>JAQOWZ010000025.1:4206920-4575368 GCA_035578165.1 Stenolophus ochropezus
AACACCCTGTATAACAATATCTTACTCTTACATATAACACATTCTTTTACATATAACACTTTTACGCACTACCACTTATTAAATAAAAATAATGTGTTATATTTATTGTTCTCATACAAATATATGTATAGAATATTCTTCAAATTTTTATCCATGTATGCCACATCACATCGTATTTGATTGTCGGCTATGTTTATATAAAGTAAATGACGGAACTGTCTATGTAGACTTTCAATATAATTTTCAATAATGACTAAGAGTTAATCAAACTTCTCTGGCCTCATTCGAAAGTGGTCTTTAAATTTGTTTTTATCTTATCTTTCGTTGCATTTTGTAATGGAAAATATGTCTTTAGATATCCCTACAAATAATAAGAGTAGAAAATTTGTGTTCGTCAGTATCAGTAAAAAGTGGAGTAAATCTAAAATACAGATTAAATTTTGTATTTATTGCATTCACTATTATTGCGTATATTGTGTTCGTTATTACTGTGTTTATTTTATTTGTTCGTATTTGTATGATTGGCGCCTCACGATCTGATCTGTGAGTGGTTCTTCGAGGGCGCAGATCCGCGTAGTTCATATGGTACAGCGATTCTCTACTCAGCAAAATGAGTGTGTCTGCTATCAGTCAGCTGGTCTGTATTTTTCTTTACGACCAAACTGCTATAAACATTATCTTTATCTATCGCGACTATGTCCTTTTTTTGCACAATGATAACAATAATAATTATTTATCCTTTTTACTATTACACCCCGGTAACCACTTTGTTATCATACGTAGCTTTTGATGTGGCCTCTGGGCATATCGCACATCGGGTAGCTGGCGAACATGACGTATATAGCAAGTCTAGCACAGCGCTCGGTGTAGCCTCGGCATTAGATTCAGTCAGTGAATTCAAATCTGAATGTGGTTTCGTATTTGAATAAAGGTTTTTTTTCCTAATAGTTATTTATTTTTTGGAATTGAAGGTTACTTTTTTCAATTGTATTATCTTATTTACAATAGTACCTACTTTTTAATATTTCCTTATACACAATTTAATACCTTAATTTTTAACACTATTTTATAATAATTCTAAATGGTAATAAAAAATAGTAAATTACGGGGGAAATTTACAAATATTATAAATCACGATAATTAAGCATCACTGTGCGTACTACAATACTTTACTTAGCCCCACAGTTTTTTAATTTAAACAAATTCACTATCAAGCAAATTACATTGTTTAATATCAATATAAGATGAAGTATTTTAATACGAAATACTAATATTATTTTATTTTAATATGAAGGGACACTGGCCACTCTGCCTCTCTGGACGAGCCGCCACTGATTACATTTATAAATGTTTGTAGTTTGTGAACAAGCCCAAACAGCAGCCATCTGCATTGCAGCGTGCACGTTCCACTATACTTTGGTACACTTTAGTAATTCAAAAATCACATACTACAATAATCTAAGAGTATTGTTATCTTACATAAAGTCAAGTGCATACCTCTATACGTTAGAACAAAACTTTTAAAAAAATAACTATAAATATAAATCATGAACCTATATTATACTTTCAAATGGTACTAGAGTTCTGCAAGACCTGAAAAGTGTCATCCCGTGCGGATTTTGAACGAAAAAGATGGAACTTAAAGAATCTTGAAGCTTATACTTCATATAGTGAAATGCCAGAGTAGACAAAAAAATGTCCTGTCCCAAACGGCAATAGATAATCGAATGAAGTCCTGCAGTTGCAAGGAAAACAAATTATCCAATACAGGGCCCTGTACGTGTATGGGTTAAAACAATTGCCACAATGTCACACCACCATACCGGAATGAAATCCTACATCTACCTTTAGAATAATTCCATTTCTATGATTTTTCAAATTATTTAATTTTATTTCAAATAAAGTTTTTTTGATTCAGTAATATTATTTTTCGAGTATCACTAATATTATTGAAGTATCACATATACACTTCATATACTTATAAATATTCAAATTATGATTTCATAAAAGTATTAATACGTTATTTTGCCTAAGACATATATTTTATTATTATTTATGTAGAGTTCCTATGATTTCAGTTTGTTAGAAAAGGCAGCGCGCGCGGTGGGCGGAATCCCGTTCAAGGTTAGAAGTGTAGTATTTCTTTACAATTACTGTTACACGAAAATTGTTCGTACTAAAATTGTGGAATACGTACTATTACAATGATAATAAATAGAGCTAAAACTTTTTCTAATATCATTTTCTGATTTAACCCCTACTTTTGAAGATATTCGTTGAGAAATGCAAAAAACTTGTAAAAAGACACAATTTTAGCGGCTAGTCGAACGGAGATATGGGCAGATTTCTTGAAGCTGGGCCCATAAGGACCCGTGTTAAATCAAAAAAGAAAATATGTCCTTGTTTAGGCCAAGTATAAAGTAAAAAGAAGTTCAGAAACAAAAGCATTACTAAAAGAAACAGCAAACTGCTGCTGCTATTTTTATTTAATAAGTGGAAGTGGGTAGAAAGAGTTACATATAAAAAAAATGTATTATGTGTTCAAGTAAGATATTGTTATATAGCGAATATAACTAAAAATTAAATATTTCATGACATATTTACTGTCAAAATGTAATGTATATTATTTTTGAAATTTTGATAAATTTAAAACAATGATATTTGTAAATTTTTAAAGATATTGTAGGGCCAGGGCGATAAGATTAACTAAAGTTATTACATGCTGTGGCGTCGACTTTTTATATTTCTGTCGGATGCTCAAAACCTAAAAGTATATTCTATATAGTCTAAAACACAGACATACAATTAAATGTAAATGAAGCAGTAATACATATGGAAAAATTAAATATATTTACAAATTTTTACTTAAAAAAATGCCCTGTATTAGCAATAAGTTTTTATACAGTTGCACGAAAATAGCAATTGCTATGAAAAAATAAAAATCAGACTTTTTATATTTTAGTTGGGTGC
The DNA here is from genome assembly GCA_035578165.1 of Stenolophus ochropezus. Classification (NCBI taxonomy): domain Eukaryota; kingdom Metazoa; phylum Arthropoda; class Insecta; order Coleoptera; family Carabidae; genus Stenolophus; species Stenolophus ochropezus. The sequence continues at coordinate 4,209,891 of JAQOWZ010000025.1, forward strand.
TCAAAACCTAAACGTACATTCTATATAACCTTATTATCTTTTTTGGGAGCAATAAATGAAACTTTTATGCATTGCTGGTCGAATATTGTCAGGAGTATTAATTTTTATATTTTTACACTTTTTGGGTATGTGCAAGTTTGAGCGGATTCGCAAATTAATCGAAGCGAATCATTCTGTTCCTTGATCGCCAATGTAGTCACATCTCAGTGTTAGTTACTATTTATCATTGAGTTCAGTTTAGCCTCCCACTATCTCAGGTATATACTTTTATAAATGATTAGCCCTGTTGTAGAAGTATAAGTATTTTAGTATTTTGATCATGGTTAACTTACAATGAGTGAAAGTAACTTATTGAGTTCTTATTTTAGGCAACTACTACTATTGTAGTAAAGCCCTAGACTTTACTTGTGAATATTTTACTCATATTAATTATTATGTATTTAATTATCAATTTATGTAATTATTATCATGTACTAACCCTTAATTTTAATCTTTTATACAATGTTTTAGTATATAAGTACTAACTTTGATTTAGTATATTTCGTCATATGTATTTTACTTACTAAGCATTTTATTTAATTCTTATTTCACTTATGTTTTATGAAATTCAATATATTTTCTTTGTCTTTGTATAACGTCACTTTATTTTTTACTTTAAAGAGTTATTAACCTTTATTTAAGCAAATTTTGACATTTTTATTATTATGTTGTTTTGTTAAGTTCGTGCTCTATCAGGCTCTTTTCTGCAACCGTCAGTTCCGTTCTTAGTATTGTTTGTCTTAAATAAAGTTCTATAATATTCTTTGTTCCTTTGTTTAAACTGATTAATTAGCTAAAAACCCTACTATGATTTGCATGAGTAGGAGGCCACGAAGAGCGTGCAGAAGGGAGTAGAGACACAGAAGTCCGAAGACTTAGCTGTAGAGTAGTTCGGTAGTCTCGCACAATTAAATGTAAAATAAATGTAACTACGTAATAAGTAATTTACAATAAACCTCTCTGTTATTTATTAAATAATAGACTTTACTTGGACGAACCCAACAATTTATTTCAGCTAGCCACCGAACAAGCTAGTGACGTACTAGGGCGGCAGCTGATCATTTTGGTAAGTCACTGAGAAGAGATTTACTACATAAAATTTTGGTGTCAGGTGTGTGGGGTTCGCTTTATTATCCAAGTAAAACATTCGTTATTGCGGCAAGACGGAAGTGCTACCGTGCGGATGAACATTTAATAAATATCAGCGACAAGTAAAACAAATTCAACGATAATCCAAGTAAAAGACATTCGTTACTGCGGCAAGACGTAAGTGCTACCGTGCGGATGAACATTTACTTAAATATCAGCAAACAAAAATAAGTGCAACAAGTGAAAGAGTTCAACGAGTATCCTGAGTTCGAGTTCCTGAGTTCGAGTATCCTGAGTTCGAGTTCCTGAGTTCGAGTTTCCTGAGTTCGAGTTTCCTGAGTTAGAGTATCCTGAGTTCGAGTTCCTGTGTTCGAGAGAGGTTTGCAGTTCCAAAATCAGCAGTTCGAGTTTCAGACGTCGTCGTCCTCTGGGGTTGCCAGAGAAAAGTGTTAGTGAAAGTGTTAGTGTACGCTAATGTAAGTAATTTTAAGCTTAATTTTATTATATGTCAGGGGATATATTCAATATATTTGGTACTGATTTTGAGGAGTACATAAATTTAGTTCAAAGAGAAATAGCCATGAGTTTTACAATTGAAAATGCATTAAGAATCATACCCGAATTTGATGGGAACAGGCAAAATTTACACAGATTTTTAACATGTTGCGATATAGTCAGAGCTACCACAACAAATAATGCACAACTACTCCAATTTTTAGATATCATCAAAACAAAATTAACGGGATTAGCATATAATATAATCAAATATAAAGAAATTAATACATGGGACGAGTTAAAATTAGAACTACAAAATCAATTTTTAGAAAAGCGCACTATTGCACAAATTCAGTCAGAGTTAATAAGCAGTAAAATTCGCTATAATGAAACTATAAGAGACTTTGCCAATAGATTAGAAAGATTAACAGCAGATTTAAATGATGCTTGTATAGTAAATGAGGGTCAAGCAGCTACAAATGCTATAACTAGCCTTAATTTTTAATTATATTTAAAAGCATTTCAAGAAGGTCTTTTTGATCCAGTAAAAACTATTGTAAAAGCAAGTAGATTTAAAAATTTCAATGATGCAGTCGAATGTGCAGTAGAAGAGGAACGAGTCATGCAAATTAAACGCATTCAACAAATGACCCTAATACTTATCAAAATTTATCTAGATGCTATAATTGCAATAAAGTAGGCCATACTGCTAATCGGTGCAGACAAAATCAATCACGTTTACCAAATTTTCCAAATAGAAATATAAATATTATAACTTGTACTTTCTGTCATAAAACTGGGCATCAAATTAATAATTGTTTTAAAAAGCGAGATATAGATAGGCAAAGAAACAATAACACACAAAATAACACATATAATCACACAAACACGCATAGAAACGTGACATTTACACATACATATCGTAACCATAATCCCAGTAATTTTTCAAGTCGCAATTCAACACCTAATAATTTTTCATCTACATATGGTGCTAACAGACAAAATTTTGTTCACAAACATAATTCAAATTTTAACCAACAGCGTAGAGTAAATGTTATTGACGCACAAAATTCAAAAAACGAGTGCGGCCCTGGACAGTCCAGCGGAGCGTCCAGAGAAGTGCAAATGTAGATTATCCGCAAGTGCAAAATTGTAAGAAAGAAAAACCGCGTGATATTCACACTATATCAATCTCAGAAAATTTACGTCCAGATAGTGTGCATGTAAAATGTTTTGATACAAATAGCGAAATAACAAATTTATTAATTGATACGGGTGCCGACATATGCATAATTAAAGAAGATAAGTTAAAAAATGGAATTCAAGTATTTATTGACTCAAAAGTTGAAATAAAAGGTATAACGGAAGGCAAAATTTTTTCATTAGGAGTGTGCGAATTAAGTATAAAGGCGAATAATTCTACTATTATAAAGCATGTATTTCACGTAGTGCCGAGTAATTTCCCTATAAAAAATGATGGAATCCTAGGTAAAGATTTTATGGATGAGTTTAAAGTAAATGTAGATTATTGCAAAGGGAATTAAGTTGTTATTGTTATGATGAATTAATAATATGGCAGTTTATAGCGAGTGACAATGTGTCGATTTTACCGTCGCGTAGTGAAGTTGTATTGAAAATAAGTACGAGTAGGGTTAATGACGCGATATGTTTATCAAGAGAGTTAGATAACGGAGTTTTTATAAGTAATTGTTTAGTGAGGCCGAATAATGGTTATGTTTACGTGAATGTTTTAAATAATATTGAGTTTAATCATGATGACGTTATTTTTGAAGATTTATGCGATTATGATATTGTGAAGATTGATAATGATAATTCTTATGAGAGATTAAAGAGTTTAATTGAACAAATACGGGTAGATCATTTAAATAAAGAGGAGCGCGAATCTTTAATAAAAATATGTAAAGAGTATAACGATATATTTCATATGCCAGATTTTGATAAATTGACTCATACCGAAACGATAGAACATAATATTCCAACTGTACCTAACACACAACCAATACATGTTAAACCTTATAGACTACCTGAGAAACAAAAGGACGAGAATAATAGGCAAATTAATGAAATGTTAACGAATGATATAATTGAACCTTCAGTAAGTCCATGGAATGCACCTTTATTAATTGTTCCGAAAAAAGTTGATTCAAGTGGGAAAAAGAAATGGCGCGTTGTCGTAGATTTTAGAAAATTAAATGACGTAACAGTAGGAGATGCTTTTCCATTACCAAATATAACAGATATTTTAGATCAGTTGGGCAACTGAAAAGTTTTTACTACTCTAGATTTATCGAGTGGGTTTCACCAGTTATTACTATCCGATAATGATAAAGAAAAAACAGCATTTAGTACGCCGACAGGACATTATCAATATAAAAGAATGCCCTTGGGTTTAAAGGGTGCTCCTGCAAGTTTTCAAAGGTTAATGAAACATGTTTTAACTGGATTGCAAGGGATTAAATGTTTAGTTTATTTAGATGACATAGTAATATACGGAAAAAGTTTAGAAGATCACAATACAAAATTATTAGACGTTTTTGAAAGATTACGCGCGCATAACTTAAAATTGCAACCAGATAAGTGCGAATTTTTAAGAAAAGAAATAATTTATTTAGGTCATATAATTACAGAGGATGGTATTAAACCAGATCCGAGTAAAGTAGCAGCTGTTCAAAATTTTAAAATTTCAAATTGCCAAACAGATATTAAATCATTCCGTGGTTTGGTAGGATATTATAGACGATTCATACCAGATTTTTCGACTATTGCAAAACCTTTAACTAATTTATTGAAGAAAACTGAAATTTTTAATTGGACGCCACAATGCAGCGAAGCATTTGAATTATTAAAAAGTAAAATTACTAATCCACCTATTTTACAATTTCCAAATTTTAATAAAGAATTTATTTTAACCACTGATGCGAGTCAGCATGCAATGGGAATAGTTTTATCTCAAGGAGAAATTGGTAAAGATTTACCGATAGCATTCGCAAGTAAATGTTTTAATAAAGCTGAACTAAATTATTCCGTCGTTGAAAAGAAACTATGTGCGATTGTATGGGGAGTGAAACATTTTCGACCTTATCTTTATGGACAGAAATTTACTATTGTCACAGATCAAAAATCTTTAATTTATTTATTTAAAATGCAAGATCCAGGTTCTAGATTAATAAGATGGAGATTAAAATTGGAAGAGTATGATTTTAAAATAATACATAAACCCGGAAAAGCAAATACAAATGCAGACGCTTTAAGCAGAATCTATTTCCTTAATTTAAATAATAATGAAGACTTAGAAAAGTAATATGAAAAATATTTACAAGATATTAAAAATACCGTAATTATTAATAGCAATTTAACTGAAATAGATGATAATTTATTTAATGCACCTCCAGATTTTTCTTTAGCTCATTGCATTAGTAACGATTTAGAAATGAGATTAGGGATAGCAAAAGATTTTAAGGAAAAGTTTAATAACGAAACAGAATTAAAAAGCCAAAATCCTCAATTGTATAAAATTTTATATTTGAAGGAAAATGATCGCTATATTTTATATTTAATCACTAAAATGAATCATTTTGATAATCCATCGTATAAAGATTTATAATTCACCTTATTAAATTTAAAAGAATTTTGTATATTAAATTACAAAACAAAATTGGCAATACCTCGTATAGGTTGTGGGTATGATAGATTAAAATGGGAAAATGTTAGAATGATGTTACGTTATATTTTTAAAGGTACTAATATTATGATAAACGTTTATACACAGAGAGGTAATTAAGAAATTTTATCGCGTGAAGATATTAAAAAAATAATCAAAGAATATCATGATACTCCAGTAGGAGGTCATCAAGGCGTAAATAGAACTTTTAAAAGAATTCGTTCAAAATTTAATTGGTCAGGAATTTTTAATGATATAAAAACTTATATAAATTGTCCAAATTGTCAAAAACAAAAAATTAGTAAAAAGATAAAATCTCCTATGGTAATTACATCTACATCAACAAAACCTTTTGAAAAAGTATCTTTGGATATAGTTGGTCCTATTCAACCTATAACAGATAATGGCAATAAATACATTTTAACTTTTCAAGATGATTTAACAAAATTTACACATGCTATACCGATACCTAATCAAGAAGCAAACACGATTGCTGAAAATTTAGTAACTAAAATTATTTGTTTACATGGCACTCCAAATACTATTTTAACAGATCAAGGATCTAATTTACTAAGCGAAGTATTTAAATCAGTATGTAAATTATTACATATTAATAAAATTCAGACAACTGCGTGTCATTCACAATCTAATTGACAAATCGAGCGATATCATAGATTATTAGGTGAATATTTGAGAACATTTATTGATAAAGATCCACAACAATGGGATAATTGGTTACCATATGCAACATTTTGTTACAATACTACACCACATACAAGTACAGGATATACTCCTTTTGAATTAATGTACGGATTTAAAGCAGAATTGCCAAGTTCGGTTAAGAGAGAACCAGAAGTAATTTATAATTATGATCACTATGCAAACGAATTAAAATCTAGATTACAACACAGTCATAAAATAGCGCGAGATAAACTTTTGCAAAATAAAGAGAAATCGAAAGAATACTATGACAAAAATATGAATGACGTAAAATTTAAAGTCGGTGACAAAGTTTTAGTACGAAGAGAAGAATTTAAAAGGGGAAAATCAAAAAAATTATCATCCTTATGGGAAGGACCATATGAGGTCATTGAACTTGATAAAGTAAACACTACTGTTCGAATTAGAAACAAACCAGTCAAAGTTCATAATAATCGATTAAAAATATATTACGAATGAAAGAATTGGTAGAAATATTTAACAAATATAAATCCTTCATAATTTTTGTATTTTGTTTAATAAGAGAATAAGAAATAAAACAACTCTTATTTGTTCCGTATAAATTTACTTTATTATTACGTGTAATTTTATTTCGTACTTTTATTAAGAAAATAAATTCAAATTCAAAATTAGGAAATAAATATTCTTACAATTTATAACACACTTGTGATCAATTGTAAAAATTAAATATATATATATCTAAATTTTATATTTCCGACTAATGGCGGGATAACCATATCAGCGAGCTAAAGGAAATGCTACGCTCATGCTATTTGTTTATTTGGGAAGTTTAGGTCATCTAAACTATTTGGTCACCTAATTTACTAACATGTGCAAAGAATGCACTTTACCAAATTTACCGAATTTTATAAGTTACGATTAAATTTTGTCACATCGAATATTCAACCAATTTTATTATACATGTTTGGTTTACTCTTAGAAGAACGAGGAGAGAGTTAATAGCGTCGAATTCACTTTAATAATAAAAATACTATGGATTTTATGATTCTTAAGCGCCCTCTGCGCGTTGGTCCTTTTTTTTAAAGTTACTTGAGGTAGGGATTATAGTACTATATTACGGCTTGTGGCTTATATTTCAAAATTTATATAGCTATTCTTCCTCAAGGACCTAGTTTGGAATTGTGTATGGATTGATTAATCCAACCCTTTCCGTTTCATCGTGTTATATTGCCGATTAGTAGGTGCACGACACTGAATAATTGTAGGTGTATATAATACGATTAAAATTACTCTATAGATAATAAAATTATTATCTATATTTCAACTAGAATTAAGTTATTATTTATGTGATTCACAAAATAGTGAATACGCAACGAACAATAATGTTCAATTTTCTTATATAAATAATTAATTACAGGATAATCCTCGCCTATGAGATGTTTCCAAGAATTTTTATATTCCTAGCTGTCGTCCACGTCGGATACTTACACGAATTATACAACATAACAAAACTAGAAAATAATTCTGGAATATATTATGAAAGTTTTGGCCATGTTCGTTTAACCAATGATGATTAACAATTTATTATTTACTTAAATTTAGAATCATATGTACAACAGGGTCATGAAATACAAAATCAATTTAATAATTTAAGAAATATATGTGCTACATTCAAAAATCTTTCCATTGAAGCTAATGAAATTCAAAACTGTAAACACTTTTTAAATAATTACAAATTAATATTCAGCGAATTGTTACAAAGAAACTCTATAATAAATCAAAATTCAGTTCATAGAAAAAAACGTGCTCTATTCGATGCAATAGGCAAAATTTCAAAAAGTCTTTTTGGTACATTAGATGATGATGATGCAACCTTTTATAATGACAAAATTTCTAAACTTGAGAAAAAATCTCAAGCATCTTATCAAAGAACAAACTTCAATTATTCACTCGATAGTTAATGTCAGTTCGTCATCAATGGATAACTTACAAAATTCTGTATCCAATATCACTAATAAATTAAAACAAATTTCTATTTATATGAAAAGATTAGAAGTCACCTTAATTAACAGTTCTAAAAGAGGTGAATTATTTGAAAAGGTAAACGAAGTAATCACTCTAATGACACTTTTAATAGATCAGTTCGCTATTCATCAAACCCAATTAGTAGAAATAACCATGTCAGCTCAAAAGGGAATCTTACATCCGTATGTTGTTGACCCATCAAAATTGTTAGAAGAGTTAAAAAATATACAAAGTCATCTTCCTGATGGATCTAGTTTCCCAGTACCATTAGCTAAAGAAAATATGCAACATTATCATTCATTAATTAATCCAGTAATTTATTATTTTGACAATAAATTAAATTTTGATTTAAATATACATTTGGTATCTGGAAAAATTTATGATGTTATTAAATTAACAAGTTTACCAATCTCTTTAATGGCCGGTTGCACCATGAATACATAACTACTAAGTATTCCATAAATAGGATATGTATTCCTTAACCGTTGCACAAGCCGAGATAATGTTTATGTATTCCTTAAATATCCCTAACGGTTCCTTAAAATTAAACGACCAATTTTGTCGGTTTAAATTTATGTATTGGTTTTTAATATAACATATGACTTGTGTGTTGACCAAAAGGTAGCAAATATGAATAATATATATGATATTGTGGACGATCTCGACGACATAGACGACATAAATGAAATAAATATTTTCAACAATGGTGATGTACGTCAAATATACGAAAGAGCCGATAATTTCAGAAATTTAACCGAGAAAAAAAAAAAGGAAAAAATACCGTTTTATCTATTTTATTGCAGTATAATATATATTTAAAAATTATTTTTTAGAAATAACTCTGTGTCACCAATGAACCAATTATTAACTACATTAAGAGTATATGCTACAGGACGACATCTATTAAATTTAGCCGATTATATATATATATATATATATATATATATATATATATATATATATATAACATTATAGAATTGACAAAATATATCCAAAAAATTTTTTTTCATTAAATATTTTTAGATCTGTCGTTTTAGATCAGTTGATTTTGGATTATGTATTCGTTAGCTAAGGAACACATAAATATGATGCATGCAACAGAATGAAAATTTAAGGATTCTCTAAGTTTATGCAATTCATAACTATGTATCTCTTTATGGAACGTTGGTGCAACCGGCCATAAATAACAGAAATACGTTTGTTTTCATTTATCCAGAAAATCCATATCTAATTATTGATTCTATTAGAGAACATTACTTTTTAGGTAATGATGCATATTTAGATAACCTGTGTAAATTGTTTGTATTAAAATCTAATTATTATGTATGTAAACAAGGACAACCCATTTCCTTAGTTCATGGTCATGGTAACTGCGAAGCAAAATTATTAATTGAACCAAAAGTGTTTCCAGAATCTTGTAATAAAAGGGTAATGACCTTATATAAAACTCTTTGGATTCAAATGATTGCTGTAAATTCGTGGTTGTTTACAAATTCAGAGATAGAAAATGTAAATATAGTTTGTAAAAATAAAGTAAGAACAAATTGAAAGCTAAAAGGAACCGGTAAAATCTCGTTAAAAAGCGGTTGTGTAGCAATAACTAATAATGTTATTATAAATACTAAAAGCTCTAGAAATAATAATACGATAAGTGTGGACTTTGCACCTCAAATTTCATTTCCAAATTTATCTAATTTATCAATTGTAAGTACTTCTAAAATATTTCCTTCTTTTAACGATTGTAAAATAATTTCCGTTAAAGAAAATCATTTATTTGATAAAATAAGTTTTGACTTAGACAAATTGCAAAAGGAAGAAATAAATACTTCCATAGATCAATCTGCTGATCATGCAGTCTTGCATATTTCCTTATCAACAGTAACGGTTATCCTTTTTATTATCACATGTTTTCTAGCATATTATCTCATAAAGTACCATTTTCCAAATCTCATACGACGAGAAGTCGCAAATTCGGATACTGATTTAACTGAAACAATGGAATTTAAAACAAAAGATAGTGCTTCACACAATCAAAATGAAAATCAAATTGTAAACTCATGTAATGAAAATAGTGATAACACTCCTCAAGCAACTTCTTCAAAAATTACTAGTCCTACAGTACCACCACGTACTCAAAATAAAGAAAGAATTATTGTTCTTGACGAGGATATGTATATCAGACATGAAAATCGCAGCAATCCTCGCTACAATTTTCAATCTTAGGGGGGAGGTGTAGTAAAGCCCTAGACTTTACTTGTCAATATTTTACTCATATTAATTATTATGTATTTAGTTATCAATTTATGGAATTATTATCATGTGCTAACCCTTAATTTGAAGCATTTATACAATGTTTTAGTATATAAGTACTAACTTTGATTCAGTATATTTCGTCATATGTATTTTACTTATTAAGCATTTTATTTAATTCTTATTTCGCTTATGTTTTATGAAATTCAATATATTTTCTTTATCTTTGTATAACGTCACTTTATTTTTTACTTTGAAGTGTTATTAACCTTTATTTAAGCAAAATTTGACATTTTTATTATTATGTTGTTTTGTTAAGTTCATGCTCTATCATGCTCTTTTCTGCAACCGTCAGTTCCGTTCTTAGTATTGTTTGTCCTAAATAAAGTTCTAGAATATTCTTTGTTCCTTTGTCTAAACTGATTAATCAGCTAAAAACCCTACTATGATTTGCATGAGTAGGAGGCCACGAAGAGCGTGCAGAAGGGAGTAGAGACACAGAAGTCTCTAGTGTCACAGAAGACACTTAGCTGTAGAGTAGTTCGGTAGTCTAGCATAATTAAATGTAAAATAAATGTAACTACGAAATAAGTATTTTACAATAAACCTCACTGTTATTTATTAAATAATAGATTTTACTTGGACGAACCCAACAATTTATTTCAGCTAGCCACCGAACAAGCTAGTGACGTACTAGGGCGGCAGCTGATCATTGTGGTAAGTCACTGAGAAGAGATTTACTACAAAATTAGCTGAAGATGATCTTGAGGTTGTAAAGCTTGTTCTCGCTGTACATGAAACGGATGTAGTTAATACTCGCGTAGTATTCGCCATACAATGCGATTTGAGACACCTATTTGCCGAGCAATTTGTCGTGTACTGGTTGAAGGATTTTCGTCAACGAGGTTTAAAATTTGTACATCCGCATCTAAAATTCGTCGGAACCGACCAGGACCTCCATCACGCCATTGATTATTTCGCAGATCATCATTATCTCGAGCACGTATTATTAAATTAGTGAACTGTTGAGGTATAGAACATTGCCTATTTGGAAATCGCTCTCTGTAAAGACGACTTGCTGCAGTTGAATTTTGATGCACTTCCCCATAAATAAGCATCATGTCAACTAATTCTGTATTAGAATACCGATGGTACATTGTTCAATTTTTACACAATTAATAACAATAATCACATAGAAACAGACGTTGCACAATTAAACTGTAATAAACTGTAACTGAGAGATAAACAAATTAAAAAACAAAAGAGAGAAATTTGTCATTGCATAGGTTACTACAACTTTTTTCAACATTAATTTACCTCCCCTTTATAAAAACTAAAAAAAATCATATCTCTTTTATTATAAATATTTTATTAAGGTGTTTAAATGTTTTTCGCCTTCTTTTGACCTGTAGTAGCACCCATTAAAAATAAAATATAAAGACCGTAAACACCCTGTATTATTAATTTTCCAACATGCAATTTTAATTTCTAAATGTAAGGTTTGCATTTTAAAATTGTTAATTAATGTAGTTGTATGACTTTTATATGGATTTTCTTTTAGTTGTATATTATTTAAGCATTTAAAATTGTTTCTTATATATTTAGGGAATGTATTGTTTTGTTTGCACCTTAATAAAAAAATCTTTGATTGAATAAAAACACGTTTTTGACACAGATTTTGCTATATTCAATTGTCTCCAACTCCCATTGTTGATACAAAAAGTCATTGCTACAAAATTGCCAATAGTTGTCGTTAATGTGAGAATGTTTGATATTTTGACAATATTTCTAACAGCTTCACATGTACAAATAGTCAAACTACTAAAATATAACACCCATATTTTTAATACAATGCCGATATTTAGGAGCGAATAAACCTTTTGTTAAAGCATCGGCTGTCATCTCCTCAGTCGTGGAAAGCTTGATCTCGAGGTCGCCGGTGTCCACCTTATCCCTTATAAGGAGATGTTGAATATCGATGTGTTTTGTTCGCGGCCTATACCTTCGGTTCTTTGACAAGTTGATTGTCCCCTTTATCATATGATAGTTGGAGTCGTTAGTAAGAAGGGCTCGAAGTCGAGAGCCAATGTTCACATCCGCATTGCTTCCTGGCAGGTAGCTGAGAGGGTCACAATCTAATTAGTAGATCTTTGAGCTTATCCTCACCTCAATATAAATCTGAAATAATAAATAAAGTAAACACTACTTAAACTGAATTATTACCCTACAGCTCTCATAAACGGATTAAATAATAATTACAATAATGACATAAACAATAATAAAAATAAAAACGAAAACAATAACAATTCTCAGCAGCAGAACTCTGACTTACCAACATACGCGTCTTATATCTACATAGATGGCGTAACGCCAAAAATTAAAAAACTGTTTAAACCAAATTTATATAATGAACTAGGGTTTAAAATTGTTAAAAAAGTAGGAAATTTATTTACAAAATTAAAATAAAAAATTGACAATAACGTTAGATCAAATATTATTTATAAAATATCATGTAAGGATTGCTCAGCACAATATACATGCCAAACTTAAAGATATCTCAAAACAAGATTACAAGAACATGAACGCAACTGTAATTCAGACCGGAACATACAACAACAAATTCAACTTCCAAGAAACTAAAATCCTCACAACGGAAAAAACCTTAATAAAAGGTTAACATTGGAAATGTTACACATTAATCAAAATAACAATAACGTAAATATTAGAACTGAACAGGGAAAGGAACTTAAAAATTCCTAACTAATAATAAAATCTCTACATTAAAATATTACTTAAAATTTAACAAATTGTTACATGATATAACTAATATGAACAAGATTATGAGAGTACTTAATTAGCTGTTGACAACGTGCAAAACCATAATAAAAATTAAATTTCACAAAAGTTTTCAAGTATTTTTTATACATTTTTATTTTTATTTTTACTTTTTGACGGTTGTATAGTTTTTATTCAGAAAACATTCATATGTGTTTTAACGTATTTATTTATTTATTTATAACACGACTATATTCATGTGCCGTTTCAGTAAATTATATATAAAATAAATAATTAAGGATATCTTCATCCTCATACTTCTAAACATCTGGTTATTATATTAAATCTCGAGATGTCTCGATCAATCCTTTATATCATGAAACACACCATGCTGACGCGCCGAACCGATTCAGAAATTTAAGTTTTCACATAACGTGCTCAATTTATTAATTGATAAATATCACTCTACTATCAAATATTCTGTCCTCTCCCTCAATTAACAGATTAAAGACTTTGTATCCTGGTCAGGGCACCATTTTTTATGTAACTGTACATATCACCTCTCCGGTACATACAATTATATTTTAACCAGAGATCATCTAGTGGAAGGTTTAACTTACCCTACGTTGTGTTTATTTAAATAAGTAAACTTTCATCGTCATATTACAGAGTAGCTGTAAAAAGTAGAGAAATCGGGTAGGTATTTGATAAAATTAAATAATGATATTCACTCCAAAAGACAAACTAAATATCTGATCTTATGCATTTATTGATAATTGAGAAATTCGTAAAGTGCTGTGGAATATTATGCTCTCCGGCATTCACCTTAAAAACCTCTGTTTCGTCTGAGGGCCATTATTTATATTGTTATAGATGGTTTGCATCGCAAAGACCGGCCCATGAGCTCACGGTTTTACCGGTTCTAAGAGCACACAGTAATCATGAACCGGCCACGGCGAGCACACAGTCAAAGCGATCAGAAATAATTGTTAATAGGTGAATTTGAAGCAGACACCCAACTGAGCTAACGAATCTGTGATGGTTCAGTAAATTTACAATTGTTAGATAACCCGTATTAGATTGGTTATATTTAATAAGACAATATGATCATTGTGACAACTATAATTAACATTTCTTTACCTTTCACGATACAGTTTGCAAATCAAAGCTTATCTGTGTTCGTGAGTGTGTAAAATTGTATATAGCTTGCGATTCTGTACAGAAAAATATCAAATAGATAGCGTGTCCGAAGTAATTTCTGATCCAAAGTCAAAGTGGAAGGTGCTGACGTGTTCCTGGCAAGGCAATTTTTTAAATTTTCTTTGAACTTTCTAAAGTTTTTATTAATTGACTTAATTTTGAATAATTACTCTTTACGAATGCCAATTGGTTGATTTGTTCTTCTTCTTTGGTTTGTATTAGTTTCTTGTAGTTTTCTATAGACTGTGCACTTTTAGAACCAAAACAAGTAATTATATTTTTGACATATGTAGTTAACCCATATACCTATTAGTAATAGGTATATGAGTTAACCGAATGAAAAAATAGCAGCATCCAACCATGTGCCCCACTTGGTGAGTTCAGGTTCGGGTGGTAATGGAAGGGTGGGTAGTTATTCCTTGTCAAATTGTACTCGCAATGGAGCTTTCACAAAAACTTTTTCAGTAAAATTGATCAAAACATTCAGATCATTAAATAATTCTCTGAACTTCTCTGCAAATCGATTGATACCATGAGCGAGACAGGTGCATGAATTAAAAATATAATAAAATTATTTTATCATATGGTACCGGATCTGGTAGAAACAGATTATTTAAACTTTCCTTAACAAATTCAGATATAATAACATTATTTGTTTTGTCTAAAACTTTAACAGCGACCAAATTTGATTTGAACATCTGCACTTAAAATGCCGAAAATTAAATTCGCAATAAATCGTCTTATGACATTGGTAGTTTATTTGTTACCACCTAGCTTTTTAATATTGAAATATATATATCTATAAAAATTTCGTTCATAGGTATTACGTTTTCATAATAGCGACTCCAAAGGAATATTTTCAGAATTGCAATATTTTCCTAAAAAAATACTATAGGCCTGATTTATCCAGTTTTCTCAATGGTATATTTATTTTAACCATTATATAACACAAATCACTGGAAAATAAGTTGTTTTTTTTTGCTTTGATAAATTTGCAACGCAGGAATCAAAACTCTATCGGGCTTCTGGGTTTGAAGAAGTTTTTCTTACATGTGTCGCTGACCTTACATTGGCTTATCTGGTCTACTTGAAATTATTTAGTAATAACAAATTCAAATTACAGGTTATAGAAGTGTATAAATAATAAACTCAATACTTTTTTTTACAAACTGTGCAAAAGACAATAACGTTCTCTACTTTGAGGAACTTATATTTTTGAACCCATTGTTTCAATTGCTGGGATCTTACACTGTCTTGTGAATTTGTTATTTTAAAATTGTAAACATGTAACATAAACATTAAAATAACATAACCAAATAAAATAATGTGTAAATGTACAAATCATTTTTCAATAGAGCGGCATGCATTATGGGAGCCACTGTTCACATGTTCCGCAACATAACATAAGGTGCAGAGATAATTAGTACGAAGTTAAGCGAATGTTGACGAGATAGTCCGAATAGAAATTTTACACTTCATTTCAAATTCAGAAGTCGAAATTAATGTTTGAAAAGCATAAAATATGCACAAATAACAAATATATGCACAGAAATTCAAAATAGGTAAAAAATATAGATATATGCAAAAATTTAAAATCATATATATTGTTATATTTTGAAAAATTTGTAAAGATAATACTAATATGCACAATTTTGCAATATATGCAATTGCATATAATCCACGCTCTACGTACTTGTATCTATTTGGCCGGATATATTGATAATACTGAGAACTATATTTTATGTGTTGCAATCATAGCGCTCTGTGTGGCCCCGGTATAAGTCATTTGTTTTCTTAAAACCTTGCATAAATTCGATATTTTGCAAAATACTTTTGGATTCGCATAATTTTAAATTGCAAGGTAAAAATAATATCTTTGCAGTCCTGTCATTTGTCAGCTTATTTTGTTTTTTGTTATAAATATTTCCAGTATAAGTGATTTGGTAATTAATGGAAATTTAAAATTGTAAATACAGTGAAATCACGGTAATTAATTTCCTACGTTACCGCGCATAAAATTCAAGCATCGGTTGCGTTCACGTTTAATCCAAATTCAAAATAAACTAATCCTACTTATTTCATTTATAAAACAACACTGATAAGGAAATTGCTTTAAATAATAACCATTGCAACTATATGCCCAATGAAATTAATAACTTCAGAGAAAAATTTTTAAATATTCTAGAAAACCAATGACTTAGAAAAATAATTGTTACTATATAAAAATTAAGTCCGAACTTGTGAATCCATTTCCTATAACATTTAACCCTGCTTCCAAGTTCCAACGAATGGTGAATCGTCTTACACGTTAAATTTTTTTTTATGAGACGTCCACTCTGTATTTAGGTTACTATCTTCGATCGCCCTTGGATTTTTCCCAGCAATATTAATTTTTCCCGATTGTCTACATCGCTCTAAAATATATATTTTTTGAAAGAACGGCTTTTTTATTCCCTAAATTTTCATTTATAATTCCTCATTGCTTATTGTTCCGATTATTATATGTTTATTTTATTTTTATTTTTAAAATTCTATTGAAGAGTAATATTATATTTGGCTACAGTGCTGTGTAGTCAATATAGTACAAGTGTTTGTTTTTATTTAGTAATAGCGTCTTTTTTCAAAATTTTAAGTAATTTTTACCAGAAATGTGGTTGTCAATTGGAATTAAATTTACATAGTTATAAACGTTATAATTATTTAGATTTTCTACAATTTTTTGTTATCGCTGTTTACTAGGCACAGCGTGAAGTGATTATTTGCTATCACTACACATTCCGGTAAGATAATATTTTCTGTACATGTTTCTTGGATACGTGTCTACTTCAGGCTTATTGTAAATTTTATAATTTTTTCTGATTTGAATTTAATCAAATTTCTTTATTGTTTTGCATACATGTTCCTTAAATAATATTGTATCGCTAAACTAATGTTAATCATTTATTTATGCCATGTATATAATAATATTGGCCAAGAGAGCTTAATTAATATATAGTAAATAGTGTATTGCGTCATAAGGGAAGATATAGGCATATAACATCTAATGCACGAGCAAACGTATTAAGCGAGGGCAGTAAAAGCCGAGGGATATATGCCGTTAGATTCCCGTAGGATATTTTCCGTAGTCTTAAGAAGATAGTATTAAATAAAAAAGTAAATTTTATAAAATAAAACAAAACCTAGGTCGCTATCGTATTCACTATTGAAACCATAGCAACAGGTAACAAAATACCTAATAAATTATTTAGAATTCTGACGGTTTTTATAATTAACACGACACATAATTATGGAAAGTGATAGTGATCTTTTAAGTACTCCACTGAAAATTGTTATAAGTAACAAATTCAGCATATAATAATTTATTACCTGACAAATTATTGTCAAGGTACGAGAAATATTACGACATATTCTTCAAATGAAAAAAAGAAAATAAAGATAATTTCAGAAAACGTTATTTTGACATAAATATCGTAAATATCGAAAAATAGAAATGCAGCCACACGTTGGAGTGAGATTTTTATATCTAAAGGTGCCGCAAAAGTAAAAAAATGTCGAAATCCCAGACAATCACAGAAGAAGAAAATAATATTTTGTATTTATATAAAATTAATTGCGACAATAAAGTACCCAAATCTGTTAATGTTACTGTCATTCCAAAAAAAATGTCTTATTTTGGTATGATTATTTCAATATTAACCTGATGCGAAAATTTAAATTAAATTCGTACTTAAGCATTATTTTGTTGTAATTAAATTATTTTAATTTTAAATTTTATCGGATGATGTCACATCGCATACTTGCACTGCTTATGGCCGGTTCCACTTATATTATTTAAATTTTACATCACATCGGAATAAAATATCTAATGAATTATTTAACATTCCTAACCCTTCCTAACCTGCAACAAACTCTAAATAAGAATTTGTCATACAAAATTCTGAAACTCGCGTGAGGTAGTACATAAGAATAATACAAACGTAAATGAATGTAACCAAATGACATAACATTTAAAAAAAATAATTCAAAGATATTTGATTTGGCGAATAGAATAAGAATATAGAAAATCAAAAGGAGCTTATCGGCATGGGTTTGGAGAGTCGATGACGTCGGGATGACGTAGTGTGCGGTAATGACATATGTGTGTGACGAGTTCCAAAATGGCATCGAACAATTTCCGCTTAAAGCACGAGGTTCCGATCATCCAACTCTCCCCAAAAATCCACCACCAGGATGTGTATCCACAATAATAAGGGCCCAACAACCCAATTCAACAATAGGCATCCAATAAATTGGAACGAAATGGTAATAAAATAGAATACATATAATATATAATACTGATAGTGATAGTAGTAGTTGCCTAAAATGAGAACTCAATAAGTTACTTTCACTGATTGTAAGTTAACAATGATAAAGTAATAATGCCAAATTACTTATACTTCTACAACTGGGCTAATCATTTATAAAAATATATACCTGAGATAGTGGGCGGCTAAACTGAACTCAATGATAAATAGTAACTAACACTGAGATGTGACATCGACGATCAAGGAACAGAATGATTCGCTTCGATTAATTTGCAAATATGAAAGTTTCATTTATTGCTCCTAAAAAAAGATAATAAGGACATGGAATGATTTAATTTGAAATAAAATAAAAGCTTAAATTTTAAGCAACAAACAAAACAATAATAACCGAAATTTGACAGCGATATTGAATAGTTCATTTGACATTTTATTTTATTGTGACATTGTCGATTTAAGGGAAACTTAAAATTTTAGTCATATTTCTGCAACCGGCCGTATGTATTTAAAAAGGATTTCCTCCAGGGTTTAAATATCGTACGATAATTTAAATATTTTTGATGAGATATATGATTTTCTTGTCATCATCATCATCAATATTAATTAAAGGAATTAGTGAACAAGATATTATATAAGCCATTAAAAAATGACGGCAGGTGTAGATTAAGTTCCAAGCTTTTTAATGTATTTTTTAAGCCTCTATTTATTATTTATAACAGTATGCTTCGTTATTCTTTCTGTCCAAATTTATGTAAAATATCACGTGTAGATCCAATAAATAAATCTGACGATAGAACAAAAATCAAATATCAATAATTATAGATCCATAAGTATATTATGTATCTTCTTAAAAATTTTTGAATTTTACATAGTAAGTATTTCCTAACACCAATATGGATTTGTTGAAAAAAGGTCCACAACTAGTAAACCGGTAACTATTACGCAATATTTATCTTCTGTGCTTGATAAGGGCGGTCAAGTGGATGTAATTTACACTGACATTCAAAAAGCTTTTGATAGAATAGATCATAACATACTGCTACAATAATTAAATAACTTAGGTTTTGACAACGATTTGTTAAATCTATTTGTATCTTATTTAAAAGGCAGAAAACAATTTGTCAAGCATAACGATCATTCTTCACACTATTTCACAGATACCTCCTGAGTACCCTAAGGTACAGCAGAATATAGGGCACAAGCGCGCGGCTGTCGTTTGGTTCCAACCAGAGGGCCAAGACAACTTCATACTGGTTGCGGTCGAGCAAAGAGCGGGAATGGCAGAAAGTTTTTGCCATTTTGCTTTATTGCGCTGCTTCCTAGTCTAAATTTTTGTTTGTGCTTATTATTTTTTCAGTTGCAATAACAATAAACATACAGAAAATTTTAGATTACGAAGCAGTGCAATAAAGCAAAATTACAAAAACTCCCTGACGTCTACTCAAAATTTCCGCCATTCCCTCTCTTTTCTATCCACAACCAGTGTGAAGTTGGTTTGGCCCTCTGGTTAAGTAGCGGCGCCAATTCGATCCGAGAGAGACAGCATCTTGCAGGTATTTCTGTTTTCGTCGTATAGTCTATTCAAACGTTTAAATAAAGAATATTCTTTATTCAAAGCCAAACCCCTAAATCATTTTAAATCGGGAATACTTCCTCCATTATCTACTAGAAACGTGGCCGATGCGTACACATTTCTAACTTATGCAAAAAACATAAGCCGATCTTGTTGGCACCATTCTGCAGCGATGCAAGTACAAATGTTTATACGTGCTTGCTCTGTTCGTATCTATCGTAGGAAATGGCAGTCCGTAAGTATTGGCGCGGTTTGGGTCCTATTTGAAGTCTGTTGCGGCTTCACTTCTGTCAGTAGCAACGCATTAAATCAGAACTTCAACTAAATCTGTTTACTATATAACAAATTTCGCGTTTTTAGCAAAAATGAACAAATTAAAAGTAAAACCAAACAATGCAAATGAGATTCCATATACCGTGTAGGAACACGATATATCTTTTCAAAATAATGTCATTACGCGAAATATATACTATGATCAATCTTAATTCCAATTGGCATTTTAATAATTATATTAAAGGTATAATAGGTCAAAAATAGAGAAATTTTCGAAAAAAAAATCATTACATGTACAGTCTGATGACATCCTTAAAGACGAAACTGTCATCAAAAGATTTGTATCTAAATTTAATGCTATTGTTTAATTTAATTAATGGCTGTCATATAAACAGGCGGCGTAATATTGAGGTTGAGTTGAGCAAGCTTTAGGTTTTTATTTCGTGTTTGTTTCATTAATATCCAGTGAGTGGTTCATCTATTCTACGCACATGATTATAAGCAAATTTCTAAAGTATGTTTCTTTCAATTTTTAACTTAGGTACTTATTTTCAAAGAAATAGTTTAAAAAGTAATTAATAAGTTTCAAATATTCTTCAGGTAAACCAGCCTTATTATATGGCAATGAGCATTGCCAGTTATAAAAATCATGTCTTTTTAAACGAAAAATTTAAATATCAAGTGCTATAATTTTTGCGGGTAATTTTAAAAATAATACCTAAAACTGTTGCGATATGTAGACACAATTTAGCTTATATCCATTTAGATTAAGTTTTTTTCATCCACCACATAGAAAAAGAAAAATTTAAACAACATAGTATAATACAGATTGATTCTAGCGAAATAGATTTTCAAAAAATGTAAACGATGTTAGAGAATAAGTTATTGATATAAGCAATAAAAAGCTTTTTTTGTTTTTTAAGGAAGTATAAGGATCATTTGGAAAACTTTAAATTAAATGATTGTTTGAACATTAAATCTGACTGACAAATTATTCATTAATTATTATATTTTCTTTGGAACATAAAATAAATGTATAAAATTTATACAAATAAAGTTTATAAACAAAATAGTGTATTATGAAGCTATTTTTATATGGAAAACGTTCATTCGAAATTAATTTTCAACCATCGCTTCGAGACAAAGAAACCAATTTGACAGAACTAATACGGCAAGCTGTTCACCTACAGGCGAAGTCATTCTCAAAATAACAAATAAACACATTAGAAACTAATAACTAATAAAACTAAGCTTGGAAGAAAGTATGAAGTAAACAGAATTTCAAAAAACCCAAACAATACTAAAAGAAACAAAAAACAGCATCAATTTTTACAGGTAAACAAGCATTTTTGTTTTTAAAATAATTTATTTTAAATGCTTATATACTAGCGATATAGCTGAAATGTGTTTTAAATGTATATTAAAATTCTATACAGGGTGAGTAAGTAATAGAAAAATATGGCTCATATAAAAGTTTTATTATTTTACTTATACTCTTTGATGGTGGATGTAGATATTTTCTAGAAACTAAGTCTGGAAAGACGCCACTTCCTTTAACTTTTTTATTATAAGTAATAGAAAAAAATGGCTAATATAAAATTTTTATTATTTCACATATACTATGTGATGACAGATGTAGATATTTTTTATAAAGTCAGGTTTACCAGATACGACTATCAACTTTTATTTTTCAAATGGCAACCTATAATTATTTTAATAAAATAGAAACTGCCATTTTTTTCTCTTTTCAAAGAAGTATTAATTTTTATTAATGTATTTTAAAAATTTTGAAAAAAATTAGATATTTTAGAAATATTAGAAATAATTTTTAAATAAATATTATAGGTGGCTATGTGAAAAGAAACAAAACCTAACAATGTAAAACAATTAAATGAATGTCAAAAATGTATACATTTGTTTGTTACTTAATTTAACTTATTTTATATATAAAGAAAAACACCTTGAAAAGTTCACAAAGAACGAATTAATTGCTATGATTCTAATAATTGGTGAATCGACTTGCATCATAAGAAGAGCAAAAGAATTTACCAGGAGCGGTTTCCTAGACGTTGACAACCGAGTTTAAGAACACTAAGAAGGATTTTTACCCGATTTCGAAAAACATAGCCACCTATAATATTTGTTTAAAAATTATATCTAATATTTCTAAATTATATCAAATATCTCAAAAATTTTCAAATACATTAATAAAAATTAATGCATCGTTGAAAAGAAAAAATGGCGGTTTTTATTTTATTAAAATAATTATAGGTTTCCATTTGAAAAATAAAAGTTGATAGTCGTATCTTGTAAACCTGACTTTATAAAAAATATCTACATCTGTCATCAAATAGTATATGTAAAATAATAAAAATTTTATATTAGCCATTTTTTTCTATTACTTATAATAAAAAAGTTAAAGGAAGTGGCGTCTTTCCAGACTCACTCTGTATAATGAGTAAAAATTTTTCTACACATAAATTTGTATGAGAACAATAAATCTAACACATTATTTTTATTTAATAAGTGGTAATGTGTAAAAAAAGTTATATGTAAAAAAAATGTATTATGTGTTCAAGTAAGATATTGTTATAGAGCGAATATAACTAAAAATTTAATATTTCATGACATATTGACCGTCAAAATGTAATGTATTTTATTTTTTAAATTTTGATAAATTTAATATAATGATATACGTAAAATTTTAAAGATATTGTAGAGACTGGGCGATAAAATTTATTAAGTTATTAGATGCAGTGGCTTCGACTTTTTATATTTCTGTCGCGTGCTCAAAACCTAAAAGTATATTCTATATAGTCTAAAACTCAGTCATACAATTAAATGTAAATGGAGCAATAATACATATGGAAAAATTAAATGTATTTACTAATTTTTAATTAAAAAATAAATACCCTGTATTAGCAATAAGTTTTTATACAGTTGCACAAAAATATCGAACGTCGAAATCTACATTCTTCTGACTAGATTTCTTAGTTTAATGATAAAATTAGAGTGAAAAGAACGTCGATTTTGACGTCTGATTTTTTTTCCATAAAGATATTGTATTTTTAGTTTAACAATTAATTTGAAATATATCATTGAATTTTTATTTTCATGCAGATTCCAAATATATTAGAATGTATTGCAAGTTCCATTTAAAATAAAAAAAAATGGGTCCCAAATATTGCGAACTATTCGTTGAAATGAAATTTTGATTTGATTGTAACAGACTTGTAATACAGAAATTGTGTGCTAGTATAATATACTTCATATCTCTTATAGATCTCAAGATTGCAATGGTAGCCCATTTAAAATGAACACCTATATATAGTCCGGTCAATTTAGACATTGACCCTTGCAAAAATTGCCAGAAAGCTGAAAATTTGCATAGATGTTAGGGACACCATTGTTACGAAATTGTGAAAAGTCCCCATCGATCCCATGTCTGCAAAAATTTTTATTCAAGGTCAAAGGTTGCAAAAATGGGTTTTTTGAATTTTTCAGCGAAACGTTTAGTTTTATAATAAAATAGGTTAGACAAAAATTGTAGATCATGCAATTATCTACAAAAATTGTCCTTACACATTTTTTCATAACACTAACCATTTTTGAGAAAAAACAATTACAAAATTTTCTTACGCTGTATTGTCTATAATATGTACACACCCACCTATGAGGTAATGTACCTAGCGCGTTTTTTTTAATGTAGTTTCCTCGGTAGGCCTATTCCACGGTCTATTACAGTAAAATTTAATGAATGTTTGGTTATTCTTCTTCTTTTCAGTCGTTGTACTCTTGTCAGAGTGCTCGTTGTCGATCAGATACAGCTCGAGTGACAAGTTCCGTTATACTTGGTTATAAACATATTTTATTCATTATCATCGTCATTAATAATTTCTTCTTCTTCCCCTCCATCTTCTTCTCTCTCTCCATTTTCTTCTTCTTCCCCATCTTCTTGAGTTGACGTAAATTGTAATAACAGCGATACATCAGTTGTTTCGTCGTTGATGTGAAAATCTTCTTCTGTTGGAGATTCAACATTTGAACACGATTGGCCTTGACAAGTGGTGCACGCTAGTGAACAAAATAAGCCTACTTTTTTGCAGTCGCATCTTGAGTTACACCCCTTTTTGCAGTTGCAAAAAATAGAATTAAGGAGGTTTTCTGGTGCAGGTGGAAGAAGCGTGTGGATTGGTTCCAATACATTATTGACATGCTTCCAACCCCATTGTTCTGGGTCTAGTTGATTACCAAGCCACACCTGAACCTGGTAATATACTCGATAAAAATGTTGGTGAGCAGAAGCCGCGGTTGGAGGAAGGCAAGCTAATTGCACAAGTTTTTTATTATGCGTTTGTTTTGCAAAAGATAAGTAACGTAATTTGTCTATGGAATTAATTTTTTTTGGAGCTCCATATACAGACAGAAGAAAGCGAATTCCGTTGGTGATTAGAGTTTCTGGTGAAGAGTTGATATCTTCGAAAGCTTGTGCACAAGTAATAAAATTTTCTTTTTCAAACAATTTAAAAATTGTTGTTTTACCTCTTCGAAACATTGCTGATGTTGTATCACAGCCAGTCATAGAATGTAAAAACAGTATATGATTTTTACATTTAGGATAATCCGATAAACTCGTATTTGAAAATATTTCCGATGGTTGTTGACCTTTGCCGGGTTTCAATAAATAAATAGTTCTTCCAATGGCCCCTTAAAATTAGGGACTCCGTTTTTTTTAACATCATATTTTCAGAATTATCGGTCAATATGAATGTATTAGTCACGCAGACTTATAGTTTTACTTATATTACAAGCCCAATGATATCATAGGCAGCTTAGTCATGCTTATTATGGAGAATACAGCGTAAGAAAGTTTTGTAATTGTTTTTTCTCAAAAATGGTTGGTGTTATGAAAAAATGTGTAAGGACAGTTTTTGTAGACAATTGCATGATCTACAATTTTTGTATAACATATTTTTTCATAAAACTAACCGTTTCGCTGAAAAATTTAAAAAACCCATTTTTGCAACCTTTGACCTTGAATAAAATTTTTTGCAGACATGGGATCGATGGGGACTTTTCACAATTTCATAATGATGGTGTCTCTAACATCTATGTAAATTTTCAGCTTTCTGAGAATTAATGCAAGGTTACCCCTATTCTTGGGCTAAATTGACCGGACTAATATAACAGAATACAGGATTCTGCCTTTAAATGTTTCTGCACCTCCTCAATTCTCCTGTGGGGTGCTCGGGCTCCGCGGCACCCCTAGAGTTGGCGCCTATGGCTATCTGTTACTCTATTGTGAAAATACAGCGATAACATTTTGTTTTTATTTTCATTACCAGTTAACTTATTTTTGAAGTTTTGAAATCTACATTATATCAATATGTATTTTTAAACTAAAAAGACTACGACATCATTTTGGAAATTAATACTTGTATATAAACACTGGCATACATATTCCAGACAGTTTAATCCAAATTCAAAATAATCTAATCCTACTTATTTCATTTATAAAACAAAGCTGATAAGGAAATTGCTTTAAATAATAACCATTGCAACAATATGCCCAATGAATTTCAAAGCAGAACGTTTAAGCAATCTAGAAAACCAACGACTTGTAAAAATAATACAAGAAATCGCAACTTATTTTCTAAGGAAATTGATACTTGACCTTCACAGGAGGAATTAAACTCGCTATAAAAACAAGCGACGAAATGAAATTTTAGCAGAAAGCAATCTGCTCTGACCGCGATGAGATCTAAATTGTTTGAATTCTTTTGTAATATTTTCTTTAATTTCTTGAAAATAAATTTTTAGTTCTGTGCAACATAAACATAAATTTAGTAAGTTATGTGTTCGTTTTTTCTCGCGTTGTTTATCTGTTGTGTCATCTAAACCATCATCAACTTAAGCGTAAGTAGTGAGCATCGTTTAACTCATACATCGTCCCGTGTTACTTATAACTACAGAGCGGAATTATACGCATTTATTTTAAAAATATAGGCACATGTCTGAATACTAGCCCTAACAACTATATGTTTGGACGTACAGTGATTTATTCTAAATACATGCTTATATTTATAATGTTATTTTTACTGTTAATAGTTGTCACATACACCTAAAAGTAGGTCTATGATGAAGCTATTTGAGAAGAAAAATAATTTACTGATAACTAAATGTTTGGACGCCACGTTTTTTGGTTCATCTTTAGATTTGCGAAATTTAATTTCAGAAATGAAATGAAAGTATAAATAACTATATGTTACCATATAGAAATTAAATCCGGACTGGTGAATCTATTTCCTGCAAGCTACAACATTTGACCCTGCTTCCATTTTCCAACGAATAATGGATCGTCTACCACTTAAAATTTTTTTACGAGTCCACTCTGTGCTGAAGATACTACCTTTGGTCGCCCCTGAATTTTTCTCACCATATTAACTTTTCTCTGTTGTCCACATCTCTCTAAAATATATGCAACGGTAGATTTAGCTACATTAATATTTTCGGCAATATTTGTTACTGATAATAACTCACATAATTTTTATTTTTTGCTCCACCACGAGCAATAATTATTTCTAAAAATCACCTTAAAATGATTAATTATGTAACAAATAACTATGACAGTTTCTTTACATGTCTATTAAATTGGTTATTTCACAGAAAATTTAATTTAAATACTTGTCATTCGAACATTTAGTTGTCAGTAAATTGTTTTTTAGGTTTCGTTTATAAGTTAATTATGTCAGTATATACATTATTTCTCCTCTAAAATAGTTTTTGTTCTAAAGACTATATAAAAATCAATGAATAATTGTTTGATTTTCTATCACACTTGATGTTCAAAGAATCATTTATTTTGATATTATCCAAATGATTCTTATTCTGCCTTAAAAAACAGAAAAATACTTTTTCTTAATTATATCTCTAACTTGTCCTCTAATATTGTTGTTTGAAAATCAATTTTTCTTTTTCTATGAGGTGGATGACAAAGACATAATTTGATTAGAGATAAGCTAAATTATGTCTACATTATTACTTTTTAGAATATGTTGATATTCTGTAATTTATATAGCAACAGTTTGAGGTATTATTTCTGAAATTACCTACGCGAAAATTATAGTATTTTATATTTAAATTGTCCAGTTAAAAGGACATAATTTTTATAATTAGCAATAGTCTTTGACGTAGAAAAAGGCTGATTTACCTGAAGAATATTTTAAAATTATTAATTACCTCTGAAACTATTTATACGAAAATTAGTATCTAAGTTCAAAACTGAGAGACACGTGCTTTAGAAATTAGCTAATACTCATGGGCGTAGTACTCACTGGATATTAATGAATCAAACACGAAATAAAATGGTAGACAGATTTTTCTTGACTGGTCAATTGATGAAGGGAAAGAAAACTAATGGAATTCAGTCAATGGTTAAAATTTTATTTCCGCTCTTATTGGTTTTGACCCCACATGGGTCTTCCTCAGGGAGTGAAAGTCATATTATACATTGTTAATGTGTTGTAGATACATTTGTCGAAAATTGTCCGGTAAAGACGTGCAGAGACGTACCACTTTTTAAATTTCAAAATTCTTTAATAATTATTTGACGTTTTATAACAATTTTTACTTCATTACACTCTATTCAATTCAAATTTTAATTTGCAATATAAATTTCTTCAAAATACGTCCTCTTAGAAAATTCCATTAAAGAGTATTATTATATTTGGTTACAGTCCTGTGTAGTCTATATACTACAAGTGTTTGTTTTTATTTAGTAATAGCGTTTTTTTTTTAAATTTTAAGTATTTGTTACTAGAAATTTGGATGTCAATTGGAATTAAATTTACATAGTTATAAACGTTATAATTATTTAGATTTTCTTTATTGTTATCACTGTTGTTTACTAGGCACAGCGCGAAGTGATTATTTGCTATCACTACACATTCCGGTAAGATAAGGTTTTCTATACATGTTTCTTGGATAAGTACTACTTCAGGTTTACTGTAAATTTTATATTTTTTTTTGATTTGAATTTAATCAAATTTCTTTATTCTGTTTTGCATAGATGTTCCTTAAATAATATTATATCACTAAACTAAACTAAAACACAAACCTAGCTCGCTTTCGTATTCACTATAGAAACCTTGGCAACAGGTAACAAAATACATGACAAATAATTTAGAATTCTGACGTTTTTATAATTAACACGACACATAATTATAGAAAGTGATACTGCTCTTTCAAATACTTCACTGAAATTGTTGTAAGTAGCAAATTCAGTATATAATAAATAAAAGAAAGTTAAGAAAATTCTAGAAAACCTTATTTTGGTATAGATATGGGAAATATCTACAAATAAAAATGCAGCCACATGTTGGAGTTAGATTTCTATATCTAAAAGTGTCTGCAAAATTAAAGAAAATGTCGAAATCCCAGAAATCACAGAAGAAGAAAATAATAATCTGTATTTATATAAAATTAATTGCGGCAATAAAGTACTCAAATCTGTTAATTTAACTGTCATTCCAAAAGATATTTTGAGTTATAACATATAATATAATGTCTAATTTTGGTATGATAATTGCTATATTAACCTGACGCAAAAATTTAAATTACATTCGTATTTATTTGTATTTTTAAAAATAATTAAAATTATTATGTAAATTACAGTTCACTTAAACAGTATTTTGTTGTAATCAAATTATTTTAATTTTAAATTTTATCGGTGAATGTCACGTCGCATACTTGCACCGCTATTGGTCGGTTCCACTAATATTACATTTTAAGTTTCCCTTAAACGGACAATATCACATCGAGATAAAATGTCTAATGAATTATTTAAAATTCCTGTCAAAATTACTATTACCATTTTTTTGTTTAAATGTTTCTTAAAATTTAAGTCATGTTGGTGTAACTGGGCACTAAACCCACAGCAGTTTTTATCATCCTGCTTTTCATATTTACCTGTCATTGTTAACCTCAAATGAAGAACAAAATGTCACTTATATACCATGGATACGGAAATTATATTTTACATTTGCAGATGAAAGATGCAGATTATTAAATGAAAGTCTTTCAGTTAAATAGGAATTGAACCACACATATAATGAATCTCTCTATATACTCGTATACGTACATCATGTATTGCTACACGGTCCGTCGAAAAAATATTTTCATAATAAATGTTAAATTAATAAACAAAATAAAATTTTGTAATTTTTAATTTACAGCTTTATGTGTGAAAAATAAATAACCAAGTTCATCAATATCAAACTTCTTTTTCCTAGAAGTA
Source organism: Stenolophus ochropezus (assembly GCA_035578165.1). NCBI lineage: Eukaryota > Metazoa > Arthropoda > Insecta > Coleoptera > Carabidae > Stenolophus > Stenolophus ochropezus. The sequence continues at coordinate 4,239,569 of JAQOWZ010000025.1, forward strand.
TAGTTTTAAAATCATTAAAGAAAACTGCCGGTCAAGTGACTATCGCTTGCTAATGATCACAGATCACCCTGTACAATAAATCAAATCAATATATTGTCTCCTTACTTATTTTCGCTTTGAATGTTGTGGCTGTGGCACGTCTTTTGGGCGTTCATTGCATTCTTCATCAAAGACAGTGGCCATGTTTAAATTCTGCTGTTCATCATTTTATAGTTACAATCGATGGATATTGATCCCCATAAGCAGATTTCAGCACAATTTTGATTTTTTTCATATTTTCGTTCCCTAAAAATAAGAACTAATTCACTGATCTATATTCCAGAGCCGTAAGTATGGTATTGTGCACCTGTGGCTAAATTTTTATTTGCGCTTTTACATATCAAGAAAATGAAAAAAAAAACATTTTATGATAAATAAATATTTTATTTCGAATTTTCCTACACGGTATAAGGAATTTCATTTGCATTACTTTATTTTACTTTTAATTTGTTCATTTTTACTAAAAAACGTGAAATTTGTTGTATAGTAAATAGATTTAGTTGAAGTTCTGATTTAATGCGTTGATACTGATAAAAGTGAAGCCGCACCGGACGGGAGTCTTACTACTTTGGACGTTTTATTTTACTGATCATTATGCAACGCAATACTAGAAATTTAATACAAAATGAATGTGTGCTACTAGCAGTATTGACGGAAGATTGACCGCAGGACAGAAATTTGGCGTGCCTCATATATGGGTTTTTCGAATGATGCAAAGTATAGGGAGACTAGTGGTCATTCCATAGTAACTGGACAAAGTTGAAATCGTGCGAATTTTTTTCGATATTTCTTTGAATCTAAAAAAAAAAAAATTAAGAAGGTTAAAACTAAATTGGCAGTTTTGGAACATGCAAAATTTTTTATTAAAGATATATTTTCTCGTAAAATAAAAAAAAACAATATTTTCTCTCTTTGCAACTCGATCTCCGAATATACTGAATATGCAGCACACGGTTGAAAATTAAGGTAACTTTTTCAAAAGTTCTTCACTTCTTTTCTTCGGTGAGTTTTTATATTTTTGTGCTCCATTTAAATAATTTCTTAACATTTTTAAGTTTGCTTCTTTGTAACCTATGAAAGTAAAAAATATACAATACGATTTCAATTTAAATGTAAAAATAACATATGTACTCTGAACCGACTCGATATGACTTGCAATTGTTCCGTGCCCATAATAGCAAAAAAGTTGTGCAAAACATTCTAAAAGTACTTTTCTAAAATAATTTAAAAACTTTCGCCCGTATTTCGAGCTCAATTTAATAATAAAGTCGCTGTGAGAAAGCCTAATTTTACAATATTATCTTATTAGTCTAAACTTCACTTAGCAAAAGTACTCATAAAAGTGAACTCGGAATATGGGGCTTATTTGATTTATTTCAGGTAAAAAACATAAATTTGATTCAACTTTAAAATTATAAGAAAAATATCTTATAAATATATTAAATATGGCGACGAAAATAGACATGTTATATAGCTGAAGTAAATGAACTTAATAAACTAAAAAATGTGAACTTATTGAACTTATTGTGAAGGGTGCGGTGCCTGAACAACATTGTGCAAATATTGTGGTGAAAAAATTTGCAAGCACTGGTGATTCCAATAAAGATGAAGAAATATTTGACGACGCCGTTGACTGCACAGCGTGTGTTATAAAAACAAATAAGTGTGATTTGATTCAATATAAGTACAATACCCTAGAAAAATTAGTAACTCACTTGGAAAAACGAATTATAGACCAGGAATTAATCATAAAACTCATGAATAACAATATTTCACCAATAAAAGAATTTAATGCTCTAACTGATTGCAAGGAAATGAAGAAATCAGCTCTGAACAAAAACTTAAACCATTTGATGACATCTGACGACGATAAAAATAAACGACCTTCTAATAACAAAATAATACCGGCTTCGCAGATGCCTGTTAAGACAATAACTGAAAACAAAATGGCAGCAAATATAAACAAACAATGTGTCTCTGAATCCGTTGTCAAAACCGTTCCATCACAGACTGTTACAAAGAATAAAGTAAAAAAGAAAAATTCTAATACCTTTATTGTAGGAAAACAGCAGGCTGGATCACTTCAGGTAGTCCCGAAAAAATCTTTCCTTTTTGTTTCAAGGCTAGATCCAGATACTATGCCTGATGACCTAGTTACACATTTAAAGAAAGATTTTCCAGAAGTACATTGTGAAAAACTGCAATCTAAACATCCACAACATTACTCTTCGTTCAAAATTACACTAAATCTGGACAATTTTGAAAAAGCACTTTGTGAAGAAAAGTGGCCGTACGGTGCATACGTAACCAGGTTTTTTTCAGAAACCAGCCCTGAAATCCCGGGTAGTATAATACAAAACGATAGTAATATTGAAAATATTAATGGACAATTTGACACTTTACTTTTGAATTGTCAAGCTTTAACGGATACTAAAATAAACTACATTACATCTGAATATATCTACAATATGAAAAATCTAAAAATCTTATGCTTTACTGAAACATGGTGCAGTAAAAGTTCGATAGACTCTATAAATTTTGTTAATTTCTCTAATATCAGTAATTACTGTAGGACAGATTTTAAAGGCGGTGGAGTGGGTATATGGACTAGATCCGACTTCAATGTGAAACCTGTCGACCTTACCAATTTTTGCGTTGATAAACAATTTGAAATATGTGGAGCGAAGTGGAATTCGGATTCAAAAACTGTGACAGTAATATTAGTATGTTACAGGTCTCCATCCCCCGTCTTTGATATAAGTATTTTTCTGGACAATTTATATAAAGTTTTAGATTATATTCATGAGCCAAACATAAAAATAATCTTAACCGGTGATTTCAATATTGATCCTATAAGAGATTATTCATATTTCAATTTACTATGTGGTATGCTAAGAATTTTTATTCTAAAAAATACTGTTGTGGAAAAGACTCGTGGTAATAATACTTTAGATTATATTTTCTGTGATATTAATAATAAATCTACATGTTATGTTTTAGAGAATTTCATCTCTGACCATAGAACCATATTATTTGATACTAATGGAACTAAAAGTGAAAACTTAGCAAATAATGAATTCAGGAGAGTTTTTTCTAATAGCTCCATCCAAAATTTTAATACTAGTCTAGAAAATGAAAACTGGAATAGTATTGTAAACTTGCATGAAGCTGATACAGCTTTTAACTATTTCATTGATATTTTTGTATACTATTTTAATATTTATTTTCCTATTAAAAAGGTCAAGAAAATAGCTAATAAATCATGGGTTAATGACAGTATAAAAAAGTCAAGTATGTATCTAAAACATTTGTTTCAGTTAAAACAGATCTATCCAGAATTAACTCATCTATACAAGAAAGCGAAATCTAAACATTCCCTTTTGGTGACAAATACAAAGAAAGAATTTTATCAGAATAAAATACTTCATTCGGATAATATGAGTAAAAGCGCTTGGCAGGTTATCAATTCTAACACGAAAAAGAACACTTGCTATCCCAACCCACCAATTATAAAAAGTGATGGTAAATTAATAGATGATCCAAATTTAGTGGCTAACAATTTTAATAGTTTTTTTAGAGATGCCCCTTTAAATGTTTTAAAGAAAATTCTACAAAATGGAGGCAATGAAGAAGGCAGCAACCATTATCAATCTCAATCACTCTTTCTTATGCCCTTCACTGAAACGGAATTGTTTTCGTTTTTGAACAGGAAGATAAAAAATAAAAGATCAGCGGGTCCTGATGACATACCTGCATTTATTGTGAAAACAGTTCTTCCAAGTATAATTTTACCTTTACTTTATTTAGTAAATTTATCATTCTCATCAGGTAAATTTCCTGATAGACCTCGACTATCTAAAGTAATACCGCTTCATAAAAAAGGTGATAGAGAAGAAATGGACAATTATCGCCCGATAACATTGACCTCCATTTTCTCTAAAATATATGAATACTGTTTTTGAATTGCTTAGAATCTTTTTTGAAAAAAACTAAAGCGATTAATACTAACCAATTTGGTTTTAGACCGAATTTATCAACGAATAATGCTGTTTATGATTTCTGCAGTAAAACTGTGTCGCACCTAGAAGATGGTGAGCGACCAGTTGGAATATTTTGCGACTTGAGGAAAGCGTTCGACTGCGTAAATCATGACAGATTACTAAATAAACTAGATAAAGGTGGTATAAGGGGAGTATCTTTGAATTGGATTGCTAGTTTCCTTACTAACAGAAACCAGTACGTATCAATAAAACAACCAAACGGCCTTACGGTAAATTCGGAGTATCTCACTGCCAGTACTGGTGTAGGACAAGGTAAAGTGCTAGTTCCCATCCTTTTTATATTATATATTAATGATCTGAGTGAATATATTAGTGATAACTGTCATACAACACTGTATGCTGATGATGCATCACTATGTATATCTAATAAAAATGATATTGTGCTTACAGAGAAATGCAATGATGAAATGATTAATTTGACAAAATGGTGTAATAATAATTCTCTATATCTTAATCCCAACAAAACAACTTATATGAGATTTCATACATCACAAAACACAGCGAATTTAAACTTAGATTTATATACAAATGATTCAGTCATTTCCATGCAAAATAATGTTAAATTCTTGGGTTTAATTTTGGATAAAAATCTTAACTGGATTTCTCATTGCAATTACGTCATTCCAAACCTAAACACAATATGCTTCCAAATTAGACATTTGAGACTTATTCTAACTACGAGTCAGCTAGTGATGTATTATCATGCGAAAGTCGGGTCGATTCTTTCATATGGTATTTGCTTCTGGGGCTCATCTACGGCCACAAAAAATGTTTTCGTCGCACAGAAGAGAATTATAAGATGCCTGACCAATGCTTCTTTCAACAGTAGTTCCTGAGAATTATTTAAAGAACTTAAAATTATGACACTGTATTGTCTGTATGTCTATCATTTAAGTATTTATATATATTCAAATAAAAATAGATTTCTGACTTATGGTGACATACATAAGATGGAAACTAGGAACAAAAATAATTTCAGAATTCCGTAAGGGTTTAGAATATTTTAATGTCCTACTGTCTGATATTAAGCTCTCTAAAACATTACATACTTTTAAAGTAAAATTAAAGAAATTTTTAGTCAATAACTGCTTTTATACAGAAATAGAATTTCTTAATTACTGTACCATGGCTGTGTAACATGTAAAATAATTTATTTTTGTATTTTGTTTTTCTACAGATGTATTTTATTTTGACGTTTTCGATACATGTACCATGTCTAATGAAATATAGAAATATTATTATTATTATTACAATTCCTTAGTAGCTACTTCAATATATATAATTATAAAAAATAAAAATAATAATTTTATATTTTAATATAATACATTTTTCATAAATTTGCTAATATATTCAGTGTGTACAACGAAATGCGGAACATAGGATTTTAACATGGGATTTCAAAAAATTGCGGATACTTTCTCTCCTTATAAATTTAGAGCAAAACTGCAAGAGTACAAAGTTGTTCAAAATTAAATTCTAAGTCAGATAAGAAAATTTTTTTAAATACCATGTTAAAGTCCTATGTTCCGCGTTTCGTTGCACAATTTATATATATATATATATATATATATATATATATATATATATATATATATATATATAGGTTGTTCATTTTAAGTGATACCTACACTATTGCCATCTCGGGAACTATAAGAGCTACAAGGTCGATGAAATTAGCAAACAATTTTTTTTTCGACCAGTGGTTTTCAAAATACGGGGTACAACTTCCTTATTTTAAATGGGAACTACTTTTTATTCCCTTAATCGATTCAGTATTTTTTCTGAATTCAACGATATCCATATATTACATATCAAAATGCTTGAGAAAAATGCATAGTACTTTCATAGCACTCTTTGAATAGTCATATTTAAATAAAAATGATGCAAACATAATTATGCATTTTTTTTAAATTTTGTTAAATTAAAGGTATATATATATATATATATATATATATATATATATATATATATATATATATATAGCATGAAAAAAGTCATGGTCACAATAAAAATTTAATAATATTTTAACTTGTTATCCATTTTAGGATAATATATATATATATATATATATATATATATATATATATATATATATATATATATATATATATAGTCAGTCATCCTTCTACCCTCAGGTGTAGGATGTATACATTTTTACTTAATCTTATTTTTATTTACATACAATTTAATGTCCAATAATTTCACATGTGCACTAATTTTGCCCATTGTTTCTTGTCCTTTGCGATTCTTCTTGCTTCTTGCATCGGGATGTTTTTTTTCGTCAGTATCTTCTTTATTACGTTATCCCATGTGTCCTTTGGTCTTCCCCTTCCCCTTTTCAGTGTAACGTTGGTCATCCACACTTGGCGTACCGGTCTACTTTCGTTCATTCGTATCATGTGTCCCCACCAGGCTAGTTGTCTTGTTTCTATGAAATCTAGTATTGGTTTGCATTGCAGTTCTTCCCTGATGGCTTCATTCCTTACTCTATCTAGCATTGTTACTCCTTTAACTCTTCTTAGATATTTCATCTCTATCGCCTGTATTTTACTTTTCGATCTATTTGACAATATCCATGATTCACACCCGTACGTCAATATTGTTCTATATATTGTGTTAAATACCGTCATTTTTGTTTAATTACTTATTTCTTTTTTTCCTATAAAATTGTGTTTCATTGCGTGATATATTTTTGTCGTTTTAATTATTCTTTCGTTTATGTCAGTATCTTGTGTGCCGTTACTATCTATTGTTATGCCTAAATATTGGAATTTATTTACTTGTTCAATTGTTTCACTATTTATTGTTATATTAGCAGTTGTTGGTTCGTTAAAGATAACCATTATTTTGGTTTTAGTCGCATTTATTTTCATATTGTATTTCTTTATAATTTCATTCCAAGTGTTAACATTTTGTTGCATTTTTTCCTCGCTGTTTGCCATAATTACTACATCATCGGCGTAAGCACATATTGCTATTTTTACTGGTTGTAGATTTCTATACCCTACATGTATCTTATTGAATTTTTGATCGCACTCCTTTATTATCTCATCCATAAATATCGTAAATAAGACTGAGCTCATTACTCCTCCTTGTCTCAAACCGTTCTTTGATTCAAAGAGCTCGCTTTTCCTATTTTGGCTAATTACGTAGTTCGTGTTTTTGTTTTACAGTCCTTTTATCGCATTTAGTAGATTGGTGCTTATACCTTATCTATTCAGGATTTTCCACATTATCTCTCTTTGTACTCTGTCAAACGCTTTTTCTAAATCTATGAATGTCATGTATGTTTTTGTGTTAGTGATCTTAGTCTGGTGTATTCAGTCCTTAACTGTGAATATATGGTCTTGGCTACTGCGTCCTTTCCTAAATCCACTTTGTACTTCGGACATTGTTGATTCTATTTTGTTTCTTAATCTTTTTTCTAATATTCTTTCAAATACTTTCAGTGTCGTACACAATAACGATATGCCTCTGTAGTTGTTGCATTCTTTGGTGTCTCCTTTCTTGTGTATCGGCACAATTATTGCTAATTCCCAATCGCTTGGTATTTTATCTCCATTCCAAATTTTGTTGAAAATTGTTAACAATAGTTCTATGCCCTTTTCCCCCATGTACTTTAACATTTCTGGCGTAATTTTGTCATGCCCTGCTGCTTTACCATTTTTAAGTATTTGTAGTGCTTCTTTTACTTCTTCTATTTGTATTTCTTGCATTTCGTCTTCATTCACATTTTCTATCTGGTATGTTAGAATTTGTTCATCAGATTCTATCTGATTATCTTCGTCTGTGAATAAAAGCTCTTGGAAATATTGCTTCCATCGGTTCATGATATTTTGTTCTTCCGTTAATATTGTACCTTCTTTTGATTTAACTGTATTTGCTACTTTCCTCTTCTCATTTCTTAATGATTTCAGTGTTTTGTAAAATAATTTTTGACTTTCTTTACTGTTGTCTTCCATTTGTTTTCCAAATTGTTCCCAGCTTTTTTCTTTCGCCGTCTTTGTTGTTTGTATTGATCGTAATTTTCATTTGTTCTATTACTAAGATATTTTACCCATGTTTTCTTTTTCTTTTTTATTTCCTCTTTTATTTCCTCATTCCACCAAGACGTCATTTTTTTATTATCTTTCTTTTTACTACTTCCACATATATTCTTTGCTGCTTGTGATATTATTTTTTTAAAAATATTCCATGTTTCTTCTATATCCTTGTCCTTATAGTTAATTTTCTCTATGTCAGTTAATCTATTTATTTCTTGTGCATATTTTGTCGCTGGTATTACATCTCTAAGTTTGTATGTTTTTATTGTCTCATATTCTACTGTCCTTGTTTCTTCAATTTTAGTATTCTCATCTTTACTCATTTTTTTAATTCTTGCTTCAACGAGAAAGTGATCGCTGAAGATTTCTGGACCACGCCTATCTCTGCAATCCTGTACTAAATTTCTCTTTTTGTTTTCCACAAGTATATAGTCTATTATTGATCTATCTTCTTCTCTTGGCCCTTGTCGTGTGTATTTATGTACATTTTTATGTTGAAAAAACGTATTAGTAATTAACATGTCGTTTAATATGCAGTAGTCTATCAGTCTTCTTCCGTTATTATTTCTTCGGTTTTCTCCAAATATCCCAACTGTATCTGCAGTGTTTTCATCTCGTATGCCTACTCTTCCTTTAAAGTCCCCGATTACAAAAATTTCCCCTTTACTATTCTCTGTAACTAGATTTAATTCTTCCCAAAATTTGTCTTTTATGTCAACTAACTCATCTTCATCCGGTCCGTATATTATTATTATTGTTTTCTCACTTTATTTTTCAATTTTCAACTCGATTTTTAGGATCCTCTCGCTACATCCTTCCCAGGACTGCACGTAGTTTATTAACTTTTTATTTAGTAGGCAAGCTACTCCTGCTGCTGGTCTGTTTTCTTTCGGCACTCCACTTTAAATCAACATATGCCCATTATCTATAATTATTTTTCCTTAACCTTTCTTTTTTGTTTCTGTTATTCCTAATATATCTATATTTAATTTATTAAATTCATTGTACAGTTCATGTTCTTTCCCATTCATACTTCTAACATTCCACGTTGCTAGTTTCCAAATACCTTTCTTTTTGTGTCTATTCATGTCGGTCGTCGCCTGTATATCAGTCTTAGATTTTTTATTCCCATTTATATTTTTGAGTTTTTTGGATCTTGATTCGTTTCTGCCTCTGTTTTTTCCAATTTATTAGTATTCTCATTCCATACAAATTTTTCTCCGTCTATAATTAGATGTTGGTACTTAATTTTTACTTGTTTGTTGGCTTGTTTCTCGTTATATGCTATTTTTCTAATTGTTTTTTGTATGTCTTGTTCCCTTTTTGTCAAATCGTTATTTATATAAACTTTACTGTATACGCCTCTCTTTAATTTTGATTTATTTTTAAAGATTTTAATCTTTTTTTCCAAGCTTTCTATTTCTGCCATGACTATGTGATCCTTGATCTTTACTGCTTTCATTACTTTAGCGTTAACCTGCATTTGTAAAAACATAAAGCTTTCTAGTTTTTTTATGATCTCTGTCTAATTATTTTGGACTATTTTTAATCCGCTAATTATTATGTTATGCCTTCTACTTGCTTTGGCTATCCTTTCCAGCCTGTTGTTCATTTGATCTAGATGATCCACCCGTTTTTTAAGATGTTCTATTTCCTTCTTCATAACAATATTTTCTTCCATAACCTTACTTATTGCATCTTTGTATTCTTGGTTTTCTCTGCGTACTTCTTTAATTTCCTGTAACAAAGTGTTCATTAGCTCTTTCATGTCTGCCATGTCGTTGAACTTATCTGTTTTTGTGGGGGTCCTTAATGTTTTTTTGCTCCTTTTAAAAAATCCGTCCTGTTGCCCTTCACGTTTGCGTTTACTGTCTGATTCGCTGTCTGATTCACGTGTAGACATAATACGTTGCCTAACTTAAGGCGCAAAGTCGCTACGTGACGGCGGTAGAAGCCACGCCCAGATCGACTCTTCAGAAGCTAACTTCTCTCCTTTCACGTAGCACTTACTTGCTTTATCTCTATTTTTTTCTTATCTCCGGTCAACGTCTCTTAAGATAATAACTGACGATGCAGTATTGTTGTTGATACACATGGAGAATCAGCTGTTCGTACTAAATTGCTCGTGGTATACCCTTTTAGAGTTAAAAACCACGGAGCTCACACACGTGCACACTTCTCTGTCAACAACTTCACAATAATTTTAATTAACTTTAAGATAAAATAAATTAAATTGATATAACAAAATAGAGTAGTTGTGATCCAGATCGCCGACTACGCTATAGTTCTGTTTATGAAGCCATATAGTCTTCTCAATGGCAAACGTCAAAATACAATTTTTTATTTATTAAATATGTCAATAACAAAAGCTCATAATACAGAATATTTTATATTGGCAGTTTGTAGATTAAGAATTAAATAATGAACCAACGCTACTACCTACCGTTATCAATACAGCGGAACAGATGATAACAGCAAGAACTGTTTTCTCTATGTCAAGGTCACTCTATTTATCTTTTAATGCGTAGGATCGAAAAATTTCTAATCGCGGCATTGAATCAAGAATTCGTACGATATTCACATTCTGCTTTGTTATTCTATATATTTACACGGCAAAAATTATTCAAAAAATTATTAAACAAACAGATTAAATGTAACATTACAAAATATTACAGTAGAGCAATGAAATAAAACTGGTAGTATTAATCCTGTGATGTTTATATTTAGAAAAGAGAGAAGCAAAATTGCTATTATAAAAAAGGTATATATTAATAACATGTACAATTATTTTAAAGTGAAACATAATGTTTCTAATAAAATGAATTTGTTCACATAAGTGATTTGTATGTGACGCAGTAGTTTTCAGTATTGTATATTAGTTCATCATATATTTTGAAAAAACTAGAATTATAAATAAATAATAAGTATTTTTTATACTTTGCGTTAACAATTACTCTATTGTTATATTGAAGCAGCTTAATAATATCGGATATTGTTAAACTATTTTTGGTATTTTTTTTGTTGTAAAATTGGAATTAAGTTTTGTGCCTCACCGTAAATGTCAAATAAATAACCTCAAATTTTTTAAAATGTTTTTTAATACTATTTGGAATTATTGTAAATACGGAAACCAAATAACAAAGCTAATTTAAAAGATTATTTAAATTTCGTAAATCTTAACGTATAGATTTGAAATATTTTCACAATATTATAAATTAATTATGGCAGTTATAAACGTCCAAATTTATTCAACAAGGTTACCATATTTTACGTAAATTCCTAGATGATTCTTATATAATTTTTGAAATTAAAATACTTGAGATTTTCATAAAAAAAGTGGCGCAAAGTATACAAAATAGCATATTATACTCGTTTTATACGATGTCTTGTTTAACTTATGGAACAACGTACCATCTTATAAGATTTATATAATTATGTGCTACTAAAAATATGCAAAGAACATATTATAATACTTATATATTAAAATTTTCAAATGGTATTTTTATTATATAATTTTATTAGATTTACAAATGATGTTATGAAAAACCATTTACGTTTTATTTATTTCAACTTACATATAGCAAAAGTAGCCCCACATTTATTTCTCTCTTAATGCACTTTTTATTAGGAATGACACTTAGGCCTCTTGTGCACTACCGGCTTTTCCGCCGTCCGGGCACTTTGCCGGCCGGTAAAATCGGTTACCGAACTCATTTTATCTGGAATATGTTTACTCAGACACAGTATGAAAGTGATCTGTGTATCAAATATTATGGTTCTGCATGTCTATAGCGGGCGAAGGTACTGGCATTGTGCAAACCTACATAGACTCGTATGTTATAGAACTGCAAAGACGGTTTTTCAGGCGGCCGGCCACCGTGTGTCTCCCGGCCCAAATGAAGCACAGCCGATCGCCGTCCGACACAATCACTGGTGCCGGTGTGCTGTGCAAAGCTACACTAAGTTACATGTTGAATAAATTTCGGCGGTGTTTTTGCTGACCGGTGTAATAACCGGACGGCAGAAAAACCGATAGTGTACAAGAGACCTTATATGAATATGACACCAACTATTAGAAAATACATTTCCCTACAATTTGAGGTTTTTCGCGGCCATTGAAAACAAATATTATGAATTTTACAGATTTTGAAACAAATTCAAATCACCTTGTTTGACGCTAGCATTCCATGGTTAAAACTGCACTATATACCACATCTTGTAATTTACATCAAATTATTACATACTAACCCAAAACTACTGTACATGCTACATGATATTAATAAATATGCATATATTTACCAAAACGCTTCTTAGGAAGCTTTCATTTTCAGATTTGCTATCAAATAGTGTTATGCGCAGTATTATTGCCACGTATTTGTATATTATTCCAATTTACCGGTTACTTCTAGATATCTGTAAGTATTTCCAGATATTTCCAGTTTTTTCATAATATTTCCATGTATTGTACATATTTCCAAAATATTGTTTGTTCAATGAAAACTCATTCCCCATGATGGTTGACTTCTCGATATTAATAATTAATTAATAATAATAGACTATGAGTCGGGTGCCAAAATAAATTCATGAAATTTTATTTTACAAATTATATTCATTTTAAACGTTAATATTTCTTAAATAACAATATAAAAAATATATTTGTTTATGACACACGTGTGTAATGGAGGTTTTCTTAATAAATGAATCTCAGGTTTAGAACCCGAAATGTTAAATGATATGTTGGCATATATATATAATTATAATTATTTATAATATAAGCATTATCTAGGTTAATTATGTTAATTCCGGAATTTAGGTTACGTTAAGGAAGTTTTCTGTCCGTGACCCTTCAATATTAAAATATCTGAAATTATACAAGGTTTCTCTAGTTGATCCATTTTAGTTTTTATATTTTTAGTTGTTATAATTTTTCCGCGTTCAGGAATTATTTCATTTAGAGTTTGTTTTTCATATTTTGGCTTCTCTCCCTTTCCGCCATTTGTTTTATGTTGTTTAATATATAGACACACACTTTGAGGGATTTCTACGTTCATTTTGATGAGCCCACAATACGTTTCCTTTTTATTTAAAATGTTTTGTTATACTTGTTTGAACAATTCCTCCATTATTTGAGAATGTTTCGTTATTGTTTATATGTCTTAAAAGGATCTGGAAGGGTGAATATTTTGTTGAAGAATATAAAATATTGTATGCAATGGGGTATATCACCATTTTTTTTTCTTCTATTTTATGATTTTATACCAAAAATAAAAATACCCATATTTTTTTAAATCGCTTAATTGTTGATAATTCCGGAGAAAAACAATAATAAAATTTAGGAGAAGGGATATGTTGACGTCACCTAGGAGAATTAGACAAAGAAAGATGCTAATAGAAAGAGAAAGATATAGTGCGACCCGCGCGAACCTTTTGCTACCTGATTCTAATCCGTAACCAGGGTAACCAAACAATAAACACGTGCGAGTGTTTATATACTGTCACTGAGACTCGTCAGGGACTTCAATGCCAACCAGATTTACATTATAACATTCGTTGTGTAGTATCAAAATATTTTAATTTTATTCTATAAATTTCCTAAATTGATATCCCATATATTGTTTCATTAATAATTATGACTAATTTATCATTAGCAACATTTATTCGATATCATTTAAGTAAAATAAATAAGTTTATTAAATTCCTACTTTTAGCATTGTACACTGCTCTCTCATTCTCCTAGGTGACGTCAGAGATAGGGCGCTGTTACATATTAATTGCGAATTTCAGTGAAATTGTAAGATAATATTTAGTTTTTATCATTATTATTGGTAGTCACAATGATTAACTTTAATTTTTGTACTTTTTTTTCTTTTAATTCGAGAGTGGTCATATAGCCCATTAAACTATAGATTACTTTCTCTTTTAAAGGCAAAGATTTAACATTTGATTCATTGTTTAAAATTTTAATACTTTCAATTAGAGAGCTATGATATCGTTCTATATTTCTATTTACTTTCAGTTTATAGTAATATGTAATGTTATATTTCTAGTAAGTAAAAATTCTCTTAATAATTTATTATTAACTTCTGTTCCTTTATCGGTTATTACTTGAAGCCAAAATGAAAGAATATATTGATTAATTTAATTGTGATAGTAATTAAATTTTAAACTTTAATTTTGCATGCGGTTTATCTGCTGTTGGGTTCAAAATATTAGGAACTTGGATCGGTTTTCTTTCATATTTATTTTTTAAACAAGTTTCACATTTATTTATTAAGTATTTAATTTCTTTTATCATGTTAGGGAAATAGTAAGTTAATTTCAATTTGGAATATGATTCGGAAATTCCTTCATAAATAGAATTTCTTTCGTGGTAATTTCTTATTATCATTAATTGTTCATCTCTATCTTGGACATCAGCTAGTAAGTTTGTACATTGTATGAATTTGTAAAATCCAGCTTTGAAATAGGTTTGTGCAACAGGATTAAAGTTTAATTTCAATGTTTCAGATATTATACAATGATAATATACATGAGGCTTTATAAATTCTAAATTAGATTTACTGGAGTTAATTTTATTAAGGTATAAAATAATATATTTGTTGCTTATTATCAAACAGTTTGTCAACTTCGACGGAATTTCGATCAGATTCATTTACAATAATTTAGTTATAACCGTAGTTTAAATATGAGAGTCCATTTATAGGGCGTTCATAGTCTGAATGAATTGTAACTGAGTCCGTATCTGAGTGTTCTACTTGGAGTGGCTGGTTATAGTTTTTCCTGAATATTAATTTTCATATGAGAATTTTCAAATGTTTCTGATATTAAATTTTCAATTTTTGGCCATTCGTTTATCATGTTATAATTTTTAATAAGATATTCTTGTAATTTATTTAGACAATTTTTTATTTTCGCTAAAGATGGATTAGAATTGTAATTATCTTTCGTTATTAAATAAACTATGATTTGATTATTATAATTTTGAATAGCTATTTTATTATCAATAGTTATGATTTTGTCCTGCATCTGTTTTGTTTTATATTATTTACTGTAGACAAATTATTGTGTCATGTGAAAGTCCTTTGAAACTTCAGTGAACCAATGGTAACATATTTTCAAAAATATCTTCACTTTTATAAAAGATTTCAAAATCTGGTTTTAATTTGGAAAACGCATCAGCAACATAATTTTATTTTCTTTGTTTATACTCCATGGAATAATCATATTCTTTTAATTTCAATTTCCAGCCGATTTGGTTCCTTTAATGATTCTAACCAAATTAGGGGTTTGTGATCGGTAACAATTTTGAATTTTCTGCCGTGCAAATTTTCGGTCAAACTATTATATATAATAATTCTTTTCCTTTTGCTGCAAAATTCTCTTCATGGTTGTTTAGAGTCCGAGAAGCGTATGCAATTGGAAGGTCTTTGCCGTTTATATAAACTACCCAGTGCGTAATCAATCGCGTCTGTGATTAAAATAAAGTCGTGATCAAAGTTTGGCTATTAAAGAATATGGCTGTTAATAAAAAGTGATTTACATTTTTCAAAGCATTACTCATACTCTATTTGCTAGTTTTCTTTAGACAATATGTGAACGGTTACATTATTCGGGCAAAGTCTTGTATAAATCGTATATAATACTCTAATAATTCTAAAAATTATTTTATTTGCTTAGTGGTTTTCGACAGTGGATAATTTTGAACAGATCTTATTTTTTCTGGATTTGGTTTAATGCCGTTCGTTGTTTTGATATGCCCTAAATGCGCTACTTTTTTCCGCAGGAATTCACATTTATTTAATTCAATTGTTAGATTTTCCTCGCGCAATTTATGAAACATTGTTTTTAAATTTTGTATGTGGTCTTGAAGTGATGAATCTAATACGATAATATCATACAAGATCATATTTGCATTGGTTTATTTTGAGGATATTTTACCAAGGGAGATGTGTACGGTCTATGTTGTGTGTTTGTAGCGTTAGAATTCTGTTGATTTGGTTTATTTTATGCTATTGAAAATCGTTTGAAATTAAGTTATTAATTTCATCTAAATTAGACGAATTTCTTGCAATTAATTGAGATTTAATAGGTTCCTTGCAATTTCTAATAAAACAAATTTATGTCCAAACTAAATACTTATTTGCAATATTGTAAGTATTATAAATTATAATCGATTATGCGCTCTACCTTACCGATCGTGTTCTGATACTTATGCGTTGCACTGTACTTATGTGTCAACCACATGTAAAACCTTTACTAGACAGGCATGCTGCATTAAAAACACGTTTTAATTTTAAGTTAATTTTTTTTTAATTGTTTATTGTTTTATGTAATTTCCTGACAAATATACTTTAGAAATGAATCACGGTACCTTTTAAGAAAATCAAATATTGTTGCTTTGGTCTGTAATTAATACAATTCAATCATCAAAGTACATTCGTTCCTTTTGTCTTGGTATAGAGATATTGAAAATCCTTTTACATCATTCCATGATTGAATGGATGGACAGGTACTTAAATATTCGCTAGCTCTTTCAGTTATTTTCTTTTTAAAAGTAATAAGGGTTAGCGATTTGGTTATTTCAGAGGGACCGGTTTGATTTTGCAACATTTTCCCTGTTGATTTTACAAAATGGGATAATCACCTTTATATTTAGGAATCTACAATACTTAATAGATTTATGTCCAGATTAGCTAGAAAACTTAATACACTTGGTAGGAGAGTCATTCTAGATTTATTATTAATTCTTAAAATATTAAATGATTTAATTAGTTGATCAATTTTTACAGCACTAATTATAGAATAATTTGTACAATATAAAAGCTTTTACTTACAATAATAGTAAAGGTAAAAACTTTACGGGGCTGCTTGTTGCTGAAGGGGAAGGGACTGGGGACGTTGAGTTACTGGACGAGGAGAATGCTCGGACAGAGCTGCAGATGATCACCTTCAACAAGTGGTACCTCTGGAGGTCCTCGGATGACCGACAATCTGGTTGCATCGCCTGTGGTTGTTAACCACCACTTAGAATTGTTAAGTAAATGGTTGAAACCAACGATTTGCACACTTACACGTATTGATTCCTTTTCTTTTTTTTAATTTCGGTGTAGCAAACCTCTTTACAATCCTATCGACTGCGCCAGTTAAGTTTATGAAATCAATAACCAAGTTTAAAAAAAAAACTGCTTTCCGCCATTACAGGGATACATTTTAAAACGATAAACCTTGAGAAATAAGGCGAATTACCAGGTAATGTTTGTTTTATTATGTCTATTACTATTAAATTTTATTTATCTATACATTTTCGTTTCATTTTAAACACTTTGAATGACAAAGTTTTTTTTTTTTGTATCTCCTAAGAATTTTACAATCTATATAAATATAAGATAATAAGTAAAAATATAACAGCAAAGTTTAGCATGAATATCATTTTTGACACATGCTTCCTGGGCTCATGAAGTGTGATGAATATCGGCGTGAAAAACACTATTTTTGCTAAAATTACAGTGAGATATTGCATGAGTATTGTCTCAAATCATCCATCCTTAATATATGTACTTTACAGTATGATATAAATAATTGTATATCATTAATAAATTTTATCAACCTAACTCCTATTTGATATGTACTCAGTCATACCGAGATGGAATTTTAAATAAATTAATGCAATTATTTGGACGATATTATAAAATTTTATAAAAATGACGCATTTGACACTTCAGTTGAAGACACGAGAGAGTAAGCTGAGTGAAAAATGTCATTTCTGCTGAAATGTACAGTGAAATATTATACGAAATTTTATTGATATCATCTTTAATACAGGCACTTTAGTGTAGAATATAAATATTTTTGGTTAGTCATCCTAACCTATATGTACTCAGATATACTAAGATGGAATTTTCAATAAATTAAAACAATTCATTGGGCAAATATTATTAAAATAAGTGACAATATAACATATTCTTTAAAATGCAACTAGAAGATTATTCCAGAACGGATTATTTAATCAACAAAACTGATTTACAATCTGATATAAAAGTTGTTATTTTAGTACATAAATACATACTGTACAGCATTTTTTTTTATTACCAAATACATTTTTCATGTTCTTTATACCGTGAGTCTGACTTTTCGCAATTCCCTGCTCTCCTAATTATTTTATGCAAACACGCGTCAAATAAAAGTTCTAGGGCATAAAATGCAGTTATTAGTTAAAATTCATAATTATAGGTCTGGATGCACTGCAGTGAATTTAAAATTAGTTAAAGCTATTTATATGATTTCTATAAAAGAAAAAAAAATGATGTGCCTTTTTAAAAACAATAAAAAAAATTATTGGGTTTTGTATTATTTATGAAATAAAACTTTAAAATCTGACTCAAATATTATTATAATTACAAATTATAATTTATTATTTTTTCGGTTCAAGTAAATTACTTCTTCCGGTTAACCAATTGTAGTCAAAATATAATTAGTTCATCATATTTGAATGTAATTCTCAAATACCAAATATTAATTTGATTAAAATAATACTTTCTTTATCTATAAATTAATGGGATGGAGGTAAAAACAATATAATTACAAAATATATTAATAATTTATAAATTTGACGAGAAATGAATTACTAGCATATATTTTATTTTATGCAGTTTACTTTAAAATTTGTATTTAATATTTCATGTAATTTTGTATTGTATTATAGTATTGTCTGGAAGTAGTTTCTAATTTAAAAAATAATGAATGTTTTTTCATTGCAATAAAATATTGAATGTATCTTAAAACATTTCTCTTATTATATTTAATTCATGCTTAGGGTAATTTGTTCAAAATGATTTGTATTATGAATCAACATATTTAATAATAATTTACAATATATGTAATGTTTTATATCTTTTTACATTACAAGAGAATAGTTTGAAGAACGAGCGACCCTAGGAGCGAGTTTGTTTAAATTCTTGAGTAATGTAAAAAAGCAGATAACATTACGTATATAGTAACACGTTTTGTTCTATCCTAAAACACAATAATACTTTTCAAAAATATAAAAATAACTATTTAAAAGATACATCATAACAGTGAGAAATAAGTAAACAATTGTTTGATTCCGTATATTCGACATCGGATGAGTGAAATTATGACTGAAATAATAAAGAAAAAGGCTGATACCACTAGAAAAAAATTAATTCCGCCCAAGTCGACGGAGAGATATCTACATAAGAGAGATGGGGATTTTTGAAAGTTGGCGGCAGAAGAATGGGGTTTACAAAATTGATGAAGATGTAATTTTAGTATACGTTTTAGAATTGGTGAATCTTGTAATGTTTGTTATACAAATCATATTGACAAATATTTTCTGTTAAGTCCAAGAAGTACGGGCCGTCTTCAGTTTTGACAAAATTATCTATGTTGAAGACATTGTTAATAATATAAGAAAATGTAGATATTTCCTCGTATGCAGCTGTCAAATCTTTTATGAAGAATAATAGTTCAGGATATGTACCGATGCAGGCTAGAACTGTTACAAGAGATGAAATTGAGACAGATGTCAAAATAACTGTTTTGTTTATTACAGCATTCTACAGTAGAATCAAAATATCACATTTTTATCGTTATGTTGTGATTTTTTTAGAACACTAGTTGTGTTAAATGCACCATAATACAACCAGTTATTTGCATAGTTATATTACAGGACAAAATTAACAAATTAACAAATGTATCATAACAAATTTCGACAACATTCTTTGGGAAAAGTAGAAAAATTATTGCCTTCTATGTGTCATTATTTAATTACTCAAGTAATCATAACGGAAACAAAATAAACATTGCTCGAATGAAATATAAATAGACATAGATTTTAGGCACTGAGGATAAAATATGACGACTTGAGAAAGAGCAAAGTTTTGTTGGAATTCGGTTCCATGAAATAATGATAAAGGACGATGTTATCCTCATTCAACTGTCGTCAATTAATAATAAATAATATTGTATCATTAAACTGATGATATTCGTTTATGTGTGCCATGAATACAATAATATTGGTAAATAGTGCTGAATTATTGTGTAATTAAGTGTATTTTATAGTATGTTTGCAGATGACAAGTGCTTTGCGACCACAGCATAGATAAATAAAACAGTGATAAATAGTCAAGTATAATTTAAACAAGTTAAAGAGACTTCAAACACCGGAATTGAAGAGTTCTCCAACAGCCAGGTATTATTATCACATGTCTTCATGTACAAAAACATGAAAATATATTTAAGAGATATTTGGTGTATCACAGAAAAACAACATATCATTACAAGTTGCCACTTTAATAACAAACAGAAATGATTATTTGGAGAAAAATATTTTGGAGTTTAGGTTGTGGTCCCGTAGTGAAGTAAACAGGAGAACCGCAGCCGGGGAGCCCTAGCAGCAGCGCGTATAAGTAGCCGGGTCTCCCAACTAGCTTCACAGTGAGCCATGAGGTGTCTGGAGACCGCGCTAGGCCTGGCGCTGCTAGCGCTGGGCGCGACCCTTGGCTGGCGCCCTTCCTGCAAACCCTGCACGTGTGACCTGCTTGGGGGCTTACGGACTGCAGACTGCTGGGACACTGCTTTAACTTCCATACCGCCTTTTCCAGTTGCGACGCAGTTTATTCAGATTTGGGGTAAGAAAGTAAACCAAGACCCAGAACAGCCACAATAGAACCATCACTACTTGTATTTCGCTACAAAACTACATTAAAATGTAACCGAGCACGAAGATGTGTAGGCGTCATCCTCGTGTATTACATGGACATCCTCCACTGCTGGTATGCTAACGTGCTGTTTCTTTTGTTTCAGGGGGGGGAAACAACATATCCTCCCTGCAGGGGGGAGAATTTGATGGATATACAAATCTGACTCACATAAAAATAAATTATAACCATTTAATGGATCTGCCTAGCGGAATATATTCTAAAACAGTAAATGTGATTGAAATTGATTTATGGGGTAATAAACTAAAAATATTACAATCACATTTATTTTCAAATTTGAAGTATTTAGAAAAAGTTTCGTTAACGGAAAATAAAATCTCAGTACTGGAGGAAAATTGTTTTTTTAATGTTCCTCGATAAAGTATAATCGATTTGGATTGTAATCATCTTAGTAAAATAAATCAGAGTTTTATCTATGACTACAGCAGCTTAAAAAAATTGTATTTCCACGACAACCCCGTGTATTGCGAGGACGGTATATGCGAGCTGATGAACCGTGTAGTGCAACGTAAACTGTACGAGGAGGATCTTTGGATGCCGAGGTGTGCGGGGCCCTCCAGCGTGCAGCACAAGACGTGGGCGGAGGCCGTGGAGGCCCTGTGGGGCGCGGACCCGGAGCGCTGCCCCGCGGGTAGGTGCAGCGTCGCCCTAGCGGCTGGGCTCCACACGCTGTGTCACCACTAACCAACGCCGTGTTCCTTTGCAGAACGCCGTGGGTCTGGCAGTGCGGGGCAGCCGGAGCCGACTCGGGGGGCGGAGCCCGAGCTGAAGGACGCCGGGCTGCAGCTTCTCGTGGCAGGTGAGTGTTCTGCCTTACAACCACTCAGCCATAACAATTCCGTGCTATTACTTTGTTTATTTATGTAGGAGAACATAAATGTTTCATTTGACCAAAATGTTTGCTATTTTATTTTTAATACGAAATTATAAATAAAAAAATGAATGATTTTAATAACGAAATAATCTTAAATATTTTCGAAATCAAATATTTTTCCTTTTTTTATTTACATGTAAGTAGGTTACACAAAAAATGTTTTTGAAATTTAAAGATTATTTTAGTTAATAATTAAACATTGTTCATTGCTTCTTTGTTATAATACTCTATTCATCCACTTTTAATGTTGAATACAAACAGCGGAGGTTTTGGTAGATGTAGCGCAAAGCGCAGTAAAATTAGAAGGCTCTAGTTACCTGAAAACATAATTTCCAGAGAATAAAAGTAAGGCACTATAAAGGGTAGTTACGCAGCTGCCATTTTATGTCTTTGGTTGACAGTTGTAGTATGGCAAAGCAGCGTTAAACGTATTATTTTCAGACCTTTCTTTTAGATATAGATATGAAACGCTTTACTTTATTGTATAAAAAATATTATAAAATGTGCAAATTTAATAGAATAGAGTCAAATTTCTGAATTTCGACGGACAAGACGGTACTAATGTTTGCAAATAAAGTGAGCGATATAATTTCAACTTTGTAATAATCAAGTAATTACTATTAAAATTTTCGAATAATAGTTTATTATTATACAAGTTTAATAAGACAGTATATTGTTCCATGAGATGTAAAAACACTAATGGAACAATTCGTCGTATAAAATGAGTATGATATTTTATTTTTTATACTTTGCTTTACTTTCTAAAAAAACTTAAAATTTTCAATTAAAAAAATAACAGACTGCAATCTATAGTGATATATAAATATAAAATATGGCAACTCTGTTAAATGAAGTTGGGTACTTTTATCTGTCAATATGCATTTAAAATATCATGAAAATATTTATAAATCTATACTTTATGAGTTATGAAATTTTAATATCATTTTAAGTTAGTTTTTTATTCGGTTTAATATTCCAAAATAATATAAATTGTATTAAAAAAAATTTAAAATATTTACTATTATCAATTTAAAGTTTAAAGTGAGGTGCATTTGTCAAACATGGCAATTTTACAACAACAAAAATACCAAAAACAGTATAACAATATTTTATATTTTTAAACTGTTTTCGATACAATAATAGGGCAATTGTTAACGCAAAATATAAAATAATATAATTGTATTAGTTGGATTTATTTTTTGATATATATATATATATATATATATATATATATATATATATATATATTATTATTATTATTATTATTATTATTATTATTATTATTATTATTATTCGACGCATAATTTAAACTTCAGAGTGTCGAAATAACGCAACGAGAAGTCATTATATACACAAGAAATATTTTATTTAAAAAACTGCATTAGTTTTTTGCATCTTCAGACTTAATTGTACCTATAAAATATATTTACATTATTTTTAGAAACCAAAAAATGATAACTCAGACTTTAAAATATAGGAAATAGCTGCAAATTTGACAGCTTCTATGATAAAATTTATATGAGGAAATCGGCGTTTAAAGAAAGAGATATAAAAAAAGGGAAAATATGGGCAAATTATTCATTTTTGTGTCTAAAATTGTTGGTAATTGGACAAATAAAGTATCGTGAGCTATTGCTATTTTTTTCAGAAAAAATGTTTCAAAATCAAAATATGGTAATTATGCACATTTCTTATACATGCTTTCATTATTCATAGCTTTATCTATTTCTTATTTTCGTTATTATCATTTGTATTATACAAAAATGTATAGAATAATAAGATTTAAAAATCTTCAGGTTTTAACTTAATTTTTAATTTACTACAAAATCAACATTATTACATTTTACACTTACAAAAGGGCGGGTGTAGATATCTATGTATTTAGAGCACTATTAAAAGTAGAGTTTTTCTAATTTATATTTAAAAAAGTATTTTATATTTTTACATAAATAACGTATGATAATTTTTAAGAAAAATAAGTTTATAATCTGCGATAATTATATGTATTATTAAAATCATTGAAATATAAATTTGCCTTCCAGTTAAAATAATTGGAATTCATTTTAATTTTGGTAAATTTGTTAACTCGGAAATGTACGTAGTAAAAAAAGTATACTTTAGTACCTTGATATGCAAATAATTATTGTGTGATGCAATAAGAATAGTGATAAACATTTTAATAAAATTATCAAAACTTTTAAAAGGAAGTTCAAATATTTGAAACGAATGAGGTTTTGCACTAATTTTCATTTTTAGCTTTAATTGATAGAATCATTAAAATATTAGATCCCTATATTTTATTTGTCCCCAAATTAATTTTTCATAATGATACCCTTAAAAAAGAAGTTGAATTAACCCACTTCGCCTCTTGTTTAGTATCTGGGTTCTTTCACAACTTCACTTCCTTTCAAACGTCAAATATACTCTATTAATTTCCAAACTGATAAACGGAAACATCATTTGCAAATATAGTAGCACCCAACTGCCCCACAAGCCTTGAAAACACTTTACAAACTTTCCAATGCGCCTAACCACAATTTAGCAAATATGTCTTCTAAATAAACCTACGGACGTCACAACATGGCTGAATTTATGCAGCATATTAAATTTTTTACATAAGCATAACAAATAAACTATTGTACAATATATGCAAGTTCAGCTTCTATCAACTGTAAAAACTGATTTACCGTGCTAATACTGTAAAATACTATTGTTATGTTTAATTATAAAAAAAACGCCTTGATACATTACTACCAAATTTGTAACCATGGATATGACAAATTGTATGTTTCTCGTTAATATAAACTCACCGTATAAGACTGACTAATCTGCAAAATTCAAAGTACATGATAATGCAGACGTGTTTATTAAAAACTAGATTTCTTTTAATTTACATTTAAATGTTCTTTTTGCTTTTGTTTTTGTAATACTTTTATTGTGATTACTTACAGAACTGCCGGCATCTGAGAGTGGGAACATCCATAACACCTTAACAGCCTGCATCTCCATTTACAGAAATATACAAGATCAGGAGTGAGGTGCAGCAGAGCTTGAGGCAGGTCCAACACGCCCAGAATGCCACCAATGAGGGTGAGTAAATCATTGTTGTTTCATATTGCTACTACCATCCTCTGTTATATTCATCTCATTTTTTTTTATATTTATTTCTTGTAATGGTTCTGTAAGGCAGTGGCGCCGACTTCTTATATTTCTGTCTGGTGCTCAAAACCTAAAAAGTATATTATATGTACAGTCCAAAAAATCAGAAATGCAATTAGTCATATTATAGATAGAGAGAATATGGGTACTGACCGCCTGGGCACGTGCAACAACTGTCATCTGATATTTTGATAATTTTATGTTCATTATAATTTCGTTTGATTATGATTAGTTCTATTTTCTATGTTTTATTTGTATTTTATTTTCGACTTTATTTGCAATATGTGCATTTGGTTTGTTATTTTTATTAAAATGGAAAATTATTATTCTGTAGAACGAGATTGATTTATTGATTATAATTATAAACAAGAAGTTTAAGAGTGAAACAAATTGTAGGAAAATACTTTGCATTTATTTGATGTTTGTCGTCAAAAATACTAATACATTTAATTTATCCTGCATATTCCCCCTTGCAGTATATCAACTAAGTTTGAAATTGGCGCTTGGTCACCCCGCACATAGGGCTACCGATATATTTTATAAACAACAAGATCAAAGGTTCCTCTTGAGAGTGCCGCTACTGTTTATTTGTGTACTGTGTCCCTGTATTAGCAATAAGTTTGTATACTGTTTTATAAAAATAGCATTTGCCATGAAAAAATAAATATCAACCGTCAAAATCGGCCTTCTTCTGACTAGAGTTTTTAATTTAAAAGTAAAATTAGAGTTTTATTTCTATTTTTTTATGGCAACTTCTATTTTCAGGTAAAAGTTTTTCAAACTTAATGTCAATATAGAGATTATATTTTTTAATGAACCCTTAATTTCAAACATATTAAATCTTTATTTTTATGTAGATTTAACTTTGTAAAAATGTATAGAGCGTTCCATTTAAAATAAGAAAATTGAGTCTTTTATATTGAGAACAATTGGTTAAAGTAAAATTTTGCTTCGGTCATTTCAATAGCCTTGTAATATAGGAATTGTTTGCTAATTTAAATAACTTCCTATCTCGTATAGTTTTCAAGGCAGCAATGGTGGCCCATTTAAAATGAAATAATACAAAATTATATAGGAAACCAAAGAATTAAACAGAAGTTATAGTTTCTTGAGGTAAATTTAAAATATTTTAAAACAGAAAATAACTTGGTCGTGTAATCGTGTCAGCTGTTCGAGCTCTGGAGCACCCACAGTGTCGGCGCCTATGTTATAAGGCGATTCTATCTTTTATCGGTTTTAACAATTTTATTTTAATTTTAATGAACTGTTACGTCAATACATTGTTATTTTTTGTGCAATATGTTTCAATTGCCGTTAATAAGACTGTGTACATTAATATTCGTCAGGTAAGGTTAAATGTGGATTAATTTTTTTGTTTTTGTTCTTCGCTGCTCAGTAATACACAAAGTGTTTCCATTCCTCGTTGGCAATATTTTTCTCCAATTTGAAGTAAATCTTTCACATTATAAATATTTTCAATTCCCTATAAATATTTCTTTTTTGCTTATATACTTTCTTATATTTTCTATCTGTATGTTTTTATGAATAATTCTCAATTGTCGTAGATACGTTTATTTTACTCTTTATGTTTCTAACCATTCCTTATCCTATTAATTGTTTCCTAAAAATTTGTCACTTGTAGAACCTTTGATTTAGTCGTTCCTTTTACTATTTTCTCATTTATCTATCTTAATCTGTCTAATTTCTACTTAATTATCGTACTTTGTTTTACAGCGTTATTTGACTTTGTAGAATATTATCTGGACTGTTGGGGGTTTTTTATTGAAAGTGATTAGATATAAAATGGTAGTTTGAATTAGCTTGAGCTATTTGAATTTTTGTTCTACTGAAAGTGAATTCGTCTTGTTCATCTCTTTCATGATTCCCATTCAGTACGTTCCATTCTTATTCTTGTATCATTTAATTAATATTGTTCCTTTCTTGTGTCCCTTAATTTGTCTTTACTGTTTCTTATTTCTATTTTACCAGTTTATATACCGGCTTCCTTTTTTTATTTATTGTGTTGCAGTTTATTTTATTCCATCCAAGTTTCTAAAGAATAAACACATTTCAATGAAAATATAATTTACTTGAAGCTCGAAAATGAATAGTTTTGAAAAATATCACTAAATCCTATTCTTTTTACAAATATGATTATCACTAGTAAAGATTTTCTATGTTTCAAACGGTCTGCACTGATACATGTAACTTCTGGTTTAAAGAATGTGACGTCTGCCTACGCCTCGACCTCGTGGATGTATCGGCGGTATCGGGGTTGCTCGGGCGCCTTTCGGTACGGCTGATCCACGTTGGAGGCCCTAGGGTGCCTAGATAACTCAGTGAGGAAGGGTAGGGTCGTTTTGTAAAATAAAACACGCAGGGTAAATTCACTGTGGTTTATTCCTGGCTGCAGCGATACAGGTTTAGGTGTTTTTAGTGGCTAGTCGATGTGTTGGTGACGAAGCGTTGTAGGGGACGGCTAGCTAGTGGTTGTTGCGTGTCCACGAACTGGCTTTAATCTTCGTTTGCCAGGGATACCACGGCAAACGTCTACGCTACAAATGGGTGCGTATAAATGAACCGGTACACCTAAAACGCGGTAGCGGTTAACGGAAAACAAGCGGGAATAGTCGCAATAAAGTCCTCACGAGCTGAGGATGAAAAAGGGTCGAACCGGTAATTTTACCGATTCGAGTTTTTAACGGTTCTGAAGTCTACGCTTGCCAGGGATACCACGGCTAACGTCTATGCTACAAATCGGTGCGTATAAATGAACCGGTACACCTAAAACGCGGTAGCGGTTAACGGAAAACAAGCGGGAATAGTCGCAATAAAGTCCTCACGAGCTGAGGATGAAAAAGTGTCGAACCGGTAATTTTACCGATTCGAGTTTTTAACGGTTCTGAAGTCTACGCTTGCCAGGGATACCACAGCTAACGTCTATGCTACAAATCGGTGCGTATAAATGAACCGGTATACCGAAAACGAGGTAGCGGTTAACGGAAAACAAGCGGGAATAGTCGCAATAAAGTCCTCACGAGCTGAGGATGAAAAAGTGTCGAACCGGTAATTTTACCGATTCGAGTTTTTAACGGTTCTGAAGTCTACGCTTGCCAGGGATACCACGGCTAACGTCTATGCTACAAATCGGTGCGTATAAATGAACCGGTATACCGAAAACGAGGTAGCGGTTAACGGAAAACAAGCGGGAATAGTCGCAATAAAGTCCTCACGGGCTGAGGATGAAAACGTTCCGAACCGGTAATTTTACCGGTTCGAGTTTTTAACGGTTCTGAAGTTTACACTGAACGGGACGGACCTGTTGGTAATGGTAACGGTACGGATACTCTGTACTCGCCGGGAAAACCACGGCAGAGACAGACCGGAGAAAACGATAACGGTACGGATATTCAGCACCCGCCGGGAAAACCACGGCAGAGACAAGGACCGGGGAAAATGGTAACGGTACGGATACTCAGTACTCGCCGGGAAAACCACGGCAGAGACAGAGACCGGGGAAAACGGTAACGGTACGGATACTCAGTACTCGCCGGGAAAGCCACGGCAGAGACAGAGACAAAACGGTAAACTCACCACGAATTTCGGCTCGCTGGTCGGAAGACACTACGCTGGTCGGAAGGCACTGGTCGCAAGGCACTGGTCACAGTTAGTCCGGGAGAACCTCGGTCTGACTGTTTCCAGCTTACTGCCGTTTGAGTGCTGTGCCCTTGCTTTTATCTCTGCTCGTCACGGTGGGAGAGATTGCGCGTGATTTGTGGTGGGAGTGTGCGCGTGAGATAAGCACCGTTACTCTTGACTCTGCTGAGATACGATGAAAAAAATAAAAAAAACCCGATTGCCGCCCAGTGGACTTGAACGCGCAATCTTCGTATTGTCAGACCGAGCACGTATCCACTACACCACGGTGACTTGTGTAGTTTTTATTTCAGTTTGTGACATTGCTTCGTCACAAGAATAAAAAATTGAAAATTAAGAACCTTAAATAATAATAATGCTATGATTTAAGCCTTAAAATATTTATTTGATTATTTCACACACGTTATTTTTACCAAATAAACATCCTTCATTTGCATATTTTTAATAAAAAATTTGAAGAATCCACAATTGAATCGTCATGATTACATTTTGTTGATATGAAAAATTTTATATTTGAATTGTTGTCATTCTTGAAATAATAATACTTATAAAAGTATTTAAATCAACATAATGATAAATAAGTTATGTAGTATTTACAAGACGATTCCCGTGGGCAGATAGCTTAAGTTACCAGAACACAAAATCCAAGGTGAATCAAATTCGCCTTAGATTAACTGAGGTTTGAATAAGACGTTTCTGCGAGATTTTAAAATCAAAAATTTCTATTTATATTTTAAGTAAAACAACGGCTATAGCCGAATGAGATGGTGAAAAGTCCCCCCGCCCCACACGAAATGACGAATTAACTATTGGATAATTTGAATAACAATAACACGTCCGCTTCTCCCTCTTAAAATAAGAAAAAACTTGATTTCTCATAAAGGATTTTTTTACTCGGAATTGTACTGACGAATGTATGTTCAAAAAAATCTGAAAATAAGAAGGAAGACTTCGCCTTGTAACATATATATTTTTTTGTATCTTTAGCGCGAAATTTAAATTTAGAATAATTCCTAAAATATTAAAATGTAAATTTCACAATGTTTTATTAACAGGTGGCGGCTCAAAAATATTCTCAATAAGGCTTTTCAAGCATACCTCTACTCCATATGTTTTTCAGATTTTTCTGATTGTTGCGCCATATTCAAAAAAAATAAAAACCATGTTTTACCTATTTTTCGCTTTTCTTTGCGCGAATATTCGTTCTAGTACCCAGTAATACTTTCGGACTTTTTAGATGGGTGCGGTATTTTGAAAAAAAAAACATATTTTTTCACCTATTTTTTGCTATTCTTTGGACACATATACGTTATTGTTATGACAAAATGCTAGAAATTCCTGTGATATAAGTTAGTATCCGAAATTTTTTCGGACTTTTTGCAAATAATACACAAATATTTCTTATTTCGGACATAATTAATATTTTCAATGAAATATTTTTATAGTAAAAATTTTTATGCAGAGTAGGTTACGTCACTAAATTTTGTAACTAGATAATAATGTTAAATAATATTAAATTTTTCTATTTATATCATTAATAATCGGTAGAAATATGATTTAAATGTATTTTGGCGCCAAATTCAAATGTCGTCTTATATGAAAATTCTACGCCATAGTATTCCAGAAATTACTACGAGAACATTTTTTTCTACAAAATTTAGTCATATTTCATTGTTTGATACAAAATTCATTTTGAAACTTAGTTTTATTACAAGATTTTTGCAGTATTGTTCTTATTAAATTTTCAGAGGTTAAGGCGATATTATTAATTATTATTACAAATATTTTCTCATATATTAATAATATAATATTTGCATAATTTTATTTTAACATACTGTTTTTAATAAATCAAAAAGAACTATGCAATAATAGGTTATAATAAATAAATATTGACAATGTAATTATTATAAAAAAAAACTTGCATTATAAAAGAGGGTTTTTATTTTTTTTCAAAATAGCGCACCCATCACAAAGGACCGAAAATATCTTTGGGTACTGGTTCAAGTAACCTTCTAGTAATTTTTCCATAAAAAGTCAACGAATAAAAACAAGTAAAAAAATGTATTTTTTTTTTCTTCAATACGACGCATCAATCTGAAATATTTGAAATAAATATGGAGTAAGGATATCTATAAAAGGCATTATTGAGAAGTTTTGCGAGCCGCCACCTTTAGAAGAAGTGAAATTCATTTGTAATATTTAGTTAAGGTAAAAAATATGGTTTCATTATTTTTTTTAAAATAGCGCACCCATCCAAAAGAAAACCGAAAATTTTTGGAGTACTGGGTAATGTCTCAAGGCCTTTTGGCAATTTTTTCATAACAGAACAAAGAATATTTTTTTTAAAAAAAGCGTAAAATATGTAAAAAATATGGTTTTTATTTTTTTGCAAAATTCTGGGTACTGGCTAAAGTCACAGGACTTTCTGGTAGTGGTTTTTATTTTTTTTAATATAGTGCACCAATCAGAAAAATCTGACAAAAAATTTGGAGTAAAGGTATCCATGAAAGGCATTATTGAGAATTTTTACGAGGCGCCACCTCTAGAAGAACCTGGTGAAATTTACATTTTTAGGAATTACTGTGAATACAAATTTCGTGCCAATATATATATATATATATATATATATATATATATATATATATATATATATATATATATATATATTTCACAAGGAGAAGTCTTTCTTCTAATATACAGATTTTTTGCGACATACATTCATCAGTAAAATTCCGGCAAAAAAAATCCTTTTTGAAAAATCATGTTTTTCTCATTGTAAGAGGGAGGAACGGAGGGGGAAGGTAAATCAAAAGCTGATTTTTTTATGTTATTTAAAGTTAATTCGTCATTTTTGATAAGTCAATCTTCTCTAAACTCATTCGATAGTACTCTTTAAATTTGTCTTTAATTTTTTGCAACTGGTCTATGAGATGATAAAATTCGCCAAAATCATTCCTCATCATATTGACATTGTGGGACCATTTTCTTTTACGTTTATTTTTGCACAATGATAACAATGAAAGCAATTCATCCTCGTCACTATCATTCTCACAGGCAACCTCCTTGGTATCGTGAAATAAAATTGCCCACTCTTCCTTCATTGATCTTTTCTCGTCCATCCATACAAGATGTTTCCACCAGCCCAATTGTTTATTTTCTATAAATTCTAGCTTTGCTAATGCTTTAATGTTACTCTTTATTCTTCTTCATATTACTCATATTTCACTTCCATAAGTTAATATTGCTTAAAAAATGGTGTTGAAAACTGCAACGTTTGTTTTGCGTGAGACTTCTTTTTTGTTTATAAAATTATTTTTTATCATGTGGTATAATTTTGTAGTTTTCTCTAATCTCATTTGTATGTCATGATCTTGTACACCATTGTTATCTATTACTACGCCTAAATATTCAAATTTTTCTACTTGTTCTATAGTTTAATTTTTAATTTTTATATTGACATTTTGCTTATGTCTGGATACCGCCATCACTCTGGTTTTTTTATCTCGTATCTTCTAGTTTTTCGTTGCTGTTATTTATATTTATTTGTAAATCGTCCGCGAAGGCACATTCTCCAAGTTCAGCCCTTTGCATGTTTCTATGACCTACTTTTAGCTTTCTTATTTCTGGTTTACATTTTTAAATTATTTCATGCATGAAGGTTATGAACAGCACTGGACTCATAACTCCTCCTTGTCGACGGCCTTCCCTTTTCTCAAAAATTTCGGACTTTTTATTCTTACTTATTATATAATTTCTTGTTTTATGGTATAGACTTTTAATTCCGTTTATTAATCAGTTATTTACTTTTCTTGCAATTAGGATGTCCCATACTTTTTGTCTGCATTCTATCGAACGCTTCCTTCGAGAATATGAAAGCCCTGTATGCTTTGTTGTTACTTAGTAAGGTCTCCTGTACTACTTGTTTAATGAGGTCTTGCACGTTTTTTTTTGTTGTAATCGATAGAATAATGAAAAATATTAGACCCATATTTTTTATTTTTCTATAATAATGAAAAAACTGCAATTAAAAATAATGTGCATGAAAACGCGGCTGAATTACCCCACTTCCTCTCTTGTCTAGTGATGTATTAGAGTTCTTGCCTAACTTCACTTCGTTTCAAACGTCAATTATAATGTTTTAACTTCCAAACTGACAAATTAAATAATCTTGTGCAAATATAGTGGCACACAAAATCTTACAGTGCTTTCAATCACGTACTGTCCACATTACCAACTTTCAAACAAGCCACCATGCCCCTTCCACGCGTAGATAACTTCACTCCAAATAAAAATAATATTTCAAGAAATAAAATTGTCATATTATTACATTTAATATATATATATATATATATATATATATATATATATATATATATATATATATATATATGATGTGACGAAATAGAACGTCACAAAATATATCTCTAAGCTACGAACCATCTCGTCTAAACGCGAATTCTAACCCGGCTACTGAGTTAGCCAGTAGCTACCCGTTTAATTAAACTAAAACGTATAAAAACCAGGGCCGAAAGGCTGTTGGGACAGTGTTAGATGGCGATTACTAGTGTGTAGGCCTAGTAGCATCTCCGAGACAAATTCACCAGGTGAGCATTTCCGTCTTTTTACCGTATAACCGTCTATTCCGTGAGTTCTCCACGTAAGTCACTACCTCAAGAGTTTGACTCCATTGTTTTGGCTATCATCTCCTTCGTCGTGGCTCGTTGTGAGTTAACCACCTCTAAGTCTAGACGCCGCCGGTGTGTAAACCCGGGCGTCGACCACCACGAGGTAGCGTGTCAATCCACAGCCACCACGAACGAGCCGCGTCTTACAAATAGTGTAACTGTTCACAAAACAACCGGGCCGTAAGTTTAGCCGTTACTGTATTGCCCGTCGTCGTGGCTTATTGTGAGTTTAACCGCCTCCACGTCTAGACGCCGCCGGTGTGTACACCCGGGCGTCGACAACCACGAGGTTGCGTGTCGATCCAAAGCCACCACGACGAGTTCGTTGCTTCACCCTCGCGTGAGCATCACCTGGTGCCCGGCGAACCGTTGCAAGTGTTACCGTTTCAAACGTCTCTATACTGCCGGCGTGTATACCCGGGTATCAGAGACCACGAGGCTGCGTACATATCCAGGTCACTCCCAAAGACACTTGCCGCGAACCCCAAACTCCCTCACGATACATCAAGTTCGCTGTAGGGACCCGTTGTTAGCTAACCGTCTCGAAGACGCGGTTCCGCCGGTGTGTTCACCCGGGTGCCGACGTCTACGAGACTGTGTGTAACCAAGGCCCGTACACCTGACCTGGTGACATCACCGTCGGTTCACCACGTCCCTCGCGTCGCCGTCGGGACGCCCCGCGTCGATTGTAACTGACCCCACTAAAGTGAATTACGCAAGCTGCCCGTACTTGCCGGCTATTTTTAGGCCATCGCTATCAGTGTTGCCGCCCCGACGCTCGGCGTCGTTGCTACATAAACCCGTTCCCCAGGTTCCCTTTACTTCCCAAGTCGCCTCCTCTTACAGCCCCCCTCCCTACAGAACCTCAGTTCAAACTCTAATAAAAGGACGTCCTTTTTTACATCTAAGACTGGTGTTTTATTTAATAACAACGACCCGAATTTCTCCGTCCTGCTATCCGGACCGTTGGCGCCCGAGCACCCTCGCCAACATTCTTGTGACGTGTTCACCAAAACACGTTACAATATATACATACACATTTAATCTGAAATATAAATTTACAAATATTTTCTTTTTTAATTTATACGTATTATCAAAAAACAAATATGTTTTTCCAAAAAATTCTACACATTTCACAACTTGGCTGACTTTATGCAACTTTTTAAAATATGATAAGATTTTATGTGACATAAAATGTAAATAAAAATGAATTAAATCATATAGAGCGATAAATTAAACTTTGTAGGTTCAATTTAAACAATAAAAAGGTTCACTTATTTATTTTTGCAAGACTTTATTATAACACATGGTCTTGAGTGCTTGGTTTTTTTCTAAAGCCACTCTGTGTCTCTTCTAACGTTGGTTCAATTATTTGTTTCAATCTTCTCTCTAATATTCTTTTATAAACTTTTAGTGCCACACATAACAGTGCAATCCTTCTGTAGTCACAGCAGTTTCTTGTGTTCCCTTTCTTATGTATTGACATGATAATTGCCACTTGCCAGTCTTTTGGAATTTTTCCTTGTTTCCAAGCTTTGTTCAGGATATCTACCAGTAATATATTTCCTTCTTCTCCCAAGTACTTTAACATTTCTGCTGTGATCCTATCATGTCCAGCAGCCTTTCTATTTTTTAACATCTTCACTATTTCTATTGTTTCTGTCAGTTTTATGTCTATATCTTCTTCATCATATTCTGGTATTATATCTGTTTCTAACTCTGTGTCGTTATTTTCTTCAGTTACGTTTAAAAGTTCTTCAAAGCACTCTCTCCAATTGTTCATAACTCCGTTTTCTTCGGTCAGCCTTGTATCTTCCTGCTTGTTACGATTTTTTTTCTTCGTTTTTAACGTTTTTAGTGTCTTATATAATCTACTCTTTCTCCATTTTTTTCACCAAATTCAGTGCAACTTCTTTTTTTCATCATTCACCATGTCTCTTACTAATTGTTTACCTTTTTGGTTTGAATTATAGTTATCTTGTGTTTTGTTATTCAAGTATCTTTTCCATGATTCTTTTTTTTTATTTGCTTTTTTTATATTCTTATTCCACCAGGCGGTTTGTAACCTATCAATATAGAGATAAGAGAGGTGTTGTTTATAGTCAAATTTTTTAACATATGATGTCAAATTTGATGTAAGAAAGTTTTAAAGATAAAATAAGTAAATATGAAGTAGTTTCATCGTAGAACTGAAAAATCTGATGTGTCCAACACATTATCTCCCGCCACTGTATTAAATATTTTATATAATTATTTCAGTACATTCAATTTCTAGTTTTATAATTAGATTGTTATTCCAGTTCAAAATATTTTTAATTCATTTCATACTATTAAAACCGCAAACGAACTTACCTTGATTCATGTATGCAAATATATTCCTAATATATTTCTTCCACCTTTTTAATTTTACAGGAAAACTACATCATATTTATATATTTTATCCTTTAAACTTACTTACATTGAATTTGACATAATATGTCAAATTTTGGGAACATATGAATAACTCATCTGTTTTACAGAAATTCCTGAGCCTAAATGATATGTAAAATTATTATATGGTTTTTACCTCCCGCCTATTAATATATAGATAAGGAAGGTATTGTTTTTGGTCAGATTTCTCGAATGTGGGTTTTCAACATAATGAGCACGAATTAGGGTCCCTAGAATACGATTTTACTATTTTTAGCGTGATGTCTGTATGTCCGTGTGTGTGTCTGTCTCAATACGATACATGTAAAAAATATAATATTTGGTATTTAAGAGTTCTATTCTAATATGATGAACTGATTAGATTTTGACTACAAATGGTTAACCAGAAGTAGTACTTTACTTGAAGCTTTAAACCGTTTTTCCTAAAAATACCTCTAAATACCATATTTTCGCACATTTCGTTATTATAAATACAAAGATTTTTTAATTTTCTACCGATCTGCATAATTACGTTTATATATAACTTCTAGCTAGATAGAAAAAAAATATATAAATTATAATAATTTTACGTATCGTTCAGGCTGAGGAATTTCGATAAAACAGATGAGCTATTCATATGTTCACAAAATTTGACATATGATGTCAAATTTGATCTAAGTAAGTGTAAAAGATAAAATAAGTAAAAATGAAGTCATTTTATTGTAAAATTTAAAAAGATGGAAGAAATATATTAGAAATGTATTTGCATGGGTGAATCAAAGTAAGTTCAGTTCCGGTTTTGTAACGTCAAAAATAGCTGGCATATTGGTCATACAAAATTTATAAAGGAAATTTTAGGTATGAAATGAATAAAAAATATTCTGACTACAATAACAATCTAATTTTAAAATTACAAATTAAATGTATTGAAAAACTTATATAGAATATATTACTACAATGGCGGGAGGTATTGTGTTGGACACACCAGATTTTTTTCTGTTTACCTAGAGGTTATATATAAACGTAAATATGCAGATCAGTAGAAAGTTAAACAATCTTTATATTTAATAATAACGTAATATGCGAAAAAATGTTTTTTAGAGATTTTTTTTAGGAAAAAACGGTTTAAAGCTTTAAGTAAATTACTACTTACGGTTATCCAATTGTAGTAAAAATCTAATCATTTCATCACATTTCAATATAACATTTAAATACCAAATATTATATTTTTTACATGTATCGTACTGGAGTTATCGTGGACGAAAAATCGTCACAGACTTTATTGCTGTTTTGAATATTATCCATTTTTGTTCAATGTCTTTATCTTCTTTTCTTTTGATAATCTGCAATTGTTTTCTGACATCTTCGCATTTTTTACTATTTCTTTTTTTTTAATTTGTATGATTTTATTGTTTCACATATTGTCTGCCTTCTGCGATTTGTTTTGTTTTTTTACCTCCCACCTATCAATATATAGATAAGGGAGGTATTGTTTTTGGTCAAATTTCTCGAGTGTGAGTTTTTAACATATGAGCACGAATTAGGGTCCCTAGAACACGATTTTACTATTTTTACCGTGAAGTCTATATGTCCGTGTGTGTGTGTGTGTGTGTGCGGGTGTCTGTGTGTCTGTGACGATTTTTGTCCACGATAACTCCAATAAGATACATGTAAAAAATATAATATTTGGTATTTCAGACTTATATTCTAATATGATTACATTTTGACTGCAATTGGTTAACCGGAAGTAGTACTTTACTTGAAGCTTTAAACCGTTTTTTTCTAAAAAAATACCTCTAAATACCATTTTTTCGCAAATTACGGTATTATTAAATATAAAGATTTTATTATTTTCTGCCGATCTGCATAATTACGTTTATATATATAACTTCAAGCTATATAGAAAAAAAATCTAAATTATAATAATTTTACATATCGTTTAGTCTGAAGAAGTTCTGTAAAACAGATGAGTTATTCTTATGTTCACAAAATTTGACATATGATGTCAAATTTAATGTATGTAAGTTTAAAAGATAAAATAATTAAATATGAAGCATTTTGTTCGAAAATTAAAAATGCTGGCAGAAATATATAAGAAATATATTTAAATCCGTAAATCAAGGTAAGTTCGGTTCCGGTTTTAGTAAAGTCAAAAGTAGCTGTCATACTGGTCGTACAAATTTTATGAAGGAAATTTTAGGTACGAAATGAATTAAAAAAATATATGTACAACTTATAAAGAATATATTATTACAGTGACGAGAGGTATTGTGTTGGACACATCAGATTTTTTCTAAGATATAATCCTACTTTATTTTTGCTTCTAATAGATATTGTATATTTCAGGCCTCCTTTCAACTCTAACATCATTTACAATATTTCTATTCTTTTTTCTAGTAATACGTAATCTATTGTAGATTTATTCGTCTCTTCTGGTCCCTGTCTTGTATATTTATGAATTTGCTTATGTACGAAGAATGTATATGATACTATAAGATTCGTTGTAGTCAACTAGTCGCTTTCCATTGTTATTTATCTTTTCCACCCCGTGAGTGTCTATTACTGTATTTTTTTTTATTATTATTCACAACTCTACCATTAAAATCCCCTAATACAAAATTGTCTGCTCGAATTATTTCAGTTTGCGCTTGTAAATGATTCCAAAATATATCTTTGTTCCCCTTATTTTCATCCTCATTCGGTCCTTAAACTATGATAATTGTTTTTTCTTTTCCATTCATTTCTTTTAGTTGTATTTTCAATATTCTTTGTAAAGAATACTCGTCGCTGCCCTTGCATCCCGTGGATCTCCGCTATATATGAATAGATGTCCTCCTTCTGTAATCATTTCTTCTTTTCCTTTTTTTGTTTTAGTAATTGCTAATATGTGTCAATGTTTTCTTTGTTATATTTATATAATAAGTCCCCTTGTTTACTATTTATGCTTCTAATATTCCATGTTGCTAGTTTCCATGTTTCTTTCTTTTTCCTTGTATCTCCTCTTGTCGTGGCCGTTAAATCTTCCTGGTTGTTAAGTACGTTGTTATATATTCTTCTTCTTGTTTTTCCTTTGGCGCTACAACCCTAGGTGGGTTTTGGCATGCTCAACTATTATATTTTTTGTTGCTAGCATAAATTTAGTTTTATCTTGATTAATTGCTAGACCAACTTGTTTGCATTCTTTTTCAAGGCGCCAATTTGTTTTCTTTTAGTTCGCATAGTATCATTCAGTTGTATATTCTTCATTGTTGAAAGTAACATTTAGTTAAACAGAAGTTCTGAGAGAGCGTCTCTTTGTCTTACACCACTATTAATTCTAAAGTATTGACTACTTTTGTTTTGAATTATTACTGCTGCTGTGGTGTTTTGAAGAGTTAGTTTTACTCGTGCGACCAATTTCCGTTGTATACCCATGAAACTTAAATTTTGATACAACTTATCGCTGATTAGAGAATCAAACGCTTGGCTGTAATCTATGAACAAGCAGCTTATATCAATTTTATGCTCATGCCCTTTTTCCAAGATTTGTCTTATAATATGTATCTGGTCTGTTTTAGATCTATTTTGTCGGAACTCGCACTGGTAATATTTAAAGATTTCTTTTGCATATACATTTAGTTTTTTATAGATCAAACATGATAGTACTTTATATGTAATATTCAACAGCGTTATTCCACGATAGTTACCGCATATTTTCTTATCTCCTTTTTTGTGGATGGAGTATATGAGTCCGCTCTTTCACTCCTTGGGCATAACTTCATTTTCCCAAATCATTTGCATAAAACGCTGGATGCGATTCAAAAGTTCTTCTCCTCCAAACTTCAACAACTCAGCGAATATTTCGTCTTTGGTTGGGCATTCTATTATGGGTTCTGCAGTGTAGTACTCTATGTCTTGGAGGGTACACACACTATATTTATTAAGCAGCTCTTGAAAGTGTTAAGTATATGGGCTTTCTCTGTCAGTATACTGCCTTTCTTATCTCGGTAGGATTGTTCTCGTGGCCTATATTTCGAAGTCTGATATCTAACCTCTTTGAAGAATTTTCTAGTTTGCCTTTTATCATTAGCTTCTTCGATTTCTCGAATTTTATTGTTTAGGTATTCCCTTTTTTTTCCTTTTAAGGTGATATTCTTTAATGTTACTTCTGCTTTCTTTCTGTAAACACTTCCTCCTTGCTTCAATTTTATCTTTCATTGCTTTTCTACACTCTTCGTCGAACCATTCAGCATCATGACGTTGTTGTATATTAGTTTTTTGTAATTGAAGTTGTTGCAACACATACTTTTTACAATTTATTTGCCTTAAAATTCCAGTTCCACTTTTCGTTATCTATTATTAATTATTGGTATTTTATAATAATTTTTTTATTTAATTTTCTCTCATTAACTGCAATTTCTTTGATTTTTTTAAAAATTTCTCTTTCTTTTTCTGTTAGGTCTGAGTTGATATACACTTCATTTCGTCCGCTATTATTAAACTTTCATTTACTCTTTAGTATTTCCATCTTTTTATTGAAACTTTCTATCTACACTTCACTTCATAAATGTGTTCTTTGATTTTAATAGTTTTTTAATTTTTGTATTAATTTCCATATTCAGTAATATGAATTGTCCTATTCTGCTTTTTCTTGCCTCTACATCGACGGAATCTAATTTAAGACCAAAGATGATGTGATGTTTTTTCCTATTAATCTTTTCCAGTTTATCTATTTTGTTTTCTAAATTTTGTAACTCATTCACTCTTTCTTTAAATTTATTAATTTCTTGTGTCATTTGGTCGTTTCTCTTTTTCAATGTAGTTAGGATATTATTAATTTCTTTATTTTTCTTCTCATTTCTGTTATTTGGATCATTAACATTCTTTTACTTCATCCAAGTCAGGATTTTTATTCAGTAATTTTTAAATTAAACTATAATTTTTTCCTCACTCCGGTGCCCCTTGCGGACGGCACCCTAATGCAACGCATCGTCTGCTTACCTCCTACAGCCGGCACTGCGTACGTGTTACAGATGGGTATTTACTGGGGGTTTATTTGTTGAGTAAACATAGAGTATATATTTACCATAGTTACGGTGTAAAAAGATTGATAGCAATAAATTAAATCCCTGTCTTGTTATTTCCATGTCGTACAGTAATCCATCTATATTAAGTTAGGAATGCTAATGTTACTTTGTGATTTCCAAATCCAGTGCTTAGCTAGGTACCTGGAACAAACAGTGTATCCTTACGGATTTTGTTCAATTCTGTACTCCATAGCAAAATGCATAAAGGTCATATTTCTTTCAATTCTATCACTTAGGGAAAAACTTTGAATATATACCACAACTATAAAACAATTTAAACGTCAACGTGAGATCTCTTGTCGAACTATAAAATTATCTGAAGTTCATGCCACAAAATTTTATCTGAGATGCTTATTTCCGCTGATTTCAGTCTGAACAGATCTAAGTGATCTTCTTGTGACAGTCTTGCTTTTCTAAATTTTTGTAAATAAATTATCTTAGTGAAATTTGTTAATCTTTGATTCGTGTTTTTAAGCCGTTGCTATCAGAGTTTAAATCGAACTTTTTTTTTATTTTATTCGTTTAATATTGTTAACTGTAGAATCTTGTAACGTAAACTAATAATAAATAATAATAAAGCTTTGATACATTGCTTCCAAATTTGTAACCATGAATATGACAAATCGTTTATTTCTCGTTCAGAAAATCATACTGTATAAGACTGACTAATCTGCAAAATTTAAAGTACATGATAATGCAGACGTGTTTATTAAAACCTATTTTTTCATTTATATTTAAATGTTTTTTTTTGTTTCGTGTTTGTATTACTTTTATTGTGGTTACTTACGGAACTGCTGGCATTTGCGAGTGGGAACATCCAGAACACCTTAACAGCAAGCATATCTATTTACAGAAATGAACAAGATCAGAAGTGAGATGCAACAGGGCTTGACGCAGGTTCAGCATGCCCAGAATGCCACCAACGCCCTCTTAAAGGAAGGTGAGTAAATCATTGTTGTTTCATATTTCCACTACCATCCTCTGTTACATTCATGTCATTTTTTTTTTTTGGTTATTTCTTGTAATGGCTCTATAAGGCAGTGGCATTGAATTTTTATATTTCAGTCGGGTGCTCAAAACCTAAAAAGTATATTCTACATACAGTCCAAAAAAATCAGAAATGCAATTAAATGTAAATGGAAGAGTAAGACAAATGTAAAATTAAATGTGTTTATTAAATTTTAGTTAAAAAATCATATGTGGGCACCACATGACTTCCTTGTACGACTATTAAATTATACATTAATTTTTTGCTGCCTTCAATTAAACTTATTTCAGTTGACAGTGAAATACGATTTTTCTATTCTTGAAAAACAGGGGCAGTTACGCAATTGCTAAAGTATTAGTTTTTATTAACATTATTTCTACAATTATTAATTCAACTATCTTATTATAAACATTTAGAAAATTGAGATTAAAGTAAAAGTTTGCCTTTAATTTATCAAATACTATGATTTTAATTAATAATAAATACGCTAGTAATTTTAGTTTTAATAAAAAATATAAATTTATTATCATTACATTTATACTTATTCGCATGAAACTGAACTTCGCAACTTCCATTCGTTTTATTTTTTCGAGCTTCACTTCAAAATTGATAATTTTTTTTAAGAATATATTAAAATGTTTATCACTATTCTTTATTGCACTGCACAAAATTACTATAATCGATAGAAATCTCGTAAAGAAAGAGATGTTATTTTCGTTTACTTCGTACATAATTCTGAGGAATATATTTTTCCAGCTTGTCAATGTCAATTTAACAAATCAAATGTTTCCTATAACAATTAAAAGCCAACTAAATTATTAATTTTATTAAGATTTTTGTCAAAATTATACTGCCTTTTTGGAAAGGCCGATTGGAACCAAAAATGGAGGTTTATAACTAGATGTTATAGCTATTCCATAAACAAAATTTCCACTTTCCACGACTAATAGTTTTTGAGATGAGAAAAAATCAAAAAAACACTACGAGCAAAGTGCCCTTTTGGCACTGCCGATTGCAACACAAATGCGAGGTACACATCTAGATGTTATAGCAGCCCCATATACAAAATTTCAAAATTTTCCGGCCAGTCATTTTTGAGTTATGCACAATACATACATACGTACGTACGTACGTACATACGTACATACAGACGTCACGCCGAAACTAGTAAATATGGATTCAGGGATAGTCAAGACGTGTATTTCCGTTGAAATCTGAAATTCAAAAATTTTCGCGATTACAATACTTCCTTTACTTCCTACAAGGAAGCAAAAAGAAAATCCCGGTCACAGTATAAATGTAACATCTAAAATTATAATTAGTAGTGAAGCAGTACTGCTAGCATGTATCATTTTGTTAATAATATTTAACATAATCTTTATTTAGATAAAATAATTTTTTGAACATTTTATTTTATAGACATCTGTTTGTATTTTTAAACGCAGCATAGTGTAACAAAATTTTTGTTATCTTAGTTTCATTATTACCTGCTAAGAATATGGGTCAAATAGCCATACCCTCGGCAGACGACACTTTGCCACATGTGGGAATATAACTTACACATAGGCGTAGGGGTCACAAATTTTCTATGATACTAATACTCCCGTGAATTATTATATAAATTAGTTATTTGTTTAAATATGCTCGGATGTGCAAATCAAGTATTTTAAATAACAGAAATATCTATTTCAATATTAAATTCCTTTCAATTTTCATGTAAGAACAGGTAGTTTTAACAACATAAAGTTGATAAATTATTATGTATTAAAATCATTCGTAAAAATCTCTAAAATATTGTGTTAGTACAACACAGATCATTTATATTATTCCGTTGTAAAATACGTCCAATATAAATAAAAGGATATATTTTAATGAAACTAAATTTCGCTAATTCACGCTAGGACAGGTGACCCAATGTAGTCCTTCCAGCTGGTGTTGCTAATTGATATAAATAAATATGTAATATGACAAAGAATATTATGTTTTGTTAGATATTTTTGGAATGTACAAAAGTACTCAAGGGATCATCCGCACGCCCATGGACTCCACGTCCTGGCGCCCAAGCCAGACGGCAAAAACCACTTGAAAGAGTCAGATTTCGAGACGCTGAACCTGCACGTGCATTTTTAAGATGCATTTTTCTAGAAGATTCGACGATCACGCGTTTGGATCGTGGACTACCCCCGAAACGCCCTCATTCTGAAGGAGAGAAGAGGGATATTTTTGTATAAAACCCGAGTCCAAATCTGTACTCGGGGAGTCGGATCCAGGGCTCCACTATGCTTGGCATGTCCGAGGTAGGGTTTCCTGGTCTCTGAACTCCAATCCTTCCTTACTGACTTTG
Organism: Stenolophus ochropezus; assembly: GCA_035578165.1. Classification (NCBI taxonomy): domain Eukaryota; kingdom Metazoa; phylum Arthropoda; class Insecta; order Coleoptera; family Carabidae; genus Stenolophus; species Stenolophus ochropezus. The sequence continues at coordinate 4,283,634 of JAQOWZ010000025.1, forward strand.
TTCAATGGCTCTGCCAGGAATAAGTCAGCACCTTTCCCACTGACTTTGTTCAATGGCTCTGCCAGGAATAAGTCAGCACCTTTCCTACTGACTTTGTTCAATGGCTCTGCCAGGAATAAGTCGGCACCTTTCCCACTGACTTTGTTCAATGGCTCTGCCAGGAATAAGTCAGCACCTTTCCCACTGACTTTGTTCAATAGCTCTGCCAGGAATAAGTCAGCACCTTTCCTACTGACTTTGTTCAATGGCTCTGCCAGGAATAAGTCAGCACCTTTCCCACTGACTTTGTTCAATGGCTCTGCCAGGAATAAGTCAGCACCTTTCCCACTGACTTTGTTCAATGGCTCTGCCAGGAATAAGTCAGCACCTTTCCTACTGACTTTGTTCAATGGCTCTGCCAGGAATAAGTCGGCACCTTTCCCACTGACTTTGTTCAATGGCTCTGCCAGGAATAAGTCAGCACCTTTCCCACTGACTTTGTTCAATGGCTCTGCCAGGAATAAGTCAGCACCTTTCCCACTGACTTTGTTCAATGGCTCTGCCAGGAATAAGTCAGCACCTTTCCCACTGACTTTGTTCAATGGCTCTGCCAGGAATAAGTCAGCACCTTTCCTACTGACTTTGTTCAATGGCTCTGCCAGGAATAAGTCAGCACCTTTCCTACTGACTTTGTTCAATGGCTCTGCCAGGAATAAGTCAGTACCTTTCCTACTGACTTTGTTCAATGGCTCTGCCAGGAATAAGTCAGCACCTTTCCTACTGACTTTGTTCAATGGCCCTGCCAGGAATAAGTCAGCACCTTTCCTACTGACTTTGTTCAATGGCTCTGCCAGGAATGAGTCAGCACCTTCCACTTGGACCTTATATCAAAAATTATTTCGGACACGCTATTTATTTGATTTTACTATTATATAAATTATGGTTGTCACAATGATGTCATACTTTTATTAAATATAACCGATCTAATATTGGTTGTCTAACAATTGTAAATTTTCTCAAACACAACAGATTCGCCAGCTCAGCTGGGTGTCTGCGTCAAATACAACTATCAACAATTATTTCTGATAGCTTTGACTGTGTGCTCGCCGTGGCCGGTTCATGATTACTGTGTGCTCTTAGGGCCGGTAGAACCGTGAGCTCATGGGCCGGTCTTTGCGATTCAGACCATCTATAACAATATAAATAATGGCCCTCTGACAAAACAGAGCGCCCTATAAACAAAAGATATCAGAGCAACGGCATGCCGACTCTGAAAACAACAATAAAACTCAAACAAACTACAACACACACAATTACAATTGTAACTGACAAACAATATAAGTTTGATCTCAGTCACTCAATTTTACCATACATGATTATAAAAAATTATTGGGACAACTCTTTATGAATTGAATGCATCTTTTTATATATTTGTTATATTGTCAAACTGTCTCTCTATCTGGGGTTTTGGCTGTGGTTTCCCTCAGGTTATTAAGGTGAATACCGGAGAGTGTAATATTCCACAGCACTCTACGATTTTCTTAATTATAAATAAATGCACAAGCCAGATATTTTGTCTGTCTTTTGGAGTGAATATCATTCTTTTATTTTATCAAATACCTGTCCCGATTCCTCCACTCTTAACAGCTACTCTGTATTACGACGATGAAGGGTTACTTATTTAAATAAACACAACGTAGGGTAAGTTAAACCTTCCATTTGATGATTGTTGGCCAATTTATGAATGTGTACGAAGGAGGTAGGTAATGTACTGTTACAAAAAATGGTGCCGTGACCAGGATACAGAGTCTTAAAAGCTGTTAATTGGGGGAGAGGACGAAATATTTGATAGAAGAGTGATATTTATCAATTAACAAATTCAGCGCGTTATGTGAAATCTTAAATTTCGGAATCGGTTCGGCGCGCCAGATGGTATGTTTCGGGGTATAAGGGATTGACCGAGACATCTCAAGTTGTAATATAATAACCAGATGTTCTGAAGTAAATTGCAAATAATGAAATAAGTCAAAATAATTAAATAAAAACAAGATGAAGAAAAAAATTGCTAAATTGTTTAATAATTATTTTATGCTGTCTATAAATTATTTGCAACTTGTTGCCCGTTCCAAAATTAAAATTGAATTCAATTATTTAAATTAACAATAATGTGAGATCTGTGGTTCAAATCCCAGCATCGATAAATCGTTAATTATAAACCGCTGCATACGAGTGATTCGAAAACACTCTTAGATGTTGATCGCTATGTGAATAAAATACAACTAAAACTTATTATAAAGGCAAGAGACCTTTGATTCAGAAATAAAATATTAACTTTCGCATAGATTAGAAACAAAAAAAAATAATTATTATTCTAACAATAATTATTTGTGTCAAAATAAAAATTTATCTGACTAAAATCATATATTTGTTTATAAAAAGAGATTCTATTTTCTTTCCTGTGTTTGTAAAACAAAATATTATTTATATAAAACTAAATTTTAAAAACAAATTAAAATTATGCTTGTAATCAACAATGAAATAAAGTTAACATTAGTAAGGCAGATGCATTCCCTTATATCATGAAACAACCCATAACACTTGAAAAGGTCTTTTGACCTGAGTGCAGAAATGAGTTTAAAAATATTCCAAGTTTGGTGAAACATCTGGAATAGTTTACGACGGGTTGAAGTGTTTGAAATGAAACGGTGATTAAAGTGTAATGTCAACAATAACAAACAACAATGAAGAACTATAGTGTCCAGTGTGCAGCTAGGAGCAGAAATTTCTAAAAGACAAGACGTGTGCCGAACAAGGAGATCGAATTACCGACATCAACTAGGAAATTATCACCCCGAAGGAGGACATCGACCCCAAACACTTGAGCAGGTAGCTTGTAGGAAAAACATGCATTGCATCCGAAAGAAGAATGGAAAAAAATAGGCCATGACCTAATAAACAAATACCAGGAAAGCCCAGGAAGAATACCAGTAATTTCTCAACAATTAATTACTGAAATCTGATATTAAATCATATTGGAAAATTTCAAGAATGAAGAACGAAGACAAACTACGAGTTCACAAGATTTACAATTACAATTTGCAATCAACGTATATGAGAAATAACTCCAAAATACAACAGGACGTGCTATCACATGATTCCAAGAATATAATCCAGCTTTAGATGAAGAATAGGATTACACCTGATATTGGATAAAGAATTAGTACCTACCAGTAATTTATTCGACTCAATAGTATGTAGGGTAAGTCAATATCATATATTCATAGTGCAATTTAGTATAATGAAATATATATCAGTGAAGTGCAGTGTAGTGTGTAGTGTAATGAAATATATATCAGGGAAATTCAGTGCAGTGTAGTGTGTAGTGCAATGAAATATAAAAATATTCTACTGTTATTGAAGTGATGAAAGTCAGATAAATAGTTCGAGGATAATATGTAATCTGCAAAGAAGATAACAATCATCGTCTCCATACATATGAGAAGAACAAGGATTAAAATGTTTGCAGATATAGTAAATTATCGGGGGAGTGCAGATACCGACTACCACAAATGAAGAAAACATCAATACATCTACCGACTACTCTAAATGAAGAAAACGTAAGTACATCCACCGACTAACACAAATGAAGAAGATATAGGTACACCCACCGACAACCATAAATGAAGAGGACATAAGGATCAGCTTTAAAATTCAATAAAATTAGTGACGCTGAAAACAACGACAGTACGTTTCATCAACTTGGATTTTATCAAACCCAGTAGAAATCATCATTCAAGTTAAGTAAAACACCAAATTAATCATCTGCAGGATTAGAGGACAAAAAGACATCCCCAGAAGCACCAACGACGCCGCCTTTCTCTACAACAGCCGTACAAGAACAAGAATTGAAGAAAAAAATCCAACATTATCAACAATCCACAACAACTTTAGTTTCCACATTCTTGGCTATATCAAAATCAGCACAGAAGAAACATCGCGGGAAGAACAGTGGTTGGTGATATAAGATATTGGTAAATTATAAAAAAATTGTAAATTTTTATCTGTTATAAATTGAAACCAATTGTTAAATAATAATAATAAAAAAAAAATAATAGCGTTCGGTCTCACCGTTATATTCATTAAACAAAAACAAAACAAATCCAATCTTTATGTCATTAGTTTTATTTATTTTTGTGCTTGAGACTTGATGTAGATAGAAGTAAATAATTTGGAAAATAGCTAATACAAATATATAGTAGAAACTAACAAAATAATAATGCATGAGATATTTACTGTATTTGCTCATCTGATTGCTGGCAGTACTGCTAGCATGTATCATTTTGTTAATAATATTTAACATAATCTTTATTTAGATAAAATAATTTTTTGAACATTTTATTTTATAGACATCTGTTTGTATTTTTAAACGCAGCATAGTGTAACAAAATTTTTGTTATCTTAGTTTCATTATTACCTGCTAAGAATATGGGTCAAATAGCCATACCCTCGGCAGACAACACTTTGCCACATGTGGGAATATAACTTACACATAGGCGTAGGGGTCACAAATTTTCTATGATACTAATACTCCCGTGAATTATTATATAAATTAGTTATTTGTTTAAATATGCTCGGATGTGCAAATCAAGTATTTTAAATAACAGAAATATCTATTTCAATATTAAATTCCTTTCAATTTTCATGTAAGAACAGGTAGTTTTAACAACATAAAGTTGATAAATTATTATGTATTAAAATCATTCGTAAAAATCTCTAAAATATTGTGTTAGTACAACACAGATCATTTATATTATTCCGTTGTAAAATACGTCCAATATAAATAAAAGGATATATTTTAATGAAACTAAATTTCGCTAATTCACGCTAGGACAGGTGACCCAATGTAGTCCTTCCAGCTGGTGTTGCTAATTGATTTAAATAAATATGTAATATGACAAAGAATATTATGTTTTGTTAGATATTTTTGGAATGTACAAAAGTACTCAAGGGATCATCCGCACGCCCATGAACTCCACGTCCTGGCGCCCAAGCCAGACGGCAAAAACCACTTGAAAGAGTCAGATTTCGAGACGCTGAACCTGCACGTGCATTTTTAAGATGCATTTTTCTAGAAGATTCGACGATCACGCGTTTGGATCGTGGACTACCTCCGAAACGCCCTCATTCTGAAGGAGAGAAGAGGGATATTTTTGTATAAAACCCGAGTCCAAATCTGTACTCGGGGAGTCGGATCCAGGGCTCCACTATGCTTGGCATGTCCGAGGTAGGGTTTCCTGGTCTCTGAACTCCAATCCTTCCTTACTGACTTTGTTCAATGGCTCTGCCAGGAATAAGTCAGCACCTTTCCCACTGACTTTGTTCAATGGCTCTGCCAGGAATAAGTCAGCACCTTTCCTACTGACTTTGTTCAATGGCTCTGCCAGGAATAAGTCGGCACCTTTCCTACTGACTTTGTTCAATGGCTCTGCCAGGAATAAGTCAGCACCTTTCCCACTGACTTTGTTCAATAGCTCTGCCAGGAATAAGTCAGCACCTTTCCTACTGACTTTGTTCAATGGCTCTGCCAGGAATAAGTCAGCATCTTTCCCACTGACTTTGTTCAATGGCTCTGCCAGGAATAAGTCAGCACCTTTCCCACTGACTTTGTTCAATGGCTCTGCCAGGAATAAGTCAGCACCTTTCCTACTGACTTTGTTCAATGGCTCTGCCAGGAATAAGTCGGCACCTTTCCCACTGACTTTGTTCAATGGCTCTGCCAGGAATAAGTCAGCACCTTTCCCACTGACTTTGTTCAATGGCTCTGCCAGGAATAAGTCAGCACCTTTCCCACTGACTTTGTTCAATGGCTCTGCCAGGAATAAGTCAGCACCTTTCCCACTGACTTTGTTCAATGGCTCTGCCAGGAATAAGTCAGCACCTTTCCTACTGACTTTGTTCAATGGCTCTGCCAGGAATAAGTCAGCACCTTTTCTACTGACTTTGTTCAATGGCTCTGCCAGGAATAAGTCAGCACCTTTCCTACTGACTTTGTTCAATGGCTCTGCCAGGAATAAGTCAGCACCTTTCCTACTGACTTTGTTCAATGGCCCTGCCAGGAATAAGTCAGCACCTTTCCTACTGACTTTGTTCAATGGCTCTGCCAGGAATGAGTCAGCACCTTCCACTTGGACCTTATATCAAAAATTATTTCGGACACGCTATTTATTTGATTTTACTATTATATAAATTATGGTTGTCACAATGATGTCATACTTTTATTAAATATAACCGATCTAATATTGGTTGTCTAACAATTGTAAATTTTCTCAAACACAACAGATTCGCCAGCTCAGCTGGGTGTCTGCGTCAAATACAACTATCAACAATTATTTCTGATAGCTTTGACTGTGTGCTCGCCGTGGCCGGTTCATGATTACTGTGTGCTCTTAGGGCCGGTAGAACCGTGAGCTCATGGGCCGGTCTTTGCGATTCAGACCATCTATAACAATATAAATAATGGCCCTCTGACAAAACAGAGCGCCCTATAAACAAAAGATATCAGAGCAACGGCATGCCGACTCTGAAAACAACAATAAAACTCAAACAAACTACAACACACACAATTACAATTGTAACTGACAAACAATATAAGTTTGGTCTCAGTCACTCAATTTTACCATACATGATTATAAAAAATTATTGGGACAACTCTTTATGAATTGAATGCATCTTTTTATATATTTGTTATATTGTCAAACTGTCTCTCTATCTGGGGTTTTGGCTGTGGTTTCCCTCAGGTTATTAAGGTGAATACCGGAGAGTGTAATATTCCACAGCACTCTACGATTTTCTTAATTATAAATAAATGCACAAGCCAGATATTTTGTCTGTCTTTTGGAGTGAATATCATTCTTTTATTTTATCAAATACCTGTCCCGATTCCTCCACTCTTAACAGCTACTCTGTATTACGACGATGAAGGGTTACTTATTTAAATAAACACAACGTAGGGTAAGTTAAACCTTCCATTTGATGATTGTTGGCCAATTTATGAATGTGTACGAAGGAGGTAGGTAATGTACTGTTACAGTAGGTAACAACGGTTTATCTCATAAAATCCTACTGCTGCCACCAAATTGTAATATCTATATGAAATTATATTAATTAAAGTTGGTTTTATACACTAATGTATTCTCACAAAATACAACAAAGGAAATAATAATAAACATATATCCTTCAATTTATTCTTCTGGAAAATGTAGGTCGAAACCAAACGAGAAAAAGTCCCCTTTATTAATATCGAATTTTGACAGGTCTTAACTCTGGCAACGCCTCACGGCGAATGCCTCTTCTGATTGCGAGAGCAAGAAGATTGAAAAAAATCACTTTCTCATCATTTTTGCCCCACTAATAATTAATAATGTCTCAATTAATTGTTTTGAATTTTGGCGGTTGGTTACATTAACACGTTTTTTGAGAAATAATGATTCTCTCAAGTGTAATATTTTTACAGAATGATATGATATAAAATACAAAATAAAACTTGATAATACATTATATAGTAAATACACTCTGCACTCCCACGTTACAGTTTCTGGCACATATGAGGGCAGATCACTACAGTCCCTGAGCACTCAATACTTGTGGAAGGTGCGGTGGTATGCTACGAGTACATCTGTAACAATTTAACTTTTTAACAAAGGTATTTTAATACCAACATAATTAGAAAATAATAAAATATACGCAATTGAATTATATTCCTAACGGTTTTCTGTCCAATGAGGTGATCTCTGGATAAAAGCTGCTCAGATTGCCGTGTCAATGATTGGTGGATTTTCATTTTTTTGCTTGGAAAATAGGTTTGGAAGAAGGAGCCAAATGTAATTTTTCCCATCAACCAAATTTTGTTTTATATTAGTTGTGTTATAAGTTTATTTTTCTGACGACTCGGACCTGTTTAATCTCGTAGTCTGATTTTGAAAGGACAATTCTGCTTCATCCCTCAGGGAGATGGTGATGATGTTAAGTACAGATCCTTCATCTTCACGTTCAGTAAAATCCAGGACTGTGTACAGAATGTTGAAATTGTTGTAATTGGTATGGAACAAGGGTGTACCTTTAAACAATTTTTACCAAAGTAAATAATTCTTTACTTATGTAAAAATTATAACAAAAACAATATTATTTATTTAAAATTAACTTAACATACATAGGTCAGTTTTCTCATGAGGAACAATGACGCAGCTGTTAACACTTTCACCCCTTCTTTTGAAGAGCTTCTATGTGAAACGGTCTATGACCGGCTCGAATTGCGGTGGGGCTCAGCTAGCCTCAACAATTTTGAATTTGCATTTCAAAGGGCATCACATGAGATGCTAACCTTTCCTACTAAGTTAAACAAAAAGTAAAAATTCAAAATTTTGTAAACTTTATGTGGTCACCACTCACCAGTGCGTAACCGAAAATTCACCATCCAGACAAACTCACGCAGGAGAGTTCTTTAGGCTGCGGGAACTCCAGAGCATTACTCACAAGTGAGCACACAAAATCTATTCAAATATGTCTGATCGCATATAAATAATCAGGAAGTCTCCTGATTCTAACTGATCGTCTTGATGGCATTGATTTTGACGTTTACGTCGTAGGTACTAATTTTGCAATAGGAAAAGAAATGAGATTAAATTTTAAAAATTTTATAACATTTAATTTAAAATTTCGTTCTAAATTATTTAAAATTTCATTTTGGCTTTGATAATTTTTACTTTTATAATGTTTTAACTCTGAAAAAAAAATATTATTTCGATTTAATACAATAAGAATTTTTTTCATTAACCCTGATATTTTGATTAACATTAAAAACTAATTTGGTCTTTAAAAATTTACTAAAAATCTATTAAGTGGTTTTGATGTTGCTTTTCTTCTAAATTTATAATTTCTTCGTAATGTAACGTTTTGCTTTAAATTTGAATTTTCTAATAATATATGTATTTTATTTAAAAATAAGACAACTATATCTTTGACGATCGCTTTTATTTTGGTGAGTATTTCCCACTGAAATATCACATCTTTTACCGTCTTTATTATTTTCTTCAAAATTATCCATGATTTTAAATTGATTTGTTGCTCTGGCCAATATAGTATTTTGTTATAATTCTACTTTAAAATTATTAAAATTTTTAATACGGCCCTGGCAATGTTTTATATTACTTATACAGTGAGCTACATATACCCAACTTATCGGCAGCTCGTAAGCTTCTATAAATATATTATCATTATTATTTAAATTCTTTTTTAACTTAATTTTAAAGTATGATTCACCTTGAGCAGAAATTATAAAATTTTCACTAAATAAAATATCAGAATAAGTATAACTAATTTCTTGTTTTAAGTTTACAGTGCAATTATTATTATAACGTTTAATAGAAGCGTGTGATGGTTCTCGTTGAAACATGTTAGAATAACTAAATAAATAAACTAAGTTTTTGTTATTATTTGTGTTTTTATATAGCGCAATTTTAAATTCATTATTTTTATCTACGCTTTCATCTAAAATTAGTGACAAATTGCAAAGGGCAGATTGATGACTGACATCGACGGACGCAGCTTACTGGCAAAGTCTCCTTCTAAGTGCGGTTTTCTAAATTTAACAAGTAGCCAAGTTGAGGGAACATCGTCGGTGTTCGGCATCATTATTATTTACTTACAACTTCATTAAAATAATTAATCAGAGTTCAAAGGTAATAAAAAATCCGTTTTCGCTGCCACCAAATTGTAATATGAATATGAAATTATATAAATTAGTTTGTTTTAATTATAATTGTGCGGGATAACAGGGATGGATACCCAGGATATCGAGTATGGATGATGGTAACAATGGTGAGGTCGTAAATCTCACTTTCACACAACCACGCGAAAAACACTTATTTATTTACACACAGCACAACCAAAACTATACAAATAACAGATGTAACAAATGTAAATACTTTACTGGAGCAATACAACAATGGATTGTTGCGGACCGATACAAAACAACTTTGGCGCAAAAAAGCCGGAACCGAACTGAACTTGTCCTTGTACTATGTTTTAAAACCAACAAAATTCGCTAGCGACAGCGCCACTAACAATAAACTACAAAAATACAGAGAAGCGTATATGGCGTTGACATTGGCAAATATGCGGTGTACCTTTGACAATATACGGAGCTGACAACAATTAAAATCTCAAACATACTGCCCACCTAGTCGAGAAGCGACTAAACTAAACAATTAACATGAAAGAACAATGAAACTTAAGTAAGCAAGATCGTGTGGACATCAGGCCGACTGGGAATGACCTGGACTGCCCACCGTAGAACGACGCAGCGGTGGCGACGGCGGCGCGGCGAGTCTCTGCTTGGCTGAGGGGATGACGTCCGTCTCGATCGGCAGAGGGCTTAGCCGGGAGATAGGTCCTGGATGCAGCTCAGTCACTCGGCCCAGTGCCCATCTACCTGGAGGCAGCTGCGGGTGGTGAACCAGCACTAACTGGCCCACACTGAAGTTGGATCTTTCCCCGCGCCAGCGGGGACGTTGTTGCAGCTGGTGCAGGTACTGCGTTGACCACTTCTTCCAGAAGTGCTGTGTGAGTAGTTGAACGAGCCGCCAGCGGGTCGCCAGGTCGCTGGGCTCGTCATGGGAACCTGGTTCTGGAACGGTCAGCAATGATGAACCAACCAGGAAGTGCGCTGGGGTCAGCGCGGACAGGTCCGCAGTGTCCGACGAGGACGGCGTCAGCGGACGGGAATTCAGGCAGGCCTCTACCTGAGCCAGTACTGTAGATAGCTCCTCGTACGTGAGGGTCGTCTCACCAATGGTTTTGCGGAGGAGACTCTTTACTGATTTGACTCCGGCCTCCCACAGGCCGCCGAAGTGCGGTGCAGACGGTGGAATGAAGCTCCAACGTGTGCCGGAATCGGACAGGGTAGAAGCTACTTCGTGGTAGAACAGCGACGCCTGATGGAACATGGAGCGCAGCTCTGCGCTGGCACCGACGAACGTCGTGCCGTTGTCGGAAAGCAGCTCGCTGCACACTCCTCGGCGTGCAACGAACCGACGGAAGGCCGCCAGGAAGGCCTTGGTCGTCAAGTCGCTCACGACCTCCAGGTGAAGCGCCTTGGTGGAAAGACAGACGAAGAGGGTGATGTAGGCCTTGGTGGAGTGTCGCCCACGACCTGGAGACGGGCGGCACTGGATGGGTCCTGCGTAATCTACTCCTGAACGCAGGAAAGGGCGGCTGGGAGTCACTCTGGCAGCTGGCAGGTTTCCCATGAGTTGTTTGCCCATCAGCGGACGACGGCGCCTGCAAGGGATGCAAGTTCGGAGCAGCTTCTTTGTTAGGGCTCGCCCTTGGAGGATCCAGACGTGCTTCTGGAGAAGTGAGTGAGTTAATGCTAAGCCAGCGTGGAGGGCTAATGCGTGCCAATGTAGGACATGTAGCTGGCTTAGCGGAGATGACTTTGGAAGGATAGGCGGGTGTCTTTCGGAATCGGGAAGTCCGGAATTCTCGAGTCTACCGCCCACGCATAGCATGCCGTGAGCGTTGAGAAATGGATTTAGACTCACGAGAGGCGAAGTCCTTGGAATGGGTCTAGCGCTTTTCAGTTGCGCTATTTCAGTGACAAACTTCTCTCTCTGGACATTGCGGATCAGACGGACTCTCGCAGCAGTTAGTTCGAATGTGGTTAGGAAGCCGGTGCATGTCTCTTGCTCTCGATCTTCCAGACCTGCAAGTCTGGAAATTTTTCCTCTCTTGTCGCAGCGGCGGGCGAATCGCATGCACTGGGCTGTTACGCGGAGCGTGCGTGACAGGGAGGAATACCGCGCTAACAGAGCGAACTCTTCTTCGACCTGGACCGGCATGGAGCGGGTTTTCTGGACAGCTTCTTCACCTGGTGAATCGGGTAGCTCTTGTGTTGCGGTCGGCCAATTCTGAGTCGCGTCAGAAAGCCATTGACGTCGCTCTATGGAAACAAGCGAACGGACTGCTTGCTCGCGATTGCCGCCTGTGGGAACTCTGGAACGGCGTGGCAGCCGCACCACAAAGCGACCACTGGCGTCTCTCTGGTAGGTGGAGGTGAAAGATTCTTCGCAGGCACTCTCTTCTGGGGAGAGCGAGGAAGGAGCGGCGGGAATTTCTTCAAGTTCCCAGAACCGGCGGAGATTGTGATCCAGGTCCTCCTCTACATGGCAATGTAGAGAGGACACGGGAGATGCACCGTCCTCGTCGACGGCTCCGGACAGGACCCAACCTAGAGCTGTGTTGATGGCTACCACCTTGGAGCCTGGGACTGGATACACTCCTGGACGGAGTAGAGGGCCGAAAACGTCGGCTCCAAGCAGTAGGCCAACCTTCTGGTCTCGGTGATAGCATGGATCGGCCAGCTCGAGGTGCAGCAGCAGCTGCGGATCTAAGGGACAGACTCTCCGTTGTGGAACGTGAGCCGTCAGACGTGAAAGCACGTAGGCGGATACCTGGTGCTCGGCACCAGGTGCTGCTCTGGATCGGAAGACGACTTCCACTTGTGAGGAGGCCGTGGCAGAGTGCGAGGCCCCGACGCCGACGACCTTGACGTGGGAGCGCCGCCTGGCTAGACCAAGACATTGCACAATGTCTTCAGAGACGAAAGACACCTCGGACCCGGTGTCGAGGAGCGCGCGTGTCTGTACGCGCTGTCCGCTGGGCGAACAGATGGTAACCAGCGCTGTGGTCAGGAGAACCATGGCACGGGATGTGCCCTGGTGCGTGGAGTGACTAGAGACCGTGGAGGTATGGAGAGCAGCAGCTCTTTCTGGAGGACTGGCCGAACCTGTAACAGAACTGGATGGGAAAGCGTCGTGCAGCAGCGTGTTGTGCGTCTGGCTGCACTTGGAGCACGTCTTCGTGGATCTGCATGCGTTACGCTGGTGAGAACCCAGGTAGTTGAAGCAGAGCCGAAGTCGCTTGACCTCGGACAGACGCTCTTGTGGAGACTTCTCCCGGAACGATGAGCAGGAGAAGTTGGAGTGCGAGTCTCCGCAGAACACGCAGTTCGTGTTCTTGACGCTTGCAGAGACCTGGTGTGAGCGAAGTGGCGCAGCCTTCGCGTTGGAGGCCGTTATGGAGCGGGCAGGTGGGCTCAGCGGGGTCGACATCTCTAATGCGCGGATACGCATCTCGAAGAAGGCCTCGAGCTGCTTGAGTGTCGGCTGTTCCAACTTGTAGTCGGGGTTCACCAACGTTTGAGTCGCATCTATGGAAGCGAGATGCAACTCCCATGCTCGGCGGGATGCGGAGTCCAGGCGACGGAGGAGTAAGAACACGATGACGTCGTCCCACTTGTCTACAGGTCGCCCTAGCTGCTCGAGCGATCTTATCTCTTCCCGTGCTCGGTCGATCAGGGCCCGCAGGTCGCGTGCGGACTCTTTCGATACCTGGGGCAGGTCGAACAGTGCCGACAGGTGAGTACTTACCAGAACCCGACTGTTTCGGTACCTGGCGCAGACGGCGTCCCAGGCTCCCTGGAAGTTCGCTGCCGTGGTGGCCATGGTACGCACTAGGAGTGCGGCTTCACCCTTCAGTGCTGCCTTGAGGAGGAGCAGCTTCTGGATGTCGGAAACATCGTCACGGTCTATCACGAGACCCTGAAATGCGTCGTGGAATGCCTCCCATTCCAAGTATGACCCGGAGAACTCCGGCAGGTTTACCTTAGGTAGAGGCGGAAGGGAAGCCTTTGGCGGTTGAACTGGAGCGACAACTGGAGCTGGCGGAGGTGGCGAAGGACGGAGGGCCTCCAGGATAGCGACACCCGTCAAGTACAAGAGCTCTGTGGCGGAGAAGTGATCTTCAACGAAGTACACAGTCGCTTCTGAGCCCTTTTCTGCTCTAAAAGAGTGGTGGTTAGTCAGGAAGTCATCCCAATGTCTCTGTAGGTTGGCGAGCGCGCTGTCGATCAGCTTGCTTGTCGGAGTTATTTCTTCTTTCGATAACTGCGTACGGAGTTCCAGCGGTAACTTCCGGATCTGTTCCGTCAACTCTTGCTGGTGACGCAAGACGTCAGCCATTGTTGAACCTGGTGAAGGTTACGGACGCGAAAACGGAACTGTTTGGCGATGACTTCGAAGTTATCGTGATTCTACACGCAGGTTTGCGAGGTTAGAATTTACAAAGGATGGGTGGATGACACTGGATTAGGATTTGACAGGCCGTGCATATGGACAAGGATTTGACAGATTTTACACGTGGTGTTAAGGGTGGAAAAAACTCGGATAACCCGGATCGTATCCGGCTCGAAGGACCAAAAAATGTGCGGGATAACAGGGATGGATACCCAGGATATCGAGTATGGATGATGGTAACAATGGTGAGGTCGTAAATCTCACTTTCACACAACCACGCGAAAAACACTTATTTATTTACATACAGCACAACCAAAACTATACAAATAATAGACATAACAAATGTAAATACTTTACTGGAGCAATACAACAATGGATTGTTGCGGACCGATACAAAACAACTTTGGCGCAACAAAGCCGGAACCGAACTGAACTTGTCCTTGTACTATGTTTTAAAACCAACAAAATTCGCTAGCGACAGCGCCACTAACAATAAAGTACAAAAATACAGAGAAGCGTATATGGCGTTGACATTGGCAAATATGCGGTGTACCTTTGACAATATACGGAGCTGACAACAATTAAAATCTCAAACAATAATTATGTTTAATTAAGTAAAAACATTAATTTATACTTACATGAAGTATTATAAATTTTATTTATTTATTTAATATTCATAATTAAAAGATATTAAAAAGTCTGAAAGGTTCATAGTTCTAGTAACTATAGACTTTATCAATTCTACACACTAATTTATTCTGAAAAACTAAAATAAAATGAATAATATTAAATACATATATCTAAAATTTATTATTCTGAAAATGTATATCTGACATTTGTTGTTATTTTAATAATTTTAAATTCTAAATTTTGATATGTCTCTTCTGATCGCGAGACAAAAAGATTGAAAAAAACACTTGCTCATCATTGTTGCCACGCTAATAATTAATAATTTGTCAACTAATTATTTTGAATTTTGGGTGATTTGTTACACTTGTGTGCGTAAATATGACTACATTTCTGGATACAGATTATTAGTTAAAATGCGAGACCTTGACGTTAGAGTTCAAAACGCTTTCCTCATGTTAACTCATAAGATTAAAACCACAGGTATTCCTCGCAACTTATTAGAAAATTTAAGTTTAAAATAAACGATTATGGTTTAAGGGGTAAAGATTTACATGCTGTACCAACTTTCAATAAGTTCGCTATATAACTCTATTCTAAATTAATTAAAATCTCTTAATATACATTTTTTTAAAAGTAAAATAAATTCTTTATTTTCTTATTGTTATTACTGTTTTATATTGCATATTTGCATCGTATTTCATAATTATTATTGTTGTATTACGTAACATTTACATTGTATGGGTCTTTTCTGATTTGTATTGTACTCTATTGGCATTTGAATATTTTTATTTGTAAAATGTAAATGTGTTGGTTGGGTGAAAGAGCTGAACCGCCATTGACTCAAGTCAATAAAGTTATATTATTATTATTATATTGACAGGCCGAGTTGAAAGCGAGGCCTGCAAATGCGAGATCACGCAAAAGAGTTTCTGGGCGTGTGATACACAAGATTTTTTGGGCCGATGACACTCATAAATTATTACAAAATTATTATTAGTACCACTATACACAGTGATTACTACTTACAATTTTATACACTATAGGTTTTTATGTTGGTAACATTGTTCTAACCTAAAAAACGAAACGAATATGCATTGATATTTTTTAACAATTAACGTAATCGTAATTGTACACCACCAGTAAATAATGAATAATAAATCAAATATAGTGGGTTTATTAACATTGTATTTTCAATAAAATTATATTTAAAAAATTGATAATATAAAATTTTTAAGGCCGGTAAAGAAAGTATTTCTGAATGATTTTGACTTGTGTAATACTAATCATATTATATAAAATAAAATATAAAAGCCACATGTTTCGCGATTATAATAAATTATTTTCAGGAGAACACGTTATTTTTCATATAAAAATTTACCACAATCTAGGCTATAGTTATATATTCAATATTGTAAAATTATTTCTGATTTTTAACATAAGTTTTGTTGAAATAATTATTATAAATACAGCCCCATATTATATTAAATATTCCCATAGGTGCCGGTTTTTAAAAATATATATGGGTACTATAGCCAAGGGCGTAAATAATTAATAAAAAATATTTATACAATAATATTGTGGGATGGAGGTTGAATGAAAACCGCCAAAGATAAGTGATCAAATGCCGCAGACAAAAAATTTCTAATTCTATACTTCTTCGAAAAAAAAATTCAATACTTATTTATATTAGTACTCAAATATGATAAATCAAGGATTATTTTATTGAAAATTTAGACAATAAAAACAAAAAAAAAAACATAATGATCCAAATAACAACAAATAGAAAAAACTATAAATACTTATTGATAATTTGAAGTTTTGGGTCGGGAGGAGACTACTGATATTTACTTAAATAGGTACTTATAAAATACGCTCAACATCGGGAAAAATCACACTATTCTTAGACTTTGACAGCTGACAGATACTGTGAATTTGGAAGTTGGACATTTAAATTGTTGTGCAAAATTGCATACACAATGGGAAATAATAATAATAATTATAATAAGTTGAAAACTATGTTGACACAAGCAGAATACGTTGTCGATGTCCAAGCTTATTTCCTGTAATTACCTCTTAGTGGCGCCACTTACTAACTTCCCTGCTAGCGTAGTAATAAATCATCCACTTCATTACAATTCACCTCCGGATTGGAACAAATTTAAATTTATGACAATTAACAAAAATTACGTAAATTTTAATTCCAAATATATATGGCCTATAAAATATTTAGGAAGTTTATTACCAGGTCATTATCTCAGCCCTAACACACATTTACATTTGCTTTCATTTACAGAACTGAACAAATCCAGCAGGGAGCTGAAGGCCGAACAAGAAAAGCTAAAAGGCCTAGTGGATGTGCTGGTGAGAGAGACCCAGGCTAATAGAAATGATCAGGAGGCTGCCAACGGCTTCTTCAAGACAGGTGAGTTGGTTCTGTAATACGTTCGCTCTGCGGTATTTCATTTTAGAGATTGTTTAAACAAATTAAATACGTGACGCCAGATGTGGTTGCAGCTGGAATTTTCAGAAATAGAATATTGTAAATCACATTTTTGTAAGGTTTTAAGATTGTCTTATTAACATTAGGCAATCTTTGTGCCTTGAAGCCGACGCCATTCGAATTTACATCGAACTTAATTATTTTTTTTATTTTATTCGTTTAATATTGTTGACTGTTGAATCTTGAAACGTAAGGAAATAATAAATAATAGTAAAGCCTTGAACATTTGGCTTTGTCGAGCACAAAGAACGTTATGAAGAGTGCCCGATAGGGTGTAGAATATGTAGGGCAGGTACGAAATGAATTAAAAATATTCTGATTTGCAATAACCAATCAATTTTAAAACTACAAATTGAATATATTGAAAAATTTATGTAGAATATATTACTACAGTGGCGGGAGGCAATGTGTTAGATACATCAGATTTTTTTCATTTTCAAAAAGTGGTAACAGAAATAATTCTGTTTCTTTGAACAGTCGAAATCTTTTCAAAAATTCACTATTATTTCATTTGGTAGAATTGTCAACTCTATCACGTATTAGGACCCGACATGTCTGTGGTGAGGATTGCTGTTGCAACGCGAGCGCTCAACATCGAGAAAAATCGTACTATTCTTGTACCTTGACAGCCGATAGATACCGTGAATTTGGAAGTTGGACATTTAAAATGTTCTGGAAAATTGCATAAACAATAGGAAAATAATAATAATAATTACAATAAGTTGAAAACTCAGTTGACACAAGCAGAATACGTCTCTCTATTAAATCATCCACTTCATCACAGTTTACCTCTCGATTGTTAAAATTTTAAATTTTTAACGATTAACAAATATTAAGTAAATTTTAATACCTAATATATATGGCCTATAAAAATTTTAGGAAATTTATTAGGAGGTGGATATGTCAGCCTTTACACACATTTACATTCGCTTTCATTTGCAGAACTGAATAAATCTAGCAGAGTGCTGGAGGAACTTCATACCGAGAAACTGGGATTAAAGGCCGAACAAGAAAAGCTGAAAGGCGTAGTGGATGTGCTGGTGAGGGAGACCCAGGCTAATAGAAATGATCAGAAGGATGCCCACGGCTTTCTTAAGACAGGTGAGTTGGTTCTGTCACACGTTCGCTCTGCGCCATTTCATTTTAGAGATTATTTAAACAAATCAAGTACGTGACGTTAGATATGGTTGCAGCTGGCGTAATAAAAGGCATATTTTTTAGATATAGAGAACTGTAAAAACACATTTTTGTAAGGTTTTAAGATTGATTTTCGTTGGAATAAGTGTAAACAATAAAGTGTAAATGGTTCTTTATGGGGTGACGGAAGCAATAAATTTTAAAGTTAAATAGAAAAGTGCAGGTATAAAAGAAAGCAATCATAAGATCACATTTCACATTACGTCACTTTTTCCAATGAGGGTGTAAGAAACACACCCTCATTGGAAAAAGTGGAGTATCATTATGTGAAGTTCGTGCCACATAATTATGTCTAAGATGATTCTTTCCGCTGACTTCAGTCTGAACAGGTCTGTGTGATCATCCTGTGACAGTCTTGCTTTTCTAAATTTGGGTCACTATATTGTCTTAGTGACATTAGATAATCTTTGTGTCTTATCTTGAAGCCGTCGTTGTACGAATCTAAATCGAACTTAATTAATTTACTTATTTTATTCGTTTAATTTCGTTAACTGTAGAATCTTGTAACGTAAACTAATAAAGTGCTTCCGTCCGAGGCTGGCCAGCGATGAGTAGTAAGTAGAATGAACCTTATTACATTTGCAGTAGTAGCGTGAGGTGTTGAACCTAAGCTGATAGCACAACAATTCTGAGGTCGCCCCTTTTTTATTTTAGTTATTATTAAGGGTCCAAATTGACAGTACCGTTCTTTCATGTCACAATAGTCAGTTAAGTACTAATAAACTCGTTGTTAGTTCCTGTGTGTAAATAAATTGTTATGTTGAACAGTTCTGCTTGAATTTAGAAACCTATAGTTATACCTATTACGAATTAGATTATTCGTAGTAAATATCAATATATTTAAATTATTAATTTAAGTGAAGTGTAAAAATAATTAATACACGAATATTTATTTAACTAAGTTTATTATTAAATCTGAGCTCTCCTTTCGATAGATTACGAGTGTGGATGTGTGGAACGTACTTTGTAGCAGCGTAGCGACATTAAACTGCAGTGATGTTCTGTCTGTTTCTAGTGTGATTAGTAATTGTGTCGTATATAATCGTCTTGTACATTTTTATTACAAAATTGCACATACAACACAATTTTCTGCATTCCACGAACCGGCCTCAACTGCTGGATGCAAAGTAAAATTTTAATTTAATGAATGAAACATTCTTAAATAAATTCTTCGAAATCTCCCTTTATTCAAATATTTTTACATATTTTACTTTTTATATATATTAAATAGAATTTATTGTTGTCATTATATCATATACCTTTAGAATTATCCGTTTTTCTTCATTTATAATCACTATTTGACTTGGGGTTCTTCTTAATTTCTCAACCCATTAACGTTATTCATCTCCGCTTTCAGATTTGAATAAAACTAGAAGCGAGCTGCAGCTTGTAGAGAAGGATCTTCACAGCGAGCTTCTGGCCCTGAAGGAAGACGTACGAACCTTGCTCGAGCAGACCAAGCAGGGCAAGGACGTCGCCAACATCCTATTTAAAAAAGGTGAGGTGGAGAGTGTGCGACCCACACATGCAAATATTACATTTCCATAAGATGCGCATCTGTAAGATTTGACAGAAACCCAAGATATGGAAGTACTAAACATTTACGTTTTAATTATTCAAATTCAATAGACTTACCAAATTTAATTATATATACCATTTGCCATTTGGATCGGATCTATCTACTATCCAGATCACATTTTTCATTTTATTTGCCGCCCCTTGCCGAGGCAGATCAGAAAAGTCATATTTAACTCAACGAAACTGGTTTTAGTAGTCTGATTTGATCTGAGTATCAAAAGCAATACCACTTATCTCAACTAATCGGCCAAAAATCATTTTGGGAGAAATAAATAAAATATATGTATTATTCTACAGGTTTGTTAGAGTACATGGGACACACGAGCGCTGTCTATTATTTCAATAACAAAATAATGAATCTTAAATATCATGGAAATCAAATATTTTATGTTGTATTTTATTCGAAAGTTACACAAAAAATATTTGGAATTTAAAAATAGTTTTTGTTAAGAATTAAAGATTGCTTATTACTTCATTTACATAATAATTTATTTTTCTTAATTTTAACACTTCGTTAGTTGTGCGGGGGTTCAGTGGATAAAGAGATATGATTTTATGACTTCTCAGACACATTTCTTTTCTAAGCTTTCTTAAAGTCCTAATGTTATAAGGACATATATTTGCAAATAATTTAAAAGTAATCTGAGCAGTCTAGTAGGTAGTAGGTAATATAAAAATGTGTAGAAAATACGATATCTACTTGTGCTTAAATTTACATGCAGTTGAAATATGCCAGATATTTTCAAAAATATTAGAGGAGGTCCTGAAACAGATTCAGAATTTTAATTTTGTTAAAATTATTTGTATAAATGTTTTATAGCTTTTTACAAATTTGCTATTCATATAATCATTATTAAATTAATTAATTGCAATAAATTAACAAAATAGGGTTAGTAAAAAACTACTTTGCATATAATAAAAAGTGTGCCAATAAAAACGTTGATATATTATACGATATTCAGTCGAGACTCCTAGCGACTACCCGCGTTCTATCAAGGTGCGCGCCTAACGGAGTGTTAGTTCTTCTAATTTATGTTTCTAAATGTATTTTATAATTTAAAATATACGAGGGCTGCCTAAAAAGTATTTGATCTTCATTTTTTCCAAGCAATATAATAAAAGTAGTGGCGGGAGGGGCACTTTCTACTAAGGCGGAGAACACCTTCATGTACATACCTTCGCCATCGAGTGCTTCACTTGCTGCTTGATAACTGTTTTGTAAGATGTTGTACCAAGTGTTCGTTTGATTTCCGATTCGTTCGAAATTACTGAACGCTGAAAATAGATGCTACAATATGAATTATCTCCAGTTATCACGGTGTTAAAAAATTTAAGATGAGCGTTGGCAGACTTCTATGAAACGTCAAGATAGAGTTATTTTTGTTCTTCCGACAGCTTGGGAACGAAATTTATAAATGTATAATTTCATGCATAGGTCTTTACTGATCCCAACCTCTTCAGCAATCACCCGTTGTGTCAAACGACGTTCTCCCAATCGAGATTTTGTACCCTCTCAACAACAGCTCCACCGACTATTTTTGAATCAGTTGAATCACTGCTTAATTTGTATTCCCCCGTGGAATCGTCTTCAAACCCTTGGCGAACAAATCGGAAATCCGTCGAAAAAAAATTTAAGAGTGCGCTTCCATTGAGGGAAGTGGTGCCGCTTTATCATCATTATATTGCGTAAGACCGTGTAATGCCCTAGCCCCCCAAACAAGATGGTGTTCTTTTCTTCTTATTAATTCTTTTTTTGTACTTTCAAGTAAAAAAAAAACATAAATATTTTGCGCAAAATTTCCCCAAGTTGGAGAAAAATGTGGCAACACTGCTCATGATCTTTATGTTAAAAACGCAACC
Source organism: Stenolophus ochropezus (assembly GCA_035578165.1). NCBI lineage: Eukaryota > Metazoa > Arthropoda > Insecta > Coleoptera > Carabidae > Stenolophus > Stenolophus ochropezus. The sequence continues at coordinate 4,305,510 of JAQOWZ010000025.1, forward strand.
TTTTTCTAAATCTTGCTATAAAAAAGAAAATGTTGAGATTGATTATCAACAAATTCCCAATAGTTTGTGTGGAAACCTCTCACTATACTGATTATCTATGAGTATCTTTTAGCTAGCACGCCTTAACTTTGACAGTTAATTGCGGTTTTGTTTGAATTGACATCGCTATCGTTCTGCGACAATTTTGTTCTATCATGCTATTTCATCATGGAAAAGTATACATTAAATACAACGAAATTGTGAAAATTTATTATCAAAACTCGTTCTCAAATCTCCAAACTTTTAGTGAGCTACGTGAAATTTATGGTCGACATAACCATCCTACTGAGAGCACAATTCAACGACTAATTACAAAATTTGAGGAAAGTGGTTCAGTTGCTGATCGGGCAGTGCCTGTGGGTCGTCGAAACGTTCGGTCAGTCGAAAATATTGTTGCTATTGAAAAAAGTGTACATGTGACTACTAACGGCATCCATTCTTCAGGATGTGCAATTTGGAGAAAATGGATTTGTTCATGTTGGTGCAAGCATTGATTTTGTAATTGTTACATTTGCAGTATACCATTCAAAGAGAGAGGGGGTCCTAGTGCTGCGGTACTCCGTGCTGCCCAGCCCGGACAACACCAGCCTGCCCGCGCCCTGACCACATCACACTCTGCTACACCTTACTTGTACCTTATAAATAATGTATTGCATATTATTATATATAAATCCATTTCGATTATAGTTGTATTACATAAAAATAAAAAATAAAACATGAGAAAGCAAATAATGAAATTGTTTTTTTTATATATATTTCCTCAGAATTTTACTATCTATATAACTATAAGATAAAGTTTCTTTATTTAGTTTTGGAATCATAAACTTTTTTATACGGCCTCAAATGCGGGCATAATTTGACTTTTATTGCATATAAAGTTGCTAAGCAATAGTTACTCAAACAAATTAAAAATGTGGGTAATGTTTAAATGTCGAACAGTACAATAAATTTAAATAGATAAGGGAGGTATTGTTTTTGGTCAAAATTCTCAAGTGAGACTTTTTAACATATGAGCACGAATTAGTGTCGACCTTTCACACATGCCGGCTGCCGGCTAGCCATTCCAAGTAGCACTGCGAACCATTTTTACCTACAATAATTAGGAATGTAGGAAATTACGAAACCCTGTATGTTTAAATGATATAAACGATATTTACAAAAAAACATAACAATAATGAAGTAAATTTGTAAAACCAAACGATTAGTTAAAAATAATCCTAAATAAGACCCTGTGCTCTTAGCATAAACCAAATTGTATCCTGCATGTACTTTTGTTGAGTACGTTCCACGCCATCAAATTCCATCCGTCTAATATAGAAGTTTAGCGTATTTTTTTATTTTATGAAGATTGCCCTCAAAAGTGATGTTCTATATTTTATTTCACACAAAGATGCTTAGATTTCTTAAAAAATGAAATTTCATATAAAAATGACGTCAGTGTGGCTCGCGGAGAACGTATCGTCTATCTTAACCAGCGTGCGCTGGGTTCCCATGGCAACAGAGAAGCGTGTGGTCTAATGCCTCATAATACACCCTACGTTCAAAAAGTCAGATCTCACCATCCCACCATTTCATATGTTCGTTTGATGAAATCAATGTTCGGGATTTAACTACAGATTCATTATTAAAAAGACAATTAAAATAATCATTAAAAGTTATACATTTCATCGTAGCTTTTGTGACTCCTTTAGCTTTCGTACTTACCTCAGGTTTAATTCTATTTAGAGTTTTGTAAGCATAAATTTTTGCTTGATGTCTAATGAAATGTGTCATTATATTACTATTATTTTCATCCTTTATCAAACCGATAACTTTTTGATTAGCCAAAGGTAAGTCATAATTATTATCTAAAGGATAATCGGAAGTGTCAAATTTATGAATATCTCTTTTTATAATTTCGTAAATGTTAACATTTTTAAAGAAATAAATTAAACTCTTCGTATCAGTATAACAAAGTTTAGCATTTTGATTAAAATTTTGTTTTATGTAGTTGTAGTGAAAATCATAAATATAAGTTATAGAAATATCTAAAATCGGAAATCGAACGTAAATAGGTTTATTGAACACTACTGACTTTTTTTTTTTTCATTTCTACAATTATTAAATATTCGTCGAATATTGTACAGTTGTGAAAACTGGGCTTAGCTATAAGATTTTTTGCTCCATGTCTACCGTCCCATTGAGTCACTACCCTGACATCTCTATGTTTTCTTATGTTTTCTAGGGTTTTCCCGAAGATTGAATTATTCATTAATTTGAAATAATTCTTCTGAAATTCATTATTTGATTTTTTCCTCAACTCAGTATTTAGATCAAGATAAGACTTCAACCAGGAGCTCTGTTTAAATTTTAGAATTCTATGAATTTAACGCATTTGCAATCCTAAATTTATGCATTGTTTTAAATGTTTGTAATGAATAACATAGTTCTTTTTGTTATATATTTTCTTATATTGGCGAAAAAATAAAAACCCCTATTTTCTACAAAAGTTATGTTTACTTACTAACTCGACCTTCTACAATACACGAAAAATAGTCAAAATATTCCCAGAGCGATAGTTTTTGAGTTAGGCCCATTTTAAATAAGATAGATTTCCGTATATTAGCGAAAATATAAAAAACTCTATTTTCTACAAAAGGTATGTTTGCTTACTAATTCTACCCTCTATATTGTGAAAAAATTCCCAAATCGATAATTTTTGAGTTAGAAACTTTTTAATTAAAATATATTTCCTTATATTGGCAAAAAAAACCCATATTTTCTACTCAAAGTATGTTTACTTACTATTTCGACCCTCTACATTACAGAAAAAAAAATTAAAAAATTCCTAGACCCATAGTTTATCAGTTATTAACTTTTTAAATAAGATAGATTTCCTTATATTGGCGAAGAAATGAAAACCTCTATTTTCTACAAAAAGTATGTTTACTTACTAATTTGACCCTCTACATTAAGAGAAAAATAGTGAAAAAAATCCCAGATCATTATTTTTTCAGTTAGGCCCTTTTTAAGAAACATAGATTTCTTTATATTAGCGAAAAAATAAAAAATTCTATTTTCAACAAAAAGTATATATGCTTACTAATTTGACCCTCTTCATTACGGGAAAAATAGTGAAAATATTCCCAGACCGATAGTTTTTGAGTTATGAACTTTTTAAGTAAGATAGATTTCCTTAAATTAGCGAAAAAATAAAAACCTCTATTTTTTACAAGTTACTGTTTACTAATTCGACCGTTTACATTACAGGAAAAATAATCAAAAAATTCCCAGATTAAAAGTTTTGGAGTTAGAAACTTTTAAGAAAGATAGATTTCCTTATATTATATTACTGATTATACGAAGTTGAGAGATCAGGGTAGGTACCATTTGTTTTAAAATAAAGATATTTGAGGAACTTTTTTTGAACACGCTCAATGTGGTCTTGGTGTACCTCAGAAAGGGGACTCCAAATAAAGGAGCAATACTCAAGTTTTATGCGTACGAAAGACTAGTATAGGCATAAGATGGTCTGTATGTTGGAAAACGAGCGGGTGTTTCGGATAATAAAACCTAGCATGCGAATAGCAGCGATATAAATGGTATTAATATGAGACACTAACGTTAAAGTACAGTCGAATTTCACACTCAAGTCAGTATGTAGCGAGGTGCGGGTTAGGACTAGTGATGTGCCGAGTCGCTGTTTTGATGGATCGAGTCGACTCGAGTCAGTTTATACGGTATTCGAATCATGACTCGATTCCCTGATTCGAGACCAGTACTCGAATTCTATGTTTGGTATTCGAATATTGACTCGAGTCCGCCTGGACTCAAGTCTAGAAATTCGAGTCCAGAATTCGAGTCTAAAAATTCTAGTCCAGAACTAAAGTACGATTTTAGAACAAAAGGAAAAAATGAAAAGGATTTAACTTCAAACAGCGTGTAGGTTAGGTTAAGAATAATGACACAACAATAATAAATCAATAATTTTTAATGGAAGATAATTATAAACATTAAATAAAAACATAGAGCATAGGAGTTCTATGGAGATAAACAAAAAAAATCGAGCATAATCAAATTTACTCACGACTTAGACTAGATATTTGATATTATTATTTATTTATTAGTAATTTGGCAGCTTTAAGGAATCCTATACATCTAAACACTAGACAGATATAGTAAGCATTAAAATCAAATCATTTTATTTTTTTCAAAAGTAGGTACACAAACTCAACAGCTCAGATTATAACATTTAGGAAGTTATCCACCTAAGCAAACTAAACCGTACTCACAATACTGTACATAACTAAATGAATATATAAAAAAACAAAATAGAGATAAGAAAATAAAAGTTATTTTATTTGAAATGACTTTTCAAAAAAAGTATTTGGTCAACCAGTCTATTGCGGCGTTGGTTGCATAAAAGACCAGCTTTAGAGAAAACTCGTTCCGAAGGCACAGAAGTGGCTGGAATACATAAATACTTCAAAGCTATTTTATAAAGGCCGCTGTTGGTGATTTTGCGAAGTTCCCAAAATTTCAGTTGATTGGTTTTTCTATCCAAATACGGTAGCTCTGCGTACTGTTTCACCTTGATAATTGCTGATGTTGTGGGGTTTTCCATGTTTGAAAATTCCAATACCCTTTCATCTAGATGCTCCCATAAATTCTCGCCAGTCACCTCTGAAGTTATCTGCTGGGATTCTGAAGATGAAGTTGTAGGTGTTTCGAGACGTGAAGTAGATGGCAGTAGAGATCTATTTGGCACCACCTGGAATTGAGCTTGAGATTCCTGTGTTTCCAACATCATCAACTCGTCAACAACAAATTGTTGAACATTATCTCCATTTGTCTCGATGCCAAAACCAGCTTTCTTAAATCTTGGATCCATGAATGTTGCTTTAGCAACAGTTTTGTTAATCTCATAACCGCCAAATCTTTTATCGAAAACGTCCAGTAATTTTATTTTTAACCTTCTAGCGACTTCGGTATTAGAACTGCAAAGTCTTAGTGCCGTTTGTACGCCTCGAATAAGAGGTACCATGCAGGATAACGTTGGATATTGCTCGCCAGATATAATAGCCGTCATTTGTTTCACAGGTTTTAAAACGCAAAGGCACTCGTGCACCTCGATCCATTCGTCAGCGTTAATATTATCCGGACAGCCAGGTAATGAAGAGATTGCAGCAGAAAGAGGTATCTTGACCTTATCGAGACGTTCGAGCATATAATACACTGAATTCCATCTCGTTTGGACATCTTATTTCAGTTTTAAGGGTTCGAGCTGCATTTGTTCTTGAACCTGTTTTAATTTATATACAGCATTATTGCTTCTTTTGAAATAGGCTACTATTGCTCGGCACTTTTCAATCAATCTAATTAATAGTTCATTGTCTTTGATGGTTTCTTGAACCACCAAGTTCAAAGTATGAGCTGCACAACTGCGATAACGTTTTTGCAGAATATCAACAACTGCTTTTTTATATTAGCCACATTGTCAGTTGTAACGCAAATGATTTTGTACAAAATATTCCATTCGGTTTCCAATATATCTTTCATATCTTGAGCTAATTTTTTTGACGTATGGGCATCCTTAACTTCCCTGGTCGATAACGTTAAAGTTTTAAATTTGCCATCATAAATGAAATGAATCGTCAGGGTCATGTAATTTTTGCTGCTATCGGAGGTCCACAAGTCTGTTGTCAAAGCAATGTAATCTGTTACTTTAAGCATCTCTTGCGTAGCCTTTCTTGCCAAAGAATATTGCTCCGGAATTAATTTTTCCGAAAGAATCTTTCGCGAAGGTAGCTCATAATTAGGGTTAAGCGCACGAGTATACTCTTGAAAACCTGTATTTTCAACGACTTGAAGCGGTTGAAAATCAACACACACCATTCTCAGTAACGCTTTTTCAACATTTTTAGAGTTCACCTTCAGAGCTTGCTTAGACGGAAAGTTTATCTGAAGTTGCCGTTTACGTGGTGGTGGTACTGGTGGTGTATCGCCGTCTGCCATTAACTGGGATAGATTGGAGTTCTTGTCCTCGTTGACTGGCGTTCCATCTCCAGAACCAGAAGCTACACTTAATAAATCGGAATCACTTTGAGCGGGGGATGGGGGAGTTTAGTTGAAAAATTGTCAATCTGAATCGAGTAAATAATAGGATGAGATGTTTTTAGGTGCTTTAACAAATTAGTTGTGTTTTTGAAATCTTTAAATACGGAGTCACAGTTTTTGCACTTTATTTTACCGCTGTCCACTTTTTCAAAACTCTTCCATACACCTGAGGTTTTTTCGGCGCCATTCTATAATAAAGTTAATTACAATCTAATTACTTCACTTTCGGTATTAATAAACAATTAAATAAACTCACTCAGTAGAACTAGTCCAGTCAAAAAAAAAAAAATTTAATTTAGAGAGTCTACATTGGAAATCCTAAACAAACCTGATATTTTTTGCCAGCCGACTGGACTAAACTCAGTACTCACAATAACTGCTAACTAGTGCTAACTGACACAAACAAAGAAATCAAAACAAAAAGATGCAGGTTTAAACTTGTTTGTATTATTAGGCCCGCGCCACTTCATTGTTTAAGTAAACAGTTTGCGAGTACGAGCGAGTTAACCAAACTCGAATACGAGACTCGAGTTAATTGGACTCGCATAAATAGAATCGAGTTAGTGAGTACGAATCGATTCTTCCTGACTCGAGTACCGGAATCGAGTCCGGCGTACTCGAATCAAAACAAATTGGTATTCGAGTAGGTGAGTTCTAAAGCAGGAATCGAGTCTGACTCGAGTCAAACCGTACGCGGCACATCGCTAGTTTGGATGCTATTTTCAATATTGTAATTGAAATGGACAGGAGATTTTTTTGGAATAAGAGACAACGTAACATTTACTTAAATTGAGATCTAAATTATTTTTAATACACCAATCGTTAATGTTATCTAAATCACATTGAAGGACATGACAGTCCAAAATACTCTTTATGGTATCAAATATTTTAGGTCATCAGCAAAAAGTAATTTTTCACATTTAATAACATGCAATCATTAATAAACAGAAGAAACAATAGGGAACCCAGGTTCGAACCCTGTGGAACGCCTGAAGTAGAGATGAAAGAAGTGGAGTTATATCCAATGTTGTAGGTATACCTTAAGGGTTTAAAAACTTTCTTAATATTAGTTGCTTGATGAGTAATCACAATGTCCAGAGCTAGATGTTGATTATACTCCGCACCAAGGAACAGATCATCAGAGTGGGTAGCAATACACTGGAGATTGGAAGCAACAATATCAAGGGTTCTACTTAGAGAATTAACAACAGTATTGTATTGCGTTGCACCAAGTCTAGTCTAGTCTAAGAAGTTAGTAAAATTGGACGAGATGAATTCAAAAAAGTCATAAAGTGCAATTTATGATTCAGAATATATATATATATATATATATATATATATATATATATATATATATAAAGATTTATTATTAGTACACAGTTTGGCACAAACTATGTCGATATTGGGTGGGAGGAAAACACTGTAATCACTTAGATCAACATGAACGGAAGTATGACTTGAGTTTACTAATAAGAGAACCTCACCTTCTCTGGTAAGGTGGCAAGCATTGAAATCTCTATCGCTACGGTAAATAGTGTAATCATCGGTACAAATTTCAGAGTTAAGAACACTAGAGTTAAGCCAAGTTTTAGAAAAAGGAATAGTGTCATAGTCAAGAGCTGCGTTAGTGCAGTACAACCGATTCAGTTTGGAGTTGCGACTTTGAATATTTTGATAGAAACAGTTTAACTTTAATGCAGAAGTTTCGATACGATTAGTAGTCTGTAAATGATATTGAATCCCTAGTACATTGGATTTAAATCGTTTTAATGTTTCTTTATAGACATGAGAATTTTTGTCCCAGACACTGTGAGCGACATCAATGTCGATTGAGGTTGAGTCTTTCAGTCTTGAGCAGTTAATACATTTAAGGGCGGTTGCTCCACATTCCTTAACAGGGTGATTCTCAGCACAGTTAGGGCAGTGAGGGTTGGACTTAGTGCAGTTCTTAGCAAAGTGATGAAAACCGTAGCAATTGTAACAGCGTCTAAGATCAATGGCATCATATACTGCACAATAATTATAACCAATGAATAATACTGAGGTACGTGTTAACATCGACTTGAATAAGCAACTGAAGTATGTTTTTATTTTTCTTAGTTGAACTCATCTCAATTATCTTACATTTAAAGCTGTCTATAAAACAGGTACTATTCTGATGTAGTAAAAGTTTAAGAACGTCTTCTTTTTCGCGATGCGATGTGTATTTATTATTATTATTATTATTATTATTATTATTATTATTATTATTTTTAGGCTGAAGGCATCGACTTCTAAGGTCATTAGCCGTTTTACACTAATATTATTATTTTTAATGGGACGCCACACCACGTTAAAAACTCCGTTTATTGCCCGTCGGCCTTATAAGGTAAGATTAAAATATTATTATTATATAAAGACGTCACAACATGTTAAAATATAATATCACAAATAAAATCACAGTTTATAGACAGCACAACATTTTAAAAATATCACCGTTTATTGCCCGTCGGCAGTCAAATGTTAAAAAGAATTAAAAAGACGTTCACAAAATAAATTAACATGTAGAATAAGTAAATAAATAGATAAAATTCACTGTTTCAAAGTCCTCAAATTTTGCTGTACAGGTCGCAGGCTTTAAAGAAGTTAATGACTTCCTTAATCTTCCCATGATCTGTCAGCATATGACGCAAGTCATCACCAAGGTGAAATAATTGTCTCACCGGTTGTAAAACAGGACATGTCATAAGAACATGCGGTACAGTCAGCGGGACCTGACAGTCCTCGCAGAAGGGCTGAGGTTCCCGTGCAAGCCTGTACCGATGTGTAAGGCCTGTATGGCCTAGACGCAACCGGTGGACTTTCACTTGGTCCTGTCTGCTAAGATCATAGGGAAGACTCGTGTGTCCGATCACAGGTTTGACTCGGCGTAGGTGGTTATCCACCCTGTCCAAGTTCTGTTGCCACAGCTGGGACAATCTCCGGTATACTGTATTTTTCACATCGGTATACTTGATGGCCGGTACCTCTACTGTGTCTCTTTCAGCGGCTTGACGTGCCGCTTCATCGGCTAGTTCATAACCTCTGATTCCTACGTGGCTTGGAATCCACATGAACCGGACCTGTTTCCCCATGTCAGACAGATGCTTTATCCTAGATAAAATCATCTGAATGACGGGGTCTGATGTAAAGTGGTCGGTGATAGCGTGGTAGAACGCTGAGGGAATCACTAGCGATGATATAGTGCAGATGATCATAATCTAAATCACAGTAGAGCAATGCTTGCCATATGGCATAGGCCTCGGTAGTGTATACCGATGCATCACAATGCAGCGACCAGGAGTGGGCAACGTCGTTGACGACTAGAGCCGAGCCAGAACCTTCATTAGTTTTTGACCCGTCCGTGAAAATAACCTTCACTTCCGGGTACATACTAATGATTTCGAGAAACTTCTGAGTTATCAATACCGGTGGGTAGGAGAAGATCCAGTATGACTTCGGCCGGGGGAATCAGCCACGGAGGGGTTTCTGAAAACCCTATGCCCATGACCTGCGGCAAAAGGTAGTTGATGCTATTTAGAAGTTCTCTAGACCGGACACATAATGGTCTTGTTAAAGTCTGCGACCTGATGTTCTCCCTGAACAGGATCGTGGAGTTCTTATAATTGTACTGTGCTCTCATCTTGCATACATATGCAGCGATGAGTTTCATACGCCTTGTACGAAGAGGTGCTAGTCCGGATTCACAGCAAAGACTTGCCGTAGGTGATGACGGAAAGGCACCGATACAATATCGGATACCTGCGTGGTGAACCGAATCTAGCAACCTCTGGGAACCCTTCGCAGCGGATGCATAAACAATACAACCATAATCGATCCGGGAGAGTACTAGGGCCTGATACACTCGCAGGAGTGTTTGAGGCTCAGCGCCCCACCTAGTACCAGCGAGGACTTTGAGACAATTCAACGATTGCAAGCATTTGGCTTTCAGTTCCATTAGGTCAGGTTTCCAGGTTAGTTTCGGGTCAAACGTAAGACCTAGAAATCTAACCCTGTCCCTACACCTAATGTTTTCGTCTCGGAGATATAACATGGGGCCATAATGAGGACAATTCAATCTGCAAAAGCAATCTGATTGATTGCTTCTTGCAATGTACGGTTGATGTCTCTCATTTTCTCTGAACGACAGAAAACGGTGAGATCATCAATGTAAATGCAGATACCAACAGCGTTACTGAGGCCGGATATAAGGTCGTTGACCGCAATAATAAACAACGTGACACTCAGAGTAGAGCCTTGTTGTTCGCCGTTTTCCAGGGACCTGCTGGAGGAGAGGACGTTACCGACTCTAACTCTGAATGTCCGGTCACTAAGGAAAGCGCGAATGAATAGGGGTAGATTACCCCTGAAACCCCAACTATGCAACTTTTGCAGAATATGGTACCGCCATGTCATATCGTAGGCCTTTTCGAGATCGAAAAAGACTGCTACCAAATGCTCGCGATTCTTAAAAGCCTTGTGTATTTCATGCTCTAGGTACACCAATTGGTCGGTGGTGGATCGGTATTTCCGAAAACCGGCTTGGTGCTCGCTCAACAGACCTCGGGTCTCGAGACACCAAACCAACCGGTTGTTTACCATCCGTTCCAACAGTTTCCCTATACATGATGTTAGGCTTATAGGCCTATAGCTGGAAGCCGAGAGAGGATATTTCCCTACCTTTGGATTTTTTTTTTTATTTTAACAATACAACACCTATGCTGTGGATCTATTAAAACTAGTCTACAACAGACTAACCATTAATTTTTTTCTCATAAATCTTAAACCTAATTAATTAAAAAACTAAAGTAAATACAATAACGTCCTTTAGATTGTTCAAAAGATATTTCTTAAATAATAATCACTCACGCGCACTGTACTCTGCTTTTATTCACAATACACTACACTAGGTCAGCTGGTTTCGTCCTCTTCAGTCTTCGGACTTGGTTTTGGTTGTCCAGCAGTTGAAGAGCTTCTGCATTGTCGTGAAGGTGTAGCCTGGCTTCGTGTTTGCATGCATACCTTTTTACTTCTTCCTCAACGGTTAGAATTCCAAGATCTCGATGTAGATCGGAGTTTCGAATATACCACGGTGCATTGACTATACTTCTCAGCACTTTATTTTGGAAGGTTTGAATAATGTTTATGTTACTTTTGCTGGCACATCCCCAAAGCTGTATTCCATAAACCCATACTGGTTTTATGATTTGATTATATATTATTAATTTATTGTGTATTGCTAACTTGGAGGTCCTTCCAATAAGCCAATAGTATTGTCTATATTTGATGTTAAGCTCATTTTTTTTCATCTTTATATGTTCTTTCCACCGTAGTTTGACGTCGAGAGTCATGCCCAGGTATTTCGCATTAAGCTTTAGTGGTACTATTGTACCATTTATGTATAAATGACGTGGATCCATTATTTTTCTGTTGGTGAAATTAATATGGATAGATTTAAGCTCGTTAAGTTTTATCTTCCATTTTGTACTCCAATTATAGATGACGTTACTAGCAGTTTGCAGATTTCTGAGGGCTTTGTCTTGGTCAGTGTCTACTGTGAGGAGAGCAGTATCATCAGCGAATGTAGCTATTGCAGTACTTTTATGTCTGGTAGATCACTAGTATATAATAGATACAGAGTGGGTCCTAGTACACTTCCTTGTGCTACACCTGCTCTTATTTCTTTCAAATCAGAATATTCATCTTCCTGCTTAATTCTAAAAATCTCTGCATACTGTGTAGGTATTATTTTATGGAGTTTAAATATCAAGCCTTCGTGCCACACTCGATCGAATGCTTGAGCTACATCGAGAAAGATTGCCGAGCATATTTGTTTTTCTTCAAGTGCACGTTCAATTATATCAGTAATGCGATGCACCTGGTCCATGGTGGAGTGTTTTGGTCTAAATCCAAATTGATAGTCCGGGATCAGTTTATTGTTATCAATTATTGGTTTCAATCTTTTTAGTAATAGCTTCTCAAAGAGTTTTCCGATGATTGGTAGCAGAGAAATAGGCCTGTATGATTTTACGTCATTTGGTGGTTTACCTGGTTTTGGCAACATGATTACCTCTGCTACTTTCCAACAGGCAGGGACGTGTCTTAATCGAAAGGCTGCGTTGAATAGGTATGTGAGCATAATTATACTTTTTTTGGGTAGATGTTTTAAAAGTTCTCCTGTAATTAGATCAAAGCCAGGTGCTTTTTTGATCGTAACTTGGATTTTATTTCCTCAGCAACTTCTTTTGGAGTAACAACAGGAATATTTACTGATCTTAGATTAGTAATTTCTTCTAATCTAGTGTCTTCATTAGTTTGATTTGGTTTGAATATTTCTGCCAGGTACTCTGCAAATAATTCAGCTTTTTGTTTATTATTTCTCGCCCATGGTCCTCTGTCTTTTCTGATAGGTGGAATAATTGTTATTGGCCTTTTGATCTTTTTTGTTGCCTTCCATAACGAGTAGTCGGTTTCCTCATCGGCTGTTAAATTCTGTAAGTATACTCTTACTGATTCTTCTTTTATCTTTTTTATTTCTCTGTTGAGTTTTTGTGTAGTATTATTTAATATGTTTTTATCATGCGGGTCTCTCGAATGTTGCCATTTTCTTTTGGCTTTTCGCTTTTCCTTGACTAACTCTCTATTTCTATTGGGTAGTTAGTTCCTTTTGTTAAATGTAAAATTTGTTTGGTGTTATTGAAAGCTATTGTCGGAATTAATTTAGTGAAATTTTCCGTGGCTTCTTCGAGTTCTATAATTGATTTTAGTTTTACATTTAAGTTTATGTTGTCTTGGAGTTCAGTCTCAAAACTCTTCCAATCAGTAGTTTTATTTACCAATGTAGGACGAGCCTCTTTTTTGATAATTCTTTCACTCAGCGTTAGTATGATTGCTGAGTGATCAGAGTCCAAATCGAAATTTTCTTCTACCTCAATAAAGTTAGCAGACACATTTTTTGTGATAAAGAAGTCTAGCAAGTCTGGTATTTTTTCCCTATCGGTTGGCCAATATGTCGGTTTGCCAGTAGAATGGTAATTACATCCTGTTTTGCTTATGGCTTTTCTCAATTCTCTACCTTTAGTGGTGTTTAATCTGGATCCCCAGTCCACGTGTTTCGCATTATAATCCCCTCCTATTATAAATCTTTTGCCAGGATTTTGTAATAGCAATTCGTAGTCTCCTATTTTCAGATTATGTTTAGGTGGACAGTAAACTGCTCCAATCGTTAGCTTTTGCTTATTAGATGTAATGCTTATAGTAGTTAGTTGTATTTCTACACTTTCTATGTGACATTCTTCATAGTGGTCAATAGATTCTTTGATTATGACCGCACTACCACCGTTTGCTTGGTTATTAGGGTGAATAGTGTGGTATACTTTGTAACCTTTTATCCTCAAGTTTGATTGGGTAGTTAGATGTGTTTCGCTGATGAGACACACATCTATATGCTGCATGCGCAAGAAAACTTCAAGTTGATATATTTTCTTTAGAATGCCATTTGCATTCCAGGTTGCAATTCTAATATCTTGTTTATCCGTAAGGTTTATTTTTATTGTGTATTGTACCATTGTTCTTGGCTTCTAGGTTATCTAGTCTTTGATTTACCTGATCAAGTAGTTTTGTTATATTTTGCATAAACTGTAACATTGTTGGTTCAGAGTTTGGAATACTATTACTGCCATCCTCATGTCGGTTTTTCGTCATTTGGGAATAAGAAATTCCAGGTTTCACCGTTTTGGAGATGAATGTTTTTGGTTTGTTAAGAATTCTTTTATTTTTAGTTTCATTTTCTCTTCTGTTTTGAAGTTCTTTAGCTACCGCACAACCTCTGTAGTTAGCGGGGTGGGCTTCCTTACAGTTGGCACATTTCGGTGCTATATTTCTAGAAATCGTGCAATCTTTTGTTAAGTGATTTCCTGCGCATCTAACACAGGTGTTTTCTCGATTACAGAACTTCTGGGTATGACCAAATCTTTGGCATTTTTTACACTGAGCAATAAGTTTATTAGTTCTTATTGCTTCAATTTTTACTTTCATATAGTTTATATGTTGTATGCCGAATATTTTGTTAATGTCCTCCTTGGATTCAAAAGTTAATATATATAAAGGGAGGCGCAGATATTTTGGTCCTTCATCGTTTTTTCCAATCTTTTTTAGTTTTTGGACAACAGATATTATTTTGAAACCATTTTCTTTAAGTTCATTGCAAATGGCACTAGTTTCACAAGAAGGGTGCAGATTTCTTGCCATAACTATTATCGGTCGATCGGCCTTGTTTTCGTAAGTATGCCATTCTAGTTTGTTCATGTTATTTAGTATTTTGGTCATCTCTCTGTAGTCTGTGTCACTATTCACATTAACTTTAATTTGATTATTGTTCATCATTCTAGTAGTACATTTAAACTTGTTAATTTCTATTTTTTGTTTTACCTCTTCATAGTTTTGCACATTGCTAAATATAATGGGCGGGGGCTTTAAATTCTTCTCTTTTTTTCCGGGTTTATATTAGTTGTATTATAGCTTTTTTCGGGAGATTCCTCAGCTTTTCTTTTCTTGTTATTTTTGTTCTCTTTTAGAATCCAATTAGTTTCTCTTGCAACGATTTCCTCTTCTTCTTCCCAAGTAGTTGGAATATAAGATTTCTGGTTTTGAGTTTTTAGCGTTGTCAGCTGATTTTTTAATGATTCAATTTCTTTCATAGCTTGTTGTAGTTGTTTTTGTAAGTTTAAAATGATCTTACTCTCTTGTGAAATTGGATTTGACATTTCACTATTAGTTTTAGGTAGTGTCATTTGTAATTCATTTTGTTGGTTACTCCATGCTGTTGTATCACGCATAGATGAGATTGATGCTGACCTCACTCTAATTGGAGGCCATTCTTGTATCTTATTTCCCTGAAGAGGATTTTTTTCTATTGATATTGATTTTTCTTGCGTTTCCTGATTTGGAGGTGGTATGGTGTTTTTTATATTACTCATTTTGAACTAGTAACACTTACCGAGAAAGTCATGATTCGACAAAGTGTAATTGTTACGCCACTGACTGCTCAGTGCAGCAGCGCACGCAACCCGTCTCAGCCGTTTTGCCGGGATGGCTAAGCCAAGGTCACAGCTGTCACTAAAATTATTATGCACTTTACACGTGTTTATATTGTTTTAAATATTTTTTTTTACTTTTCACGATGAAATATTTCACATTCACTTTTATTCACAGTTTTTGTTTTGTTTGCACACAATTTTTCGCACATTAGACATAATTAATGTTGCACACAAAAAACTAAACTCTACCATATGTTACCATAGGCGTACCTTTGGAATGGGAACAATGATTGCTTCCTTCCATATGGTAGGGTAGTTTTCCTCGAGCCATAGCGTGTAGAATACGAAAAGCAAAGAGGTTTTGAACGCCGGAGTGAGGTGTTTAAGCATCTCGTTGGAGATATTATCTTGTCCCGGACACGAAGACGATGCATGAGCAATTGCAGAGCTAAGTTCGCCCAAAAGTTTCATCTATGTTTGATTTGACTGTTTTTGTAAGATACTTATCTCCTAATGTTTCATCACCTAACGCTCTATCTCTTGATGTTCCCGGTTGAATTTCATCAATACTCAGATGTGGCCTTTTGTATAGTTTTTTCTGTTGAAAATTATCTTGTATTTGTTTCAATATTTTAGTTTGTTCTTTACCACTTTCTGTTTGATTTAGTATGGCATTTTGTAATGGTACTAGAGCGTTTGTAATAGGTTCGTATTGTTTTAGTAATTTTTCGTGTTTAATAGAATGGCCTTCAGTTCGTTTAATGTAAGCTGCTTTAGCTTTGTTGAATGATTCTCTATACTCCTTTACTTTTTTCTCATCCATTTATTACATTAAAATTACCGTTCATGTTATATGTTGATGTTTTATGTTTCTCATGTTTCATGTTTCATGTTGATGTTTTATGTTCATGTTTCATGTTTCATGTTGATGTTTTATGTTCATGTTCCATGTTGATGTTTCATGTTCTATGTTTCATGTTTCATGTTTCATATTTCATGTTTCATGTTTATACTAAAAGCACCTCATTGAAGTTTCGACTGTATTTACCGTTGCTTACATCTTTTTCTAAATTTATTACAAGAAAATCATACTTCATTTTCCAACAAAAAGTACATAACTGTCTAAACGTTTCAAAAGACATATCTGTTCCAACATGATCATCATAGATATGTTTCAAATTAGTATTGTCGTTATGTTTAAAAACAATAAGCAAATTTAAATTATCACGTATCATTTGTTTAGGTATACGACTATATGTTTGACAAAGGTAAAAGCAACTTATTCTTTTATGTCTACCTCTATGGAAATATTCCTCTATTACTTTCTGTTTGTCGCTAGCAACGTCGTCAAATATAATTACTGATAATGGTGGGATTTCTTCAACTCGTAATACATCATCTGAATTATTATATGTGAAGAAACCAATTTTATACTGTTTCTTAATATGTTTATTTATTTCACTTACATAATTTTCAAGATACTTGTATAGTGGTTGATTTAAAGATTTTGAGTAAATGTAGATATTACTATAGATTAAACTGTTTTTATTATCAGTCAATATTCGAATTAAAATATTTGTTTTACCACAATTTGATGAACCTACTATTCCAGCTCTAATTATATTAGGATAATATTTATAATACTGTATATTTTCTTGTTCTATAACACATTTTTGCAACCCGTTACCAAGTTTTTTTATTTTAAAATTGTTGCAGACCATTTATTTATAAAAATTATTCTTTCCTTACCATGTTATCACCAGGACTATATGCTACAAATGAGTCATTCGCAATAAGACAGTGAATCATCGTGTTTGTTGGTGCTTGTTTTTCAAATGTGAATTTAATTGTAAGATTTGTAGGTCCTTCTTTAATAATTCCACTCTTATACGTTAAATCAAACACAAACAAGGGATACTTTTTAATAAAATCTTGTTTCTTAATAATGTTATTCAGTAGATCTGCATCTTTATTGGGATAGTACGTTTTCTTAAGATCGCAATACATTGAATACAATCTGCTATACATGTTTAATTTTATATTCAAATCCATATCTTCTACAGGATAATATTCAACTTCACTAAACAATAATCTTATGTTTTCTACATCACAAAAATCAAATTCTGAATTATTTTTCGTAAAGTCAAATTGTCTATTGGTTTGTAAAGCAACAATAACATATTGAGGTCTTTTAGATAAAGTGGTAATGGACCAAGAATAATTTTTGGATTGTGCCAAGAATGTTGGGTGATTTGTATAGGACCAGTCCAAGTATGGTATTGTTAAATATTTATTTGATTCAATTAATTTATTGATTTTGATTTTCTCATCTATGATTGGTGTAATATGAGGCATTTCCCAAATTATATCGGTTAAATGAATTTTCAAATTTTTATCTTTTACTTTATTTCTCGATGCCTCTGTGGTAACAATTAAACAATTTGCGTCACTGGTATTTCTTAAAAACTCTATTGATTGTGATACTCTCAACACAGGTTTATTATAATTTTCAAATAGTGAAAATATTTGTTTAACTGGTACACTTATTGAAAAATAGCCATCATCAGTAATTAAATTGGAACCATCCCAACCTTCAAGAATATAATTATTTAGTGCAACACATAATCCTTTCAATAAAATATTATAGCCTGGACTGTTTACTTCTTGTACTACTTTATTATTAATTTTGTACACTATATCACTAAACATGTGCATATAACCATTTTTCACAAATTTTATATTTTTGTAATCATCTTTTAAGTCAACATCTGTACAAGTAATTTGACCATTCAAAATAATATTACTGTTAGCTGTATCAAACTGAGCATCTTGACTATTAATATTAATAGTTGTACGTCTATTTGTATCATTTATATAATCTTTCAGTTGTGGGTAATATTTATGATAGTCATATTTTTCTATTATTTGTTTCTCACTTTTCGGAGCACCAGTGAACACTAGTGATGTACTCATTTATTTAGTAAAAAATAGTGCTTATTTAATTTTTCGAATCTCAAATTGTACTTCTACATATTCGCCTCTAAAATCAATGTATTCACCATGCTGATCTTTTAATTCTAATTTAATGTAATCTATAAAATTTCTACCTTTTAACAGGTAACGATCCAAATTTTTAGGTATAAATACAATATCATAACCTGGATTAACTGTAATATAAAAATCACTAATAATGTCAGTTTGTTTTGAGTTTACGTATTGACCTATAGCTAGGGGACAGTGAATGTTAATAGATTTAATTTTGAAAATATCAATTTCGTTATCTGAAATATATTTCTTGTTTGCTTCAGTTGTTTGTTTGTTAAATCCTAATAAATTTAATATAGAAGTATCATCTATAAAAATTGAATACGGTGATTCTATTTCACATTTAAAGGTATTAGTATTGGGTGTTAAAACGAAAACATCGTCAATTTTTTCTTCAAAAATATCTTTTATATGATAAACAGAATACGTACCATCTTCAATAATAAATGTTACAAATTTACTGTTTTTAATAATTGTAAGTGTGTTATTTTTTAACTTTTTGGAAACATTGGGTATTTTAAAATTTGATTTAAATTTTCTAATACATATTTCATATTCACCATCACTGATATCTAGCGGTGGATAAAATTTTGCTTCTAACACAGATGAATCTAAGTTTGCAGAATTATTCAGTTTAAATATTCCGCTCTCCATTTATTTATCTAAAAATCTTAAGCATAATTTACCACATATTGTTTGATCATATTTCTGGTAACTGTCATAATTATAATATATATATTTGCTTTACCTGAACTATTAAAGTATTTTATTAATTTCTTTTCTGGGTTAACGTTGCCGAACGAATCAAAATAATATATATTATTATTTATCTTCTTATAAGCAATCCAATGAGTACCAGGTCCTGAGTTTGAGTCTAGATTTACAATACCAGTTTCGTTTTTATTTATTTTCTTAGGTAATGTGTCATCCATAAATACACCTCTAAAATATGGAATTTTTAACTGTTTAGCGTAATTTATTAGTTCAATATCGGATAATGCTTTATTTGAAATTTTTATTTTTTTTTAGACTTGTTCCATTCAACATCACCTATTGAAAACATTCCTTTACCAGTTTTCTTAACACCTGAACCTTTTTTTCCTTCAATTGCTTTATTGTGACGTTTAGCCTCTTCAAGCATTTTATTTTGATATTGTTTTTTATGTACTGCTTGAGTTATACCTGCTGCTCCACCAGCAGCGGCTCCTAATGCTGCTATAATTGGTAATAAAGGTATAATGCCACCTCTTTTAATTTGACTTTGTGATAATTTTAAAGTTACTCCTTTACCGTCTTTTTTTGCTTTTTCAATTTTATTAATTTGAGCTTGCGTGAGTGATAGTTTAACAGAACCTTTCAAATCTTCATTCTTTAAACGAACTGAAACAGTGTCTGTTGCGTTGGCAATTTTCTTTTGTTGATTTTCAGACAAACTCACACCATATTGTATATATGACATTTTAACTGATTTATTACTAGAAAAATTATTATTTAAACCCATACCCATTTTACGTTTAGCTTTCATAATATTTGTAACTGACCATGCCGCGGTTTTTTCACCCAGGGAAGAATCTTTACTGTTAACTCTGTCCCAAGCCTTGTATTCTAATATTTGATCTGCTTTATTTCTATTGGGTACATCTTTATACTGAGAATATGCAATATCGTGTTCCCTGCATGCTTCATCTAAAGGATTTACACCTCTATCTCCTCGAGCTAATCGTTTCTTTAATTTAGTTCCCGGCCCACAATAATTGTAACCCGGTACATGCGCTTCAAATGGCAAATTATTTATTAAATTATTCACAATACCTGATCCTTTCTTTCTCATTTATAAATGGAAGAATATTTGGAGAACAGAAAATACGTTTACCGTAAAAGTTATAAACTTTATAGTAATATGAATATTGCACTTCATATTGGTGAGGTAATTTTTGCGGGAGGTAGTTTATCTGCTTTTGCGTTTGTGCCTTTAGCTGCTTTATCTATTGGTAGTCCGGTTTTAATGGGTCTTAATGAAATATTAAACATTAAAGAAAAAATGATTGAGTTTAAAAAGTGTTATAAATTTTATAGAGATATGTTGTTATTGTTAAAATCTGGTAAAATTAGTGAAGATGAAATATACTACAAGGAACTTGACTTTTTAGAAAGCATTACTTATTTTCCTGTTGAAAAATATTTAAAAAAGAAAAAATTAAATGGTTATGCAACTTAAGTAATCCGACCACTACATCTTGCGGAATCCAACTTGTTAAGACTTTATATTTAACAAACAATAATTACTAATAGAATTTTTATAAATTCTGTTAAACAAATAAATTGTTCTAGAAGATTCTTCTCATCAGCATAAATGTGGCATTACATGTATAAATGTTGTACAGTTACAAAGAGTTAGATAAAATCCCTTGTCGTTGTACTACAATATTATAAGTGCAAAATGTCATTAACATCGGAAGAGTTAAGAAACATTCATCAAGAATTGTGTAATTATCACACAAAAATGTTAGAATTATTGAACAATAGTGTTATTAGTGATCAAAACTACTTTCAATTAAAAAGACAAATTGAATTAAATAATATTCAGTTACCAAAAAAACCTTAATTCACTATAGAAGATTTTTTTCAATTAAAAACAAGAAAGAAATTAAATATATTAACAGGTCAGGACTTACATAAATATTTAAAATCGCTATTAGGAAATAATTTAGAACATTGTCATGTTGATTTACCAAGTCCTACAAATTTTGATGAATTATTAAAATATTTATTAGCCAAGAAGGAAGAAATAGTAATAGATAAAGTGAAATATTTTAGTAATGTTGTTCAATATGGATATTATTTAGAATTATTTTATCAAGAGTTTCAATTAAGAAAATTAAGTTTAAAAACTAACTGGAAAAAATATATAAAAATTCATTTTAACATGTCTGATAAATATGGAAAAATACTCAGATACATAGGATGCATATGGAAACATTATCCAAGAATTATGTATCTTTCTATATCAGTGAATGACTTTATTAAAAGAAAAGAACAACTTCAACATTTATTATTTAATGAACAATTTAAAGAAGAACAACTTTTTTGGAAAACAACGTCAGATAATATTTCGTGAGTAGATATAATATTTTAAAATTTAAATTCTGTGTTAATTTTTATTTTTTAGAAATACTGCGTCATAAAAATTAGTCATTCAATTTTTTTAAACAAATTTAATTTTGTGACGTCGTCGCAGAAGAACTGTTCGGTATGAGTCATCCATATATCTTTTTAAACAAATTTAATTTTGTGACGTCGTCGCAGAAGAACTGTTCGGTATGAGTCATCCATATATCTTTTTAAACAAATTTAATTTTGTGACGTCGTCGCAGAAGAACTGTTCGGTATGAGTCATAATATTTTAAACAAATTTAATTTTGTGACGTCGTCGCAGAAGAACTGTTCGGTATGAGTCATAATATTTTAAACAAATTTAATTTTGTGACGTCGTCGCAGAAGAACTGTTCGGTATGAGTCATAATATTTTAAACAAATTTAATTTTGTGACGTCGTCGCAGAAGAACTGTTCGGTATGAGTCATCCATATATCTTTTTAAATAAACTGAATATCATGTATTTGTTTATTGTTTCTTTCTATTTTACCTTTATAAACTAAACTGGGTGGGTTTTTATTCATTTCTTTAATATGTGGAATAAATTTATTAAATCTTTGTGGTAAAGATACTTTGCAGTTTTCCAAATTTGCTATAACTTGTTGGCCGTAATTACCTGTGCTAGTTTCAAACGATATAACTTTATAAATAGTATCTAATTCTAATTCAGATAATTTTTTAAATTGAGATGATGCACTGTTCAACATACCTGCATAGTTAGTTTTGTTCTCCATTTAGTACAATAAAATTATGTTAATATATTTATTTAATAAATTCTTCATTCCCATTTCACCGCTCCAATTCGATCAAGTATATTAATCCATCGTTGCCCACAGAATTCTTGATTCTTGACACTATAGTTTTTTAATCATTATTATTTTGTAATATAATAATTTATACTCACTCATAGATAATCTAGTTACTTATTACAAAAGATGAATCCATTCGTACTGTTTGAAAAGTTTTTAACTACTTAAAGTGCTGACGAAAGTGTTATTTGATTAAAATAAAACAGTGGCGTAGATAAACCAGTAGCGTAACTAAATTTATTTAATAATATAATTATGCGTGCTGCATTTTTTTTTTACAGAACAACTGCTCGGTACGTATAGCATCACGCTGTAGTTATCTGTTCAATTGAAACAACATTGTTTTTATCAAGTGTATTTTAACACTCAGATATCATGTAGGACAACCAGACATAAAGAAACAGATACTGTCGAAATTAAATATAATAATATAACTAGAGACAAACAAACAAAAAACCTAATTAATAAAAATGAGACCAAAACGTTTCAACTCACATATGATAAGCGCGTAATCAACAATATAGACAACAATTGTATAGACACACTACCGTACGGGTATTAAATAAACGCGATAAACAATTACCAGTCGTATTTTAGCACTCAAATATCATGTAGGACAACCAAAACACTTTTAAAAATAATGCCAACCAGCACAATTCGTACTTACGCGTTCCGTTCGTTCCGTTTGTGCTCAAAAGTTCCTTTTGTGGTAGTAGTATATGCGTTCCGCTGTGCTCAACATAATATTTACTTGACTTCTTCTGAGTGAGTTGGTAAACTTGAAATTATAAAATTGTAAATTCTAAAATGAAAAATTTTTTAGAGAGAGTAGTATATGCGTGCCGTTGTGCTCAATGGGCGCATATACTACTCATTGTATAGAATACGATATTATAATCTGTACGATTACGATTACAATGTGCTATAAGATATTGTAAAGATTTGGTATTCCGGTGTACACATGGTAATCGTAATTGTATTGAATATGATATTGTAATCGCATTGCAGTGAAGCCAATCGTTTAAAACAGTATTATAATAACAAAGCATATATACATTTAAATAATTAATTACTTTAATATTAACATACATTCTTGTGTAAAATTCATATTTTATGTAAAATTAAATAAATTGAAATATGTATATAGTTGAATTCTCTTGAAAAACAAAGTATTAATGTTTACAACGAGTGGTAACACTGATTCCGACATAACCTTAAAATTGAAGTTGACAGCTTGTGATATTAAACGTTACACAGTTAAAAATATTATAGCTACAAAGAAAAAGTATCGAAAGTTCAAATTAAAATATTCGTTGCATATTTTGAAAAACACGATGTATTAAGAACAGGCAAACTAACGCCAAATATGGCTCCAAATACATTAAACTTGCTATGGCAAGAAATATCAGAAACCTTAAATAACTGTAGTACAGGAGCTGTTCGAGAAGCTGACAAGTGGAAAACGGTATGTTAAAAATTTAATTTTGTCGTAAAATTATGTTTATTTTACTCAAAAAAATCAGACTTTCATAGAATGGAAGTCCCAAGTAAAAAAGAGGGCTAGAGATGGAAAAGAAATGACCGACATAGAAAAAAGATTTTTAAAAGCCTTGGGAGTAGTAATAATTGACGGCATACAGAATGTACCTGAAATAGGTTTACCAGTGGTATCTCTACCTACTGAAGTTGAGGAAGGAAACCTCGTATGAAACATAGAGAACATTCCTGTGATTTTAGATTTAGAAAATGCTGGAACTAGTGATTACAACGGTAATTAGATTGAATGTAGATAATATTTAACCAATTCAAATGTCTAATGTGATTTTAGAATTGAATGAAGAAGAAACTGGTGCAGCTGCGGAAGCACTTACTGCATTATCATCGGCAAAAGGTAGTAAATTACATGTTCATAATTAATCTCAATTTTAAATTATTTGTTTATAAGTTCCTGCAAGAAAACCGAAAAAGAAACAAAAGAATGTATTATTGGATCAATACATCGAAACACAAGATATTCAAAAAGAGGGGCTAAAAGCGATAGCGGCAGGACTTTGGGAAATCGCGTTAAGCATTAATCATTTAGCTGATGTGATAAAAAATATAACTTATTTAATGGTATTTTTTTTATCGAAATAAATTTTTGATGTTTACTTTATGAGATAGCAGATGGTTTTTTTAAAAATTTTTGTTAAGAATACTATTTTTTTGTAAAAACATTTTATTTATGTTTACTATTCTTGTAAGACTGATATTTTATTATAACTGTTGTTTTGTATTTTTATATTACAGAAAATATATGTATTATTATTAACAAAAAAAAATATAATTTATTTTTATCTGCAGAAAATAAACGCGCAGAGAAAATTTCCAGCCAACAATATAAAGAATATCTTCATTAATTACAAGCGAAAGTGGATAATTTCGACAATTTATGTTTAAAGTTAAATGAATTAAAGGGGTCAATTAAAACAGTGAGTGAGTGGAAAAGATGTTTTATTAATTGGCAAAATTCGGTCAGAAGAAAAGCACGGGAAATTTACGTACATAGATTTGGTACAGGAGGAGGAATGCCGTTAAATAAAATTTTGACGGATTTGGAGGAAAAGCTTTTAGAATTAACAGGAAAATTAGTAGTGACCGGTATGAATGTTCCACAGTTGGGACTGCTCAAAAATAGAACACAATCGAAACAGAAGATCGTATCCACAAAAATGATTAGAAGTTCACGAAAAAGTAAGTCTGTAAAGTTCTTATTTAGGTTTTATCAATACGTGTATTTTTGAGGATCCCGGAAAATACACAAAACCATAAAAAAATATGCACCTCTTCAACAATCAAGAGGAAGTGAATATTTTAATAAAGGAGTTCAGAAATTTAGTGGCAGCAATAAAAAAACTTATTTTTGTTATAGAAACCAAGTTTATAGAATAATGTTTTAATTAAATACTCATACAGTTTTTTTTTATTATAATATTTAATTTACGAAGTAGTTATTAATTACCCAGTTTCGTACTATTCGAGCACTATGCAACCAGTTATTTCCATTGTTTATATTTCCATTATTCAATTCATCTAATATATATATATATATATATATATATATATATATATATATATAAATATATATATATATAGATATATATATATATATATATATATATATATATATATATATATATATATATATATGTTCTTATTATCATTGTTTACTTATCTTAAATACCTTCATTGTTATCATATTCCTCGAGATTTTCTATCTCCAATTCATTTCTCTTAATGCATTTATTATGCAAAATTGCACACGCATTTATTATTTTCCCGCACATTTCCGGATCATAGTGTAAAACACGATGTTTCAGTAAACATCGAAATCTGGTCTTTAGAACACCGTTTGTCCGCTTGATGACATTTCTTATACTTCTGTGTGCGTTGTTGTATCTCATCTCTGCCGGTGTATTATTAGCTCCCGTTACTGGTGTTAGTAGCCAAGGCTCCAAAGGATAACCAGAGTCTGCTGATATATATATATATATATATATATATATATATATATATTTTAAATACGTATTGTATTATTAACAAAATGATTTTATTACCAATTAGCCATGATGTTGTATCATCTTGATTGTAAGAGTTCAAAACATGATGCCGAATAGCACTTGTCTGCCAAATAGCACTATCATGGACCGAACCGGGATACCGTGCATTTACGGCGAGAATTTTCATTTCGACATTACAAATCTAAATTAAAAAATATAACTTAATTAAATATATATTGTTTCAATGATAAATACATTACTATTTTGGTGTTTATGCTGTAATACCCCTTTCTATTTAAAAAGAGTATTGCAGGATATTGTTCATGATTTGTTGGTGGTGCTATAATGGCAACATGGGTACAGTCTATAGCCCTAATTATTCCTGGAAGCCCATTTAGAAGATTTCCAAATCTGAAAAAAGTAACTAATAATAATTTGTTTCATACAAAACATGTTTGTGCGCTATTCTACATTTCTTTCTTCGACTGTAGTTGGAAAATGTACGACGTAACTCATTTGGTCCATAATAACTAAAGTTACCTTTTGAATACATCTACTAACTGGTGATTGATTCATGGCTAGTAGAAAATTTTGACCAGTTGGATTCTGGTAACAGCCGTAAGCAAAAAATTGCAAGGCTGTTAGGATCTGTGAGGGTTTTTCAATTAAAATAAATAAATTTATATGTTTTTTCGAAGCAATAATGACCAGAATTTTTAGTTATATATGAGTGTACGTACCTTCAAATTAGTCGGAATAGCAATTGCTTCACGTCGTGGAGCTCGAAATTGTGGTTCCAGCTCAATTATTAAATCGTTCGCTAATTCACGAGACATTCGAAAAATGCTCCTAAAAACATCTTCCGGGAGGGAGAGAGGATTACTTACATCTCGTAATTGCCTTCTCTCTATCAGTAATTCGTGTCTAATGTATCAATAATAAATAGCTAAATTACTGTTTTAATGAAATATCAACAACTTACCTGTTTCTTTCATTTTCCAACATATCAATAATAAATATGAAATTGTTATTATTCATTTTTGTTAAAATAAATCTTACTCTTAACCTAAACAATGATGATAAATCGAGCTGAAATCTTTCTTTACGAAAACCATAAATCTATACGATAATTGTAACGAACACAATACTGTCAAACTCATAAATGGTCACCTGAATACGAATTACATATGATATGGTGTAGAATACAATAAACGTGTATGACACGATATCGTATTGAAAACAATGGTCACCATAATACCATTTCAATAAATAATTGTATACAATACCATAATGGTATTTTGTACAATATCATATTCTATACAATGGTCACCAGAATCAGGCCGATAATTGTCAACAAATACCAGTTAAAATTACCGAAAGAGTAATATTGGAAACTAACGAAGCCCATATTATCGGAATATTCCCAAAACAACAAAAAATACAGACATCTTGCAAGAAAAATATTATCGTATCCCTTCCGGGAACTTACTTAATTGTGATTCTTCCGAATGGTTCAATGAAAGTATCAAAGAATGTAATAACAGTAGTCTTGGTATAAGCACAGAACGATAAAGGTCCCTTATTTGTTAATGAAATAAAATCTATTTAAAAACTTACACCTCGGACGCGCTGTTGTAGGGTGCAATTTCAGTGGCATAACAATGCAGCCACGGACCTATGTTCCTCGAGTCAAATTAGAGTAGATTAAATATTTATTAATTATCCCAGAACTGAAAGAAAGAGATATTAAAAACAAAGCTTCGAGACAAGGAAATAAAATAGAGATTTTCGAATTTTAATAACTTCGCCAAAATTTTTATACGTTTTTAAACTATTTTCTTTCAAACGTCATAAATGTGATATATTTTGTGACTTGATTCAAAAGATAAAAATGAGAAGTACAAATATAGCTTCTAGAATGAACATATTCATTGGAACTATGTAGAATCAGCGAATTAGATGCGGGTACACTTGTACAACTTGTACAACAGAAACCTGGAATATCGTTCTAAATATCACTATAAAACTAAGTAAGCTAAAAATGAAGTTACTAAAAATCATCAACAACAGATAGAGTTAAATTGATGATCTAAAAATTGAAACGTCAACTTGTAAATTATTTTCTAAAATATCTACCTCTGAAGAAAAAATAATAATGTTTGTATGTGCCTAGAATGCAAATTGTCTGACTCTATCTACCAACAAATTTAACACTAGGAACAGTGTAACATTCAAAAACAAAATCAGAGACCTGAATTTTCATCGTTTTAGTGCATTGTTCTTGGGATCCAGGATCAACATACTTAGTATTAGGTTCACAGCTTCGTCTGAGGTATTCTCTCCTAATTTCTGAGTGGAGTTTTAAAATTTCACTTTTTTGATTCGATTGTAGAGATGTCATCATCGTCGTCAGACTCGTCGAATATCTGGAAAGACCTAAACTCTACACATCCACCAGAAATGTGTAGAAGGCTGAGTTAAGAATTTCCGGGGTGTTTTCGAATTTGCATATTCCAAATTCAATCACCTTCACTGAAGTTTCAGAAATGTTGGTAGTTTACAAATTATTTTCTGTTTTTAGATCTCTATGAGTGATGCCACAAGAATGTAAATATTTTTCAGCTAGCGTTAATTGATTTATAATTAGATTTTCGGAAGATTTTGCTAGTTTTTTGCGTTTTAAAACTTTCTTATGTAAGTTGCTACTTTCATAAACTCTAATAATATGTAAACATATCCTCTAGAGCAATGTATTGCTTACATAATTTTTTTTACACATAGATGATCGAACCTCTTTAAGAAATTGATTTCATTTTCAATTGTCAGTTCATCTTTGGAGTTTATTTCAATTTGTTTGGCTTCATAACGCTTCCTATAGCAAAATGCTCCTTTCTCCAAAAGTCATAGTGTATTATATTTTGGAACTAAATTTGTCGCTTTGGTTCCCACTTCGGTGATCAGTACTTCAAATGATGAACATTCTCCATTTGTTAGCCTCAATCAGCAATTTTCTCACCAGAATTCGAGAACCAGTTATAGCATCGTCGTTTCTGGGTTCCATCATAACAACATTTCACTCACAGAAATTTCTCTCTAGTTGTGCTTCGCCCTAATATTCAAGAGATTGGACATGCGATACGGCAATACGCGTTGGTAACTTGAAACGTATTTTGATAGTTGCCGCAGCTGTCAGATCAGACATGTGTGTAAAGTGTGTTTGGTTTTGGTGCAATTTGTATTTTCATTAATAAAAGTGTTTCATGTGCGAACTGTTTTCTTTAAACGCTACTCGTCACAATACTATTGCAAGAAGACATGAGAAAATTGAGGCATCGACTTATCATTTACAAAACAAATCGTGAAATTCGATGCCACAAACTTCCAAGTTTAAAAGTTTCACATAAATATAGTATTTATTACAGAAGGTGTAAAGGGTTATGTTGATGGAACGGTAACAGAACTTTCGATGGCCGATGAAATGGAGCACTCGCAGCTCTTATATCTTTTAACATGCAAAACAGCTGCTGCAATGTGAACAAAACTATCAAAATCAATGAGAAAAAATCTACATTAAATATTCTCATGTTAATGCAAATGTTTCACGAATTTAAAATGGTGTCCCATTTAATGGTTTAAGTTGAAACCACTGCGCGTATATGAATATATTTGGGAGAAAATGTGTTGGACACCGCCATCATGGCAAAAAATCTTGATAGGTTGCCATCTAAATTTAGTGCGCTCATTACTGCATAGGACGGTGTTGAGAAAGTTACAAATTTTACAGGAACGTATCTTAAAAGAAGAATCACGGATGTCGAACAATTAGCGATCTCTACCGTTTCTGTTGCTGACAATAGAGACAAAAATGCCTCGTTTAAATCAAAGGACGATCAAAAACATATAGAAAGTAAAAATAACGATAACGTCTTCGTATGTAATGCCATTAAGGGTGTATCGAACGCCGGAGCATTTCCCGCTGGATTGTAGGTGTCCCTCCAGCGTCGTTGACACTTCGGTAGTTCCGTTTAAAGTCAAACTAGAAATAATTCCAGCTCCTAACCCTGAGAGATATAAGCGTTGAAATTGGTGTGCTTCGGAACAGCTGTCGGCCTTTATGTAATGGAAACATCGGGCTAATCCACCTGCTACTGCACTGGTGTGTGAGTGCATGCCGCAATGCACAATCACTAAGCAGCTATATACATGCACTTCTGTGTACCGTCGTTCCTGCAGTAACTGGATTTTCGTTGGAATCTCTTCTGAACTATTCTTCGAGGTCACGACAAGGTTTAGTATCTAACAGCGAGATCTTGGATACCTCCACTTCTGGGTCTGCGCTATCGAAAGCAATCAGTTCAGCCCATGAGTCTATTACAAGTAATCTTAAAACTACAACAAAAACTACATATAACTTTAACATGATAGTGAATAACTTTACTACTCTAATGTGATAGTCTTTTTGTAATTAGATCCGTGTGTTTCGGATCCACGAATGGTCAGAGCCAGCTCCGTGGCTTCTAGTTGCGTATCGGGGCCGGGACGCTGTTTCCACGACGGTGTTAGTGCTCGAGTCAGTGGTACTGGTGTCCGACAAACGACTTCTATTCTGTGACTGATTATGGCCACCACTGGAAGACTGCAAAGTTGTATTAGCTCTACTCTCTTTAGGTTGACTCTAAGGACTTCTGCGGTATAATCGGTTGAGGGGACCAAGGGATAATAGGGTTCATACCATCCGTATCTGCAATTTCAGTGGTCGACTCAATTGGCTCTGACGTATCGTCAAGTTTTAAGTCATCGGTCGTTAGATAGCAAGGTTTTAATCGGTTCACGTGTACCGTCATTTGTTTCCGTCCGAAATTTTCTTTAATTACCGCATTTACTTCTCGCATTTCAATGATACGATACGGACCTGACCACTTCTTAGCTAACTTAGCACTAGTGCCGACCTTAAATGTTGGTGTAAACAGATATACACGGTCCCCCATTTGAAACTTGACACTAGCCGCTCGCTTATTAAAGTTACGGTGGACACGGTCAATGTTCTTGTCCAGTTGTTCTTTAGCTTTAGAGTGAGCTAACTTTAAATGTTGTAAGAATTCTGATGCATAATTAGAGTCCGTATTAGGTAGTTCGATATCCCTTCCGTACATTAAGAAAAATGGACTATCACCTAGCATTGCATGTGTACTACTACAAAAGCTGATACAACGAATGGTAGCCATTCATCCCAATCCGTATGCGGCTCATTGATATAATGTGAGAGCATATATTCTAACGTTCGATGACTTCTCTCGAGATTTGGGTTTGTTTGCGGGTGAAAAGCGGTAGTATGCAAACGTTCGATTTTTAGTACAATATCCATTGCTATCCGCTCAAACGGTCGTGTTACAGACTGAAACTTTTTCAGTGGGACAGGTCGTAAATGCGGTGACGTTTTTCTTTGCGAACATGATACGCATTTGCGCACGTATTTTTTGACATCGCAACGCAAGTGAGGCCAGAAAATCGAGAATTAACTTTTTCAAACGTTTTCTATGTGCCACCATGACCCGATAATGGAGAATCGTGAAACGCTTTTAAAATATTATTTCTAAACTTTAAAGGAATAACTAGCTTGTCTTCGAAACGATCATCGTACGATTTCTTATAAATCAACCCGTCATCATCAAAATAAAATTCACAATTTCCTTCTGAATTTATTTCATCAGTGATACCTTTTATTTGATTATCTTCTCGTTGGGCCTTCTCGATACCGTCTCGATCCCATATCATCGGTTCATAATTAGTGTGAAATAAGATCTGTACAGGCTTAATGCGTGATAGTAAATAAGTAATAGTGACCATCTGATTAAACGATTTGTTGGCTCTGATGTTTTCGTCAACCATTACAGAGGTTGATGATTAGTATAAACAATAAATTTTTGACCATACAAATAACATCGAAAAAGTTTTATTCCCCATACTAACGCTAAACACTCTTTCCGTTGTGCAATAATTTTGGTCGGCGGGCTTAAGTTGACGACTCGCATACGCAATCGGCATTTCATGTCCATCATGCTCTTGGCTTAAAACTACTCCAATTGCAAAAGCAGATGCATCCGGACATAAGATAAAAGGTTTGTTAAAGTCAGGATATTTTAATATCGGTGACTGCGTTAATAAATTTCTAAGTTGCATAAACGCCCCTTCCGCCTCATCAGACCAGACAAATCTAGTATTCTTTATTGTTAAAGTTGTGAGCGGAAAGGCTACTCTCGCAAAATTTGGAATAAATCACCGGTAAAAACCCACTAAGCCAAGAAATGCTCTGACTTCCGTCACGTCACGACGTACTGGGAAGTCCTTCACTACTCTTATCTTTTCTGTATCAGGTTTCACGCCGCCTTTACTCACTATGTTACCCAGGTACTTGGTCTCATCGAGCATAAATTTGCATTTTGCTGGATTCAACGTTAAATTTGCTTCTCGCAGCCGATCAAAAATTAACTTTAATCTCTTGATATGTTCATCTAAATTATCTGCATTAAAGCAAATGATATAATCTAAATAGACAAAGCATTGGGTCACCGTCAAACCTGATAACACTGTGTACATCAGTCGCTGCCATGTACTCAGGCTATTTATCAAACCGGAAGGCAGTCTGTTACATTCTTAATGGCCCCAAAGAACAGAGAACGCTGTTTTTTCTCTATCTCTCGGATCCATTTCTATTTGCCAATAGCCTTTAGATAAGTCGAGAGTGGTGAAACGAGCAACTTTACCTAATTGATCTAAAGTATCTTGTTAATTTGGAATAGGGAAATAATCCCGTTTAGTTTATTATTATTATATATTTAATTATTATTTTAGCTCAATGAAACTTAGTAATGAAATATATTAAAATAAACTAATTTAGATACATATAAAATTACAAAAACCAATTAAAAATTCTTAACAACAAACATATTAATTTAGAAACAAGCAAACTTACATAACATTGAAAATTATTAAACTTACATAGACAGACAGTTACTTTATACTTACATCGAAACAACTTCCACTCGACAAACTATTAAAAACTACATCTTGACTCTGACAAACTGTATCGATTCAAGCATAAGAGAGCGATTTCTTAAAATCCTCTTATTTTATAGGGTGTTTTTGGGGGTGGAATTCCCCACTACTTAACTAAAATGCTTTCGTGCAATTGGCTCATTTGAATTCTTCAAGGCCGCGCGCCTTTCCTTCAGGGCTGCTCAACCCTAAGAAATTCAGCCTGGTCAAGGCCTTGAAAGATCCCCAGCAATAAAATGTAACTTTACCAAAATAAACTACAAATATTTGTGTCTCAACAAACATAATTTTGAAATGAAATTTAGAATATGGAAGAATGATGTCAATTGCACGTCCGCGACTTACTTAAAATTTAATTAAAATTATCCTAGAGGTCCCGCACTTTTCTAGAATTTCACTGTTACAACTCTTTCCCCCTTAAATGAAGTTATATTTTCCCTCAGAAAATATAACTTAACAAAGTACCCCTCGCACAAGGGACGAGCCTCTGGTCCAGATGTTCTGCTATGTGTCCTTCTCCACCTCGCTCGATGATTGGGAAGGTGCCGGTGCTGCCTCAGCTCACTTGGACTGCT
The DNA here is from genome assembly GCA_035578165.1 of Stenolophus ochropezus. Taxonomy (NCBI): domain Eukaryota; kingdom Metazoa; phylum Arthropoda; class Insecta; order Coleoptera; family Carabidae; genus Stenolophus; species Stenolophus ochropezus. Next base: position 4,338,880 of record JAQOWZ010000025.1, read on the forward strand.
CCAATTGGATATCCAATGAGACTCCTCGAAGCTGCATTTCGGCTAGTTTTGAGCCTTCCACTGCCACTCGATGTTGACCGTTACCCAGGGCACAGCCTCCTGGTGCAGCCAAATTCAGTTGTAAGTCTCGTAGTGGCATGTAGACAGCAAACCTGACGCTCCTCCCCGAATAAATCGACACCTTGTCACGTGGATCTGGACCATTGTACTAGCCCTTGCGTAGTTTTAACATTTGGGCAGCTGTAACAAAAGAATTCCAGGCAGTAACGAGTTCTACTTCCCATTTAAACACATGCATAATCTCTAACATATACTAATCTAATAAATCAGATTTTTCCTTTTAATTATTTATCTCAACCAAATAGCTAACACGTATAATTAAAAACTTTTTTCTAATTTATAACAATCTTATCATTTCCATATTTTGCGTCCACATATACCTACTTACTTAACGATTAAACTTTAACTGTAATCACCAAAAATTTAGTTTCCAATATTCTATTTTCATCAGAGGAAACTAAACAATCAACAAACTAAATTTCTGGTTGTCTACTAACGGACGGGAGAGGCAACTTCCTGGGGCATTTTAACCTCTATGCCTAGGCATCCGAAAAACTAAAACTAAACTCTACTGATATCATCTCTAAGTCAAATCCAGTGATAATTAAGTCCATTAAACAAGAATCAGGCTATACAAAAACAATTTAAAACAATTAACTTTAAAATTTACAAAACAAAGCTACTAAATATTAAATCAAGAGACAATTTTTGGGTTAAAATTCTGAAGAAATATTAATTTACAACGTTTCGACAGCGAAGTGCTGCCTAAATTTTGACTGTGACATAAACATTAATAAAAGTTAAAATTTAGATTTCTTAGCACTGACTCAACAAGGCAACTAGATTAACTATTTCTTTTTTTCTGTGCTTGAACAGCTGAAATTCCAAAACGGTGTTATCACTAAAATATTTATTGTCCACTGTTCTTAACATATGACATCTTTCGCTTTCATTTCTAACAAATTTCTGATCGCAACCATATCTACGTTCCCTGAACCGTTTTCTATTTAATTTTGATGTGCTAATTTAAAATTTTGAACTCTTACCTGTTTTATATTTGCTGCGTTGTACTTGAACCCGTTGCCGTTGTCGTCTTTGTTTTCCAGGCCGGTTTATCTTTTGTTTTCTTCGCGTCCGGTGGAGTTGTCGTCTTGCGGTTGGTAGCTGCACTCTTCGCTTTTTCCTTATTTTGGCTGATTTTGCCGTCCGATTTGCTTGTATTCTTCTTCTTCTTTTCTTCAAACTTTTTTTCTTCAGCACAATTGCCTCAACTTTACAAATAACGTTTTGGATGGATGTCACGTCGTCGGGATGTAGGTTGCACTCTCCCTCACTGTAAAACCGGGCCTCTGAATCACTTACACCAGAGCCATTTTTTATCTCAACCATATCTGCTACCCCTACAACATCCGCGACATACGCTACATCCTCCAATCGGTCAATTGCTTGTACCCATTTAACATCAGCCGTCTCGCCATCTTTCAGTCTACAATTAAAACTAACGTATTCACTTATAATCGGCTTACTTACCTGATTCTCTGCAGTTGTTCCATTGTTTTCGTGGCCCTCTTCTCCTCCATTATTGTAATCTATCATCGTACCAAATTCTAACATCTTTTCTTTATTGTCGTGTGTAGTGAGAGAATCCATCACCATTTCTTTTACCCACTCAGCGCCTTCGTTTTCCCTAATTTCCTCTAAATCCAAATTACCACAATTCTCTACAACCTTTTCCTCATCTTTATTCATAATCAACTTATCAAGTTCACTTTCCTCAAACTCTCCGAATTCTCTCATCTACATGCACACTTACACTTTTATTTTTCTCGTTTTGATTCTCGGATTCATCTGTACTTTTTAGTTCTCCGTCTTCATTATTGTCTTGAAATACCTTTATCTCATCTTCACTGGTGTTAATGCATTTACTCAAATCTTCACTTTTACGCACATCACACATACTTTTAACACATACATTCCTGTTAGCATTACTACTAGCGAATTCTCGGCTACGCCGAGCATTCCCTAGAGCTCCGCTGTCAGTACAAAAAAAATAAATGCCAATCGACATAAAACGGTTTTTTCATATCTGCATGTCAGCCCTCACCAATACCTTTCATTAGATTCCAAACACGATATGCATGTAATAACTTTTTGAAAAAAACAAAAGCCGGTCGACATGAAACATTTTTCTCAATTATGCACGCCAGCCTTCACCGAGATCTTTCATTTGATACCAAACACAACATACTTCTGACATTTTTTTTGCATAAAACAAAAGTCAATCGACATGGAACATATTTGCAATTTCTACAGGCTAGCCCACACCGAGAACTTTCATTTGATACCAAACACTATAAAAATTTCTGACAACTTTTTGTAAAAAGAAAAGCAGATCGACATGGAACACTTTTGTCTATTCTGCATGCTAGCCCTCTACGAGACCTTTCATTTGAGACCAAACTCGACATATTTCTGAAAACTTTTTAGAAAAAACAAAAGCCGGTCAACAATAAGCAATTTTGTTAATTTTTCACGAAACCCTTATCTAGTCCTTTATTTTGATACCAAACACCACATACTTCTGACAACTATTTGCGAAAAACAAAAGCCGATCGGCATGGAATATTTTTGTCAATTCTGCACGCTAGCCGTCAATGAAACCTTTCATTTGAGACCAAACTCGACATATTTCTGAAAACTTTTCACAAAAAACAAAAGCCGGTCAATAATAAGCAATTTTGTTAATTTTACACGAAACCCTTATCAAGTCCTTTATTCTGATACCAAAAACCACATACTTGTGACAACTATTTGCGAAAAACAAAAGCCGATCGGCATGAAATATTTTTGTCAATTCTGCAAGCTAGCCCTCAATGAAACCTTTCATTTGAGACCAAACTCGACATATTTCTGAAAACTTTTCACAAAAAACAAAAGCCGGTCAATAATAAGCAATTTTGTTAATTTTTCACGAAACCCTTATCAAGTCCTTTATTTTGATACCAAAAACCACATACTTCTGACAACTATTTGCGAAAAACAAAAGCCGATCGGCATGGAATATTTTTGTCAATTCTGCACGCTAGACCTCAATGAAACCTCTCATTTGAGACCAAATACCACATACTTCTGACAACTATTTGCGAAAAACAAAAGCCGATAGGCATGGAATATTTTTGTCAATTCTGCAAGCTAGCCCTTAATGAAACCTTTTATATTTGAGATCAAACACCACACACTTCTGACAACTTTTTGCAAAAAAACAAAAGGCGATTGACATGGCGCATTTTTGTCAATTCTGCACGCTAGCCATCAACGAGACCTTTCATCTGAGACCAAACTCGACATGCTTCTAAAAACTTTTTGCAAAAAACAAAAGCCGATCAAAATTAACCATTTTTGTTAATTCTGCACACCAGCCCTTATCGAAACCTTTCATTTGGCACCAAACACCACACACTGCTGACAACTTTTTCTAAAAAACAAAAGCCGATCGATATAGCACGTTTTTGTTAATTCTGCACGCTAGCCCTCTACGAGACGTTTGATTTGAGACCAAACTCGACATACCTTTGAGAACTTTATGCACAAAACAAAAGCCGATCGGAATGGAACAGTTTTGTCAATTCTCCTCGCTAGCTCTCAATGAGACCTTTCATTTGAGACCAAACTCGACGTACATTTGAGAAAGTTTTGCAAAAAGCAAAAGCCAATCAACATTGATCATTTTTGTTAATTCTACACGCCAGCCCTTATCGAGCCTTTTCATTTGATACTAAACACCACATACTTCTCACAACTTTTTCCAAACACAACATATTTCTGACAAAATTTTGTAAAAAACAAATTCTAATCGACGTAGAATATTTTTGTCATTCGTGCACACCAGTCCACATTGTGTCGTTTCATTAAAGCCCAAGGACAATATACTTCTAACAACTTTTTGCGCAAAACAAATGCAGATCGACATGACACATTTTTTTGTCATTTTAAAACCGGCCCTTATGGTTTTCTTTCTTTTGATATCACAGCAAAGTGTTCAATTTATTTTATTTAGAAATATTTGATTTTTATTTTGTTACCTATTTCATAATTTGGCAACACTTTTTGTATTAAAAAATAGTAGTTAATTTTTAAATTTATAAATTAATATTGTCAATCCTAATATAACTGTCACCGTCTTCATAGAAGTTAATTTAGGAATATTCGGTTTTAATTTAGTTACTTCATCACACATTTGGCAACATTGACTTTTAACATTGGAAACGTCAAAATTTATATTAATTTAATACGTTATGTTTTAAACTTAAATTAATTGTAACACCTTTGCTCGAGACTATTATACATGATACTGTATTTACTTCTTTAATATCAATGTTCTATAAAAAGTTATAATCGTTTAAAGTTCATAGACGTCAGCCAGTACGGTTGTGTGGTCGTGGCGTGTCTTGTCTGATCGTGTAGATAAGCAACATAGCCCGCCCTGTCCATTTTGGATGGGTTGCCGCACAACGGCTCGGTGTGTGCTGGCCTTGCAGAAACTGTAGGCTGACAACCTGCATCTCTAAAATGCAAGTAAAACATGTCACGAAACAAGTACTTCAGGTACTTGAGGCCCTGTTCCACATAGGAATGTTGTGCCATTGATGAAAGTTCATAGACAGATTGTCAAAAGTGACAGATGACATCGTGACTCTTTTTAAATTTAGACATGGCTACTAGGATCCATTGTTTCAAGTTATTAATTTTGCACAGTTTTTATTTTTTTACACAAAAACCACTTACAGTAAAAATATGAGACCCCCAAAAGGCACAACTACACATTTTTACCTGCAATCTAAAAAAAAATTACAACAATCTCTTTCATGGTTCAGGCAGTTAGGCTGTCCACAAAATTTGGCGATCGTCGTGATGAAAATAAATAAACATCACCGACACATGCCTTTTAGTATATAGGACTAGCGAATTCTCGGCTACGCCGAGCATTCCCTAGAGCTCCGCTGTCAGTGCAAAAAACAAATGCCGATCGACATGAAACAATTATTTCATATTTGCACGTCAGGCCTCACCGAGACCTTTCATTAGATTGCAAACACGATATACTTCTAATAATTTTTTGCAAAAAACAAAAGCCGGTCGACATGAAACATTTTTGTCATTTATGTACCCCAACTCTCACCGAGACCTATCATTTGATACCATACACGACATACTTCTGACAACTTTCTGCATTAAACAAAAGTCGATCGACATGAAACATTTTTATCATATCTATACGCTAGCCTACACACAGACTTTTCATTTGATACCAAACACTATATACTTGTGACAACCTTTTGCAAAAAACAAAAGCCGATCGACATAGCACATTTTTTGTCAATTCTGCACGCTAGGCCTCTCCGAGACCTTTCATTTGATACCAAACACGACATACTTCTGACAACTTTTTGCATAAAACAAAAACCGATCGACATGGAACATTTTTGTCAATTCTGCACGCTAGCCCTCAACGAGACTTTTCATTTGATACCAAACACCACACACTTCTGACACCTTTTGCAAAAAACAAATACCGATCGACATAGCACATTTTTATCAATTCTGCACGCTAGCCCTCTCCGATACCTTTCATTTGATATCAAACACAACATACTTCTGACAACTTTTTGCAAAAAAAAAAAACCGATCGACATAGCACATTTTTGTCAATTCTGCACGCTAGCCCTCTCCGAGACCTTTCATTTGATATCAAACACGACATACTTCTGACAACTTTTTCCATAAAACAAAAGCCGAACGACATGGAACATTTTTGTCAATTCTGCACGCTAGCCCTCAACACGACCTTTCATTTGAGACCAAACTCGACATACCTTTGAGAAATTTTTGCAAAAACAAAAGCCGATCAACATTGACCTTTTTTCTTAATTCTACACGCCAACCCGAATCGAGCGTTTTTATTTGATACCAAACACCACATACTTCTCACAACTTTTACCAAAAAACAAAAGCCGTTCGTAAAGAACATTTTTGTTCATTCTGCACGCTAGCCCTCATCATGACCTAGCCTAATATAACATTCACTGTCTTCAGTAACCTTTCATTTGGGAATATTTGTTCTTTGTTTAGTTACTTTATTAAACATTTGGCAACATTGACTTTTGTAATTCGAAAATACCCAAACACGACATTTTTCTGACAACATTTTGCAAAAAACAAATTCTAATCTACGTAGAACATTTTTGTCATTCGTGCACACCAGTCCGTATTGTGTCGTTTCCTTAAAACCCAAGGACGACCTACTTCTAACAACGTTTTACGGAAAACAAATGCAGATCAACATGACACATTTTTTTTTGTCATTTTAAAACTGGCCCTTATGGTTTCCTTTCTTTTGATAACAAACACAGCAAAGTATTCTATTTATTTTATTAAGGAATATTTGATTTTTATTTAGTTACTTTAGAATTTGGCAACACTGTTTGTATTAAAAAATAGTAGTTAATTTTTAAATTTATAAATCAATATTGTCAACCCTAATACAACTGCCACCGTCTTCAGTGAAGTTAGTTTAGGAATATTTGGTTTTAATTTAGTTACTTCATCACACATTTGGCTACATTGACTTTTGACATTGGAAACGTCAAAATTTATATTAATTAAATACGTTATGTTTTAAACTTAAATTAGTTGTAACACATTTCTATTATTCATGATACTGTTTTTAAATCTTTGATATCAATGTTCTATTAAAAGATATAATCATTTAAAGTTCATAGGCAGATTGTCAAAAGTGACGGATGACGGCGTGATTCTTCTTAAAGTTAGACATGGCCTCTGGGATCCATTGTTTCAAGGCAGCATTTGTGCAAAGTTTTAATTTTTTACACGAAAACTACTAATAGTAAAAATATGAGACACCCAAAAGGCACCAGATCTCATTAGCCCCCACAAATTAAAAAAAAAATTTATATCAATCACTTGCATGGTTCAGGCTGTAGGCGATTACAAAAGTTACTCGATGCTCGTGATGAATCTATAGATAGATAGATATATAGATATATATTATATATATATATATATATATATATATATATATATATATATATATATATATATATATATATATAGTGAATGTAATCGTTTAGTATAGTGATAGCGAATTCTCGGCCGAGCATTCCCTAGAGCTCCGCTGTCAGTGCAAAAAACAAATGCAGATCGACATGAAACAATTATTTCATATTTGCACGTCAGGCCTCACCAAGACCTTTCATTAGATTGCAAACACGATATACTTCCAATAATTTTTTGCAAAAAACAAAAGCCGGTCGACATGAAACATTTTTGTCATTTATGTACCCCAACCCTAGCCGAGACCTTTCATTTGATACCAAACACGACATACTTCTGACAACTTTCTACATAAAACAAAAGTCGATCAACATGAAACATTTTTATCATTTCTGCACGCTATCCCACACCGAGACTTTTTATTTGATACCAAACACTCTATACTTCTAACAACCTTTTGCAAAAAACATTGACAATTTTTGTTAATTCTGCACACCAGCCCTCATTGAAATCTTTCATTTGATACCAAACACCATACACTTCTGACAACTTTTTGCAAAAAACAAAAACCGATCGACATAGCACATTTTTGTACATACTTTTGAGAAATTTTTGCATAAAACGAAAGCCGATCGACATAGATCATTTTTGTCAATTCTCTACGCGAGCCCTCGCCAAGACCTTTCATTCGATACCAAACACGACATATTTCTGACAACTTTTTGCAAAAAACAAAAGCCAATCGACATGGAACATTTTTGTCAATTCTGCACGCTATCCGTCTACAAGACGTTTCATTTGAGACCAAACTCGATATACTTTTAAGCACTTTTTGCGGAAAACAAAAGCCGATCGAAATGGAACATTTCTGTCAATACTGCACGCTAGCCCTCAACGAGACCTTTCTTTTGAGACCAAACTCGACATACTTTTGAGAATTTTTTGCATAAAACAAAAGCAGATCGACATAGATCATTTTTGTCAATTCTCTACGCGAGCCCTCGCCAAGACCTTTCATTCGAAACTAAACACAACATATTTCTGATAACATTTTGCAAAAGACAAATTCTAATCGACGTAGAATATTTTTGTCATTCGTGCACACCAATCCACATTGTGTCGTTTCATTAAAATCCAAGGACGACCTACTTGTAACAACTTTTTGCGCAAAACAAATGCAGATCGACGTGACATATTTTTTTTGTCATTTCAAAACCGGCACTTATGGTTTTTTTTCTTTTGATATCAAACACAGCAAAGTGTTCAATTTATTTTATTTACGAATATTTTATTTTTATTTAGTTACCTACTTCATAATTTGGCAACACTGTTTGTGTTAAAAAGTAGTAGTTAATTCTTAAATTTATAAATTAATATTGTCAATCCTAATAAACTGCCACCGTCTTCACTGAAGTTAGTTTAGGAATATTCGGTTTTAATTTAGTTACTTCAATCACACATTTGGCAACATTGACTTTTGACATTGGAAACGTCAAAATTTATATTAATTAAATACGTTCTGTTTTAAACTTAAATTAATTGTAACACCTTTGCTCAAGACTATTATACATTATACTGTATTTACTTCTTTAATATCAATGTTCTATAAAAAGTTATAATTGTTTAAAGTTCATAGACAGATTGTCAAAAGTGACAGATGACCTCGTGACTCTTTTTAAATTTAGACATGGCTACTAGGATCCATTGTTTCAAGTTATTAATTTTGCACAGTTTTTATTTTTTTACACAAGAACCACTCACAGTAAAAATATGAGACCCCCAAAAGGCACAACTACACATTATTCCCTGCAATCTAAAAAAAAATTTACAACAATCCCTTTCATGGTTAAGGTAGTTAGGCTGTCCACAAAATTTGGCGATCGTCGTGATGAAAATAAATAAACATCACGACACATGCCTTTTTAGTATATAGGACTAGCGAATGCTCAGCTACGCTGAGCTTTCCCTAGGCCTCCGGCGTCCGTGAAATATTATCATTTGATAGATAATTTCATTTCTCTAAAACAGGTCTTGTCGAATGCTTTCATTTAGTACCAAACAAGGTTTACTTCCGCCAACTAATTGTAAAAAACAAATGCAGATCAACTTGGCATTTTTTTGTCATTTCTGCAAATTAGCCCTCAACAAGACATTTAATTTGAGACCAAACTCGATATACCTTTGAGAAATTTTTCAAATAAACAAAAGCGGGTCAACATGAACCATTTCTGTCAATTTTGCATGTCAGCTCTCATCGATACCTTTCATTTTATACCAATCACGATATAATTCTGACAACTTTTTACATAAAACAAAAGCCGTTCGTCATGGAACATTTTTGACATTTCTGCTCGCCAGCCCTCATCGAGTCCTTTCATTTGACTCCAAGCACGATATACTTCTTACAACTTTTTACAGAAAACAAAAGCCGATCAACGTAATCGTTTTCGTCATTTCTGCACACGAGCCCTTAGTAAGACCTTTCATTTGAGACCAAACATCATATACTTTGTACAACTTTTTTCCAAAAACAAAAGCCGATCGACATAAATAATTTTTGTCAATTCTGCATGCGAACCCGCGCCGAGACCTTTTATTCGATACCAAACACGACATATTTCGGACAACTTTTTGCAAAAAACAGAAACCGATTGGCATAGATCATTTTTGTCAATTCTGCTCGTCAGTCCTCATCGAGAAATTTCTTTTAATACCATACACGAGATACTTCTGACAACTTTCTACAAAAAACAAAAGCCGATCGACATTTGTGTCAATTTTACATGTCAGCCCTTAACGAGACCTTTCATTAGATACCAAACACGACATACGTCTATTAACTTTTTACATAAAACAAAAGCCGATTAACATGAAATTTTTTTTTTTGCACAGCAGCCCTCACCAAATCTTTTCATTCGATACCAATCACAACATATTTCTGACAATATTTTGCAAAAAACGAATTGTAACTACGTTTGAGACCAAACTCGACATAATTTTGAGAAATTCTTACAGAAAACAAAAACCGAAAGAATGCAACATTTTTGTCAACCCTGAACGCCAGAGACCTTTCATTTGAGACCAAACTCGACATACTTCTAAAAACTTTTTGCAAAAAACAAAAGCCGATCATTATTAACCCTTTTTATTAATTCTGCACACCAGCCCTTATCGAAACCTTTCATTCGATACCAAACACCAAATACTTTTGACAACTTTTTGCAAAAAACAAAAACCGATCGACATAGCACATTTTTGTCAATTCTGCACGCTAGCCCTCAACGAAACCTTTCATTTGAGATCAAACACCACACACTTCTGACAACTTTTTGCAAAAAACAAAAGGCGATTGACATGGAACATTTTTGTCAATTCTGCATGCTAGCCCTCAACGAGACCTTTCATTTGAGACCAAACTCGACATACCTTTAAGAAATTTTTGCAAAAAACAAAAGCCGATCAACTTTGACCTTTATTGTTCATTCTACACGCCAACCCTTATCGAGCCCTTTTATTTGATACTAAACACCACATACTTCTCACAACTTTTTCCAAACAACATTTTTCTGACAACATTTTCCATAAAACAAATTCTAATTTACGTAGAACATTTTTGTCATTCGTTTCCTTAAAACCCAAAGACAACCTACTTCTAACAACTTTTTCCGAAAAACAAATGCAGATCGACATGACACATTTTTTTTGTCATTTCAAAACCGGCCATTATAATTTTCTTTCTTTTGATATCAAACACAGCAAAGTGTTCCATTTAATTAGGTACATTTGATTTTTATTTTGTTACTTCATAATTTGGCAACACTGTTTGTATTAAAAAATAGTAGTTAATTTTTAAATTTATAAATTAATATTGTCAACCCTAATACAACTGCCACCGTCTTCAGTAAAGTTAGGTTAGGAATATTTGGTTTTCATTTAGTTACTTCATCACACATTTGGCAACATTGACTTTTGACAATGGAAACGTCAAAATTTATATTAATTAAATACGTTATGTTTTAAACTTAAATTAATTGTAACACCTTTGCTCGAGACTATTATACATGATACTGTATTTACTTCTTTAATATCAATCTTCTAAAAAAAGGTATAATCGTTTAAAGTTCATAGACAGATTGTCAAAAGTGACAGATGACTTCGTGACTATTTTTAAATTTAGACATGGCTACTAGGATCCATTGTTTCAAGTTATTAATTTTGCACAGTTTTTATTTTTTTACACAAGAACCACTTACAGTAAAAATATGAGACCCCCAAAAGGCACAACTACACATTATTGCCTGCATTCTAAAAAAAAATTTACAACAATCCCTTTCATGGTTCAGGCAGTTAGGCTTGTGACAAAATTTGGCGATCGTCATGATGAAAATAAATAAACATCACAACACATGCCTTTTTAGTATATAGGATCATCTACTAAATTTTGATCTCTACACATAGTTGTAACTATCTGCTCTACGCGGGGTGATTCTTTAAATGGAATATTTTAGTTTAAAATTAGAAATAAAATACTCTTTAAACTTTTCCCAATTATTTTCACATTCCTCACTAGCATAACTACTTACTATTAATGCTTTTCCTGAACAGCACCTACTTGCCAACAAGTATAAATCATAACTTGTAACAAAACTTTTCCCTTTTTGAGACTCCCCAATTTCGATTAAAAATTTTTCTACTGATTGATATGTTTTGCCTGAAAAATTTTCCGGATATGTCAAACTCATTTTTACTTATAAAATTTAAAAACACTTGCCTAAAATTATTTAACAATGGTAGCGTGAATTTATAACCAAAACTAGCGATCTAAGCATTGGAATATGTCCGATCTCACCGCTGATCACCAATGTAACAAAGGAAACACTTTTGGCATGTTCAGGGTTGGCAAAAATTATTATTTTAGTTCAATGAAACTTAGTAATGAAATATACTAAAATAAACTAATTTAGATACATATAAAACTACAAAAACCAATTAAAAATTCTTAACAACAAACATATTAATTTAGAAACAAGCAAACTTACATAACATTGAAAATTATTAAACTTACATAGACAGACAGTTACTTTATACTTACATCGAAACAACTTCCACTCGACAAACTATTAAAAACTACATCTTCGATTCAAATTTTGTAGCATAAGAGAGCGATTTGTTAAAATCCTCCTATTTTATAGGGTGTTTTTGGGGGTGGAATGCCCCACTACTTAACTAAAATGCTTTCGTGCACTACTTATAGGCCGTACAGCGAGAACTGGCGGGTGAATTACCTTTGCGCAGACACACAAATTCGTCGTGGGAGGGGTTATTGAGCCTCTCTTCACCGCTCTTCATTTATTGCTACACTAGTATGATTTACGATTCTTATTTGTGAAGAGTACAAACAACGTAGAAAATTTTGCTAGAAAATATTTTGGTGTGACATCATAATTACTGTGATTTTTTCTATTTGTGTTGTGATATTATTGTTCAATATGAGTTTCAAGACAAAGCTGAAACATACCAGGCTTACCAGACATGCAAAATAAATTGTTGGGAACGCATGTTTGTAACAACTGAACGACCGCTGGTTTCCAAACTTGTATCTCATACTGTACCTCCGATTCCTAAATACCGCCTAGTTAAACCTACTTGCGCGGCTCCGCCTGGCCAGCCGCCAGTTCTCACTGTACGGCCTATAACTAAAATGCTTTCGTGCAATTGGCTCATCTGAATTCTTCAAGGCCGCGCGCCTTTCCTTCAGGGCTGCTCAACCCTAAGGAATTCAGCCTGGTCAAGGCCTTGAAAGATCCCCAGCAATAAAATGTAACTTTACCAAAATAAACTACAAATATTTGTGTCTCAACAAACATAATTTTGAAATGAAATTTAGAATATGGAAGAATGATGCAAAATTGCACGTCCGCGACTTACTTAAAATTTAATTAAAATTATCCTAGAGGTCCCGCACTTTCCTAGAATTCCACTGTTACGCAAGCGAATATTATCGGATCGCAGGCAATCTCTTTAAATGGGTATTTAGAAAAACACATAATTATTAATGTTTTTAACACTGTACAAATTAGAAACGTTACTTTTACTTCTTTGTTAAAGAATGTATTGTTTTTTTTTTTACTTTTTTGACTTCTTGCAATGAAGAAGTAATTATTTTATATTTTTTAATTTTTTTTGTTAATACTATTTGTGTTTTAGATAGCTGAGGATGATGACCGTTTATTTGGTACTGAAACGTCCTAAATAAAAAAAATTCACATAATTAATTTTTACATTAATCCTAAGCCACAATTTGTTTTCCAATCCTACAAAATAATTTTAATTTTTATATTTTTTATTAATTTCCACTTATTTAAAAAAAATGGATCATATTCTGTGCATATATTGATATAGTGGGTGCATATAGTCAACAAAATTTATGCATATATATGCGCATATTTTCGTTTAGTTTTGTGCATATAATTATCAGCATTAGTAATAACCGTTATAAAGAAACAGAAGTTAATAATAAATTATTGAGAGAATTTTTACTCACTAGAAATATAGCATTACATATTACTAGTACCAATAAACTGAAAGAAAATGGAAATATAGAACGATTTCATAGCTCTCTAATTGAAACTATTTAAATTTTAAACTACAAACCAAATGTCAAATATTTGCCCTTAAAGAAGAAAGTAATCTATAGTTTAACTGCAAACAATATTATACATTTTTCAGCAAAATATTCACCCTTCCAGATCCTTTTGAGACATATAAACAATAACGAAACATTCTCAAATAATGGAGGAATTGTTCAACAAGTATAACAAAACATTTTAAATTAAAAGGAAAAGTATTGTGGGCTCATCAAAATGAACGTAAAAATCCCTCAATGTGTTTATATATTAAACATCATATAACAAATGGCGGAAAGGAAGAGAAGCCAAAATATAAAAAATATACTTTAAATGAAATAATTCCTGAACGCAGATGAATTATAACAACTAAATATATATATATATATATATATATATATATATATATATATATATATATATATATATATATATATTTATTGACAAAATTTATTTACAACTAGCCAATTTTGGCCAACTAGCAAATGTGTTACAGTGTTCAGGACATGTGGAAAGATGACACCCAATGGTGTACCTATTGAATACATTTTGTTTTAATTTATGATAATATACATACAAGTATACAACATATACACATAACAATATTTATATTGAACTTAGTTCTAAAGGTTTTTTCCTATTTAATCGACGGATTTCTGTGCCATTATCTAAGAGATATATAGCTAGTTCATTGGGATGATGATTTAATCTTTTTTCATATTTCGTAGCAAAGTTTTCTATTTGTTCATTTACGTACTTAATTCTCAGATCATTGTGTAATGTTGCATTGCTTACGTACCATGGTGCGTTTGCGATGATCCGTAAAGTTTTATTTTGTAATCTTTGAATAATATTGATATTGGACTGCTTGGTGCAACCCCATAACTGAATACCGTGTGTCCAGATAGGTATTACTATAACTTTATACAGAAGTAATTTGTTTTGAAGTGAGAGTTGGGATTTACGGCCTATTAACCAATACATTTTTTTGATTTTTGTATCCAACTGTTTTCTTTTCGCAGATAAGTGTTTTCTCCATGTCAGACCTCTATCTAGATGCATTCCAAGATATGTTACTTTCGCAGGCAGAGTTTGATTGTTTAACCTTACTTCTGGGCAAGTATTGTGTCTTTTTGTGAATGTTATATGAGTTGACTTTGTTTCGTTTATTTTGATCCTCCATTTATTTGCCCACGTTTGCATTTGATCTAAAGAGTGTTGAAGGAGTCTAGATGCTTCTGCTGGGTCTTCATGCGTTGCAAGGAATGCAGTATCATCCGCGTACGTGGCCGTTATTACTGCATCTTCAGTGGGTAAATCAGAAGTATACAATTGATAAAGCACGGGGCCTAGGATACTTCCTTGTGGAACACCGGCATTTATTCTGTATTGTTTAGAGAAAGTACCATTGTAGTTCACTTGGAAATATCTATCTGTTACGTACGATTTGATAATTAAGTAATACTGATGAGGAAGATTAAGTTTGATTTTATATAAAAGTCCCAAATTCCACACACGATCGAAAGCTTGATTGATATCTAAGAAAGCAGCTGAGCAGAACTTTCGCTGTTCAAAACTTCTTTCGATTTCATTGACTACCCTATGTACCTGTTCTGTAGTTGAATGTTTATTTCGAAAACCGAATTGGTGATTTGGAATCAGGTTATTATCTTCAATTATTGGTTTTAATCTTTTTAGTATTAGTTTTTCAAGAATTTTTGATAGAATAGGAAGTAAGGATATAGGACGGTAGGAAGTTTTTTGGTGAGTCGGCTTGCCTAGTTTAGGTATCATGGTGACTTGTGCAAATTTCCATAGAACTGTAAAGTATTGGACCCTGATTACGGCATCAAATATTTGTAGTAAAGCGACTACAGCTTTCTTTGGTAGTTGTTTGACGATGGTTGCCGTAATAAGATCATAACGAGGAGCTTTCTTATTATTTAGGTGATTTATATTTTCCTTGACTTCCCCATATGAGATAGGTTTTATTGGTGGGGATAGCTGTAAAGGAGCATCTAAGAATGACAGTAGGGTATTTTCTGCGTCTGCTGTTGATTGTGTTGGATTTGGTTGGAAAATAGTGGCTAGGTGTTCAGCAAAAAGTTCTGCTTTATCGTCGTCAGATCTGGCCCATGTTTCATTGTCGTATTGAATTGGGGGAATTGTTTGTAAAGGTCTTTTTAGCTTTTTGGTTGTTTTCCAAATCGAGTATTCATCGTGAGCATGAGGTGAGAGGTTGCTGACGTAGTTTTTAAATTAATCGTTTTTTAATGAATACAAAAGTCGTTTTAGTTCTTTACTTAACTGATTCAATTTGTTTTTGTCGCTTGGGTGCCTTGTATATTGCCATTTCCTCCTAGCCTTTCTTTTATCATTTATTTTGTCCCTTATGTATTTTGGATAATTGTAAATTGTGTCATTATTAGTTTTCATTACGGGTGTTGATTTCCAGGCTGCTTCCTGTATCTGTTTTGTAAGTTGTTCAACAGCAGAATCAATATCGTCGTCGGTTTTTAGTGGTATGTTAAGATTTACTGTTTCACTAAAAGGAAACCCAATCAGTTCTTCTATTGTGGAGAGTAGGTTTTTGTTCTTTTTTAATAACTGCAGTACTAATTGTCATCACTATTGATGAGTGTTCGGTTACGTCGGTATAATTCGAAGATATTCCTTTTGTTACAAAAAAGTCTAGAAGATCTGGGATTTTTGCTGTATCTGTAGGCCAGTACGTGGGTTTACCAGTGCTTTTAGGTTCGTAGTTGTTGTTAAGCATTGCGAGTAGCAGTTGTTTGCCTTTAGGATTAGTTAATCGGGATCCCTATCTAGGATGTTTGGAGTTGTAATCCCCACCTGCTACGAATTTACACCCTAGCATTTGAAAGTATTCTTCGAACTCTATTTTCTTCACTGCGTGTTTCGGAGGACAATATACTGCAGATACTGTCATCCAACCGTTGGTATCTTTAATTTTAATACTGGTTGCTTGTAGATATTCTTTTTTGAATTTTTTTATTTCGATATGCTTAATTTTGTTGCTTACTAATATTGCAGTTCCTTCGTGGGCGGTACCATCAGGGTGATTTGTATAGTACGTTTTGTATCTGGGTATTGTAAAATAGCTTCTATTTGTGAAATGTGTTTCTGACGCAAGAAGGATGTCATTTTTTTTGCAAATTTAAAAATGATTCTACTTCGAGCTTGTGTTGTGTTAAGCCGTTGGCATTCCACTGTGCTATTTGCAAACTATCCATTGCTCATATTTTTAATTAGTGTGGAAAGCATATTTATTATCATGCTGTTTTGGTTCATGAGTTGTTCGAACATTGTTTCAAATTTTCGAAGAAAGTGAGATAAAGAAATGTTTTCAGTGTTGATCCCAGGAACATTGTTGGCTGTTACTTGGGCATAACTTATGTTGTTCATTGTGTACTTGATTTGTTTGGGAAGTTCGTTATTATTCTTGTTGGGGTATGTATGTGATTTTTCTTTTGGTTGAAGTAACGGTTTTCCTCTAGATTTTTGGAGATCTCTATATACTAAACAACCTTTATAATTGGCCGGATGGGGTCCTCCACATAATACACATTTAGCTTGTGTTTCTTTTGTCTTTTTGCAATCACTTGTTTTATGATTGTCTGCACATTTGACGCAATAATACAGTTTGTTGCAATATGTTCTCGTATGACCGTATTCCTGGCAATGGATGCATTGGGGTATTTCCTTCTTTTTTCTTGGTGCTTCTACTAGGATTTTCGTGTTCAGTAGGTATTGTAATTTATATATTTCTTTGTTGTTTTCATTTGTTTCTTGGTCAACGAAGTGTATCGGCAGTGCTCCTTTTGTTTTCCTGATTTTTAGGTTAGTAACATTACGGTTCGTAAAACCTAGTTCTTCTAATTGGTTTTTTATTTCTTGTGTCGGGATTGAGTTGTGTAGATTTTTCATTACCACCCTGAAGGATCTTTCTTCTCTTGGCTAGTATGTATGGTATGCAATTTGATTTTGTTTTAGCAAATGGATGAGTCTACGGTATGCGTCTGGAGTGCTAGTGTTGACTTTAACTGTATTGTTTGATAGTGCTCTACAAGTAAACTCCTTTTTCTGAAGGACAGTTTCAATACTTAGTAACACAGCTGGATAGTTTTCAACATCCTGTATAAATGTGGGAGGTGGCTTATGTTCTGGTGTTTTATTTTGGTCGGAGTTTTCAGTTTCGTTGTTGAGTGGAGAAAATCTATTTGAGAGTAATGTTCCGTTGTTATTATTTGTATTGAGATTGATATTTGCTTTTTTGTTTATTTGTTGCGTGGTGTTCCCGTTTTGTTTTGTTTTATTTATAAAAATTAATCGCAATCGTAATCGTACCAGTACGATTATTGTAATCGTAATCGTAATCGCAAAAGTGCTAATCGTTTCATCACTAGTATTAACAATGTATTTTGCTTATTTGTGAATTTGTTTAAATTAAAAAAGCTGTGGGGTTGAGCAACACAATGTTGTACGCACAGTGATGTTAAATTATTGTAATTTATAATTTTGTTAAATTTCCCCCGTAATTTAGCATTTTTATTACCAATTTAAATTCTCTTGTATTTTATAATGTTAATGCATTACTGCTAAAATGTATCGTTTTTTATTATCATTTAGAATTATTATAAAATTGTGTTAAAAATTCAGATATTTATTAAATTATGTATAAAAAAATATAAAAAACTACTATCTCAATACGATGTTCTGATCTCTATAACAAATCTTTAGCTTCTGATTTCGATTGTATAATATTGAGTGAAACATGGTTAAATCATTCAGTATACAAATCTGAAATTTTTAATTGAACTTATAATGTATTTCGAAGTGACCGAGATTTATCTATAGCAGATAAACACCGTGGTGGTGGGGTACTATGCGCTATACATAATAAATATTCTGATATTATTAATTTAAATCTAGATCCTTCATCAAATGCTGATATAGTCAAATATCCAAGAATAAATACATATTTATCATAGCACTCTATTCTCCTCCTCCAACGTCCATTATTCAACTTAATTAAATTTATGAATGCATCGAATCCATCACTGAAATACTGTACAACGATTTTTTAATCGTTAGTGACCCAAATTTAAGTCAATTACCAGACTATTATTATACTCATGCCTATACTAATAATGATATTTTATCTTTCTTAAACTTTCATTCTTACCTTTTTGCCTCACAATATAATTTCATTCGTAATTCAAATAATAAATAAGTAGCGTCCCACACTTAACATCACTCTAGAATTTTCGACCAATTTTCAAAACTCATCGTTAAACTCTACACCCACATATAATTTTCGAGATGCAAATTTTGAACTATTGTACCAATTAACATATGATACTAATTGGGATACATTATTAGTCTTTACTGATATAAATGAGGCTTTTAATGAATTTGATAATATCTTGTACAATATTTACGATGTATATATTCCAAAAACTGTTAAGAAAATGTCTCCATATCCTCCGTAGTTTTCTAAAGGTATTAAAAAGATATAAGACTCTAAGAAAAAAAAAAAAAATATTCAAAGAAACAAATGATGTACCGTACCTTAATTTGTACAAACAATTAAGAGCAGAAATAAAACATGATTTAAAACTAGCTTTCTCCTCGTACATATCAGATGTAAAGAATAATATTTGAAAAGATCCTAAGAGAATATGGAGTCATTTGAACAATTTGAAAAAGAATACTCGTGTACCTGGTACAATGCTAATAATGACATATATTTCAATTCCACACAAACGATTGTACAAGGCTTCGCAGACTACTTTTCTTCTGTTTACACTGTTTCAAGCCCTTCTACTCTACGTCCACATACTTCATCCATTTCCTTTTTAGAACCTGTCACTATTACGTCTATATCTGAAGATAATATACGTAATTCAATATACAAATTAAAATTTATGGCAATTTTGGTCCTGATCTCCGGTCGGCATATATTCTTAAATGCTGCTGTGAACTACTTATTAAACCCGTTTTTATTCACTTTAACCTCTTTATTTCTACAAACACTTTTCCTTCTATACTAAAAACTACTATCATTACGTTCATATTAAAATCAGGTAATATAGAAAATATACAAAATTACCATCAGCTGCCAGCATTCGAAAAAATACTTTTCAAATATATGTATACGGCAGTGAGCAATTATATTTCTGATAAACAGCTCGGATTTATGCAAGGAAAATTCAGAACTGACAACCTCATCACCTTTACAGAATTTACTATAAACTCTCTACGTAGTAATTTCCAGATTATTGTCATTTATACATATTTCGCTAAAGCATTCGATAATATTGATCATTATGAACTCGTTCAAAAAACTTATGTCAATCTTCACAAGAATTATCAACTTTTATTATCTCATATTTATTAAATCGTAAGTTGTATGTGTTTTACAATAATTACAAATCAAATTCTTTCACTCCAACATCCGTTGTCCCTCAAAGAAGTAATCTTGGCCCATTCCTGTTTAACTTGATTTTAATAATATTTTATCTTGGTCTTTATCTTAAAAATTGCCTTTTAACATTGATAAATGTAAAATAATGCTTTACACAATGAAAAACCAACCGATATTGTACATATCTGAGATGGATAAAAATAATTACCTGTCTAGGATTACGAATTGTCAAGATTTGGGAATATTATTTGATAGGAAATGTAATTTAAATACACATTTGAATAACAAAATTATATAAATTTTAATAATCAACCGCGATCAAAAACATTTATATAATTCAATTAAACTACAACGCGTAACTTGATTCTATATAAACTCTAAATTCTTACTTTTCTAATTAACAAACAATTTTGAAAACCTTTATACATCGATCTACAAGTCAATATTTATTCACACAGAATATAATAAATACTACTTACAAAATTTACACCACGATGAGAGAGCCTTTACACACAGTTAAACAACTAATTGGTTATTTCACTAAGAAATACCAAGATATGTCTGACATTCAGTCAAGACATCCACAACAATCGACGATTACAACAAGAGAGCGAGATTTCGAACTTCTAAACACTATTTAATAGTAAAAATCCAGAAGTTCTCAACCTATGTTTGTCCGGCTCTTCTCATCCCCTAAGTACAAACCATGCTAAAAATGACCCAACTATTGATGTCCACCGAGGGCATCACGTACGGAAACGGACAGTTAGTCTTTTGAAAACAAGCTTCAAGGCGCGAAAAGTGCGTCCTCAACCATAAATCTGTCCATTTCGTAACATCTGGAGTACTGCACTAACAAAAATTTACAAAAAATGCACAGCCGCCAAGCGACCGTGTTACACCTATCTATTGAGAGCACTAATAAAAGTGGACATGTTTTTCTAATTTATATTTCAAAAAATATTTTATTTTTTTACATAAATTGAATATGATAATTTTTAAGTAAAATAAGTTTATAAACTGCGATAATTATATGTATTATTAAAATCAGTGAGGTTTAATTTAAATTTGTCTTCCAGTTAAAATATTTGGCTTTTATTTTAATTTTATTAAGTTTGTCATAACTCGGAAATGTACCTAATAAAAAAATTATACTTTAGTACATTGTTATACAAATAACTATTGTGTAATGCAATGGCCCCATAAACCATTTTTATTATATTTTTATTTTTTATGAAACTTCATTGTAAATTATCTCAATAATTGAAAATCCGATGTGAAAATTCCTTATATTAAGAGAAGTATGTATTTTTAAACTTTGAGTTCAGATCGTGATGTGAGGTGCCCTCAATCAGTGGCAGTAAAATAGTAATGTCTCATGAGAGCAATTATTATATGTTTTAATATAAAAAAAATATTTTCCTTATTATAAATCTTACTTCGTAAATACATATTTAACTTAATTAACGAAAATTATATTCTTTTGTCAATTTTACAATATTTTATATTTGAGGTTTCAAAAAAACGTTTGAGAAAACAATAGCGCTGTGCGGAACTGAAAGACAACCCTAAGCTATCTTTCTTGTATCATCCACACTTGTATCTTCAAATTAGCGCTAGCATTGTTTGCAAGGAACATTTTTGTATGTTTTAAATTAGTTGCTGTTAAGTTTGGTATCAATTTTTCAATATCAACAAATATGAAATGTGTCAATTTCTTATTTCTACTTTTCTCCGCAATGGGCGCTATTCGCGGGAAGGTCAACCTTCAAATTTCTGGCCAATAAAATCATTCTGAGGGTACGTGACGTAACTAAATATGAAATTCGTTATAACTCTTTATTAAAAAATATTTTTAAACAAAAATTGTCTACTGATTAATTATGAGTTCTGAAAGCTTCTTTCAATATTTAAATGTTGCTTTGTTATTCATTAAACAGTAAGTGTTTTATAATTTTAATATAAATTTGTAATATTTCGTTTATGGTTTATGGGCTCATTGGAATAGAGATAAACATTTTAACAAAATTTTCAAAACATTTGAAAGAGAAGTTAGAATATATGAAAAGAATAAGGTCCCGATTTTTCATTTTTAGCTTTAATCGATAGAATCGTGAAGAATTTTAGACCCGTATTTTTAATTTTTCTTCCAATTTATTTTTACTAATGATACCCTTGAAAACGAGCCTGAATTAGCCCACTTCGCCCCTTGTCTAGTGACGTATCTGGGTTCTTTCCCAAATTAACCTCCTTTCAAACGTCAAATATAATGTATTAATATCCAAACCGACGAATTGAAAAATCTTCTGCAAATATAGTTGTACCCAAATTCCTCACAAGGCTTTAAATCACATTACAAACTATCCAATGCACCTAACCACAATGTAACAAATAACTTTTTAAACGTTTTATATTTCGAAACGACAAAATATAACATGAAATATGAATAAAACAGAATTACATCATATACAGCAACAAATTAATTATTGTAGGTTTGATTTAAACCAAAAAATTATTCACTAAATTTCTTGCATGACTTCATTAAAGATGAAGAAGGATTACCTGTAGAATGATCTCACTTTCAAGTGAAATAATTTTAAATGAAGTGCAACAAAACATGAGCATAACAAATAAACTATTGTACAATAAATGCAAGCTCCTTTCATCTGTAAAAATTGATTTATGTTGCTAATACTGTAAAATACTATTACTATGTTTTATTTAAAAAATGAAGGCCTCGATATATTGCTTCCACGTTTGTAACCATGAATATGACAAATTGGATGTTTCTCGTGAAAATAAACTTATCGTATAAGACTTACCAATATGCAAAATTTAAAGAACATAATAACGCAGACTACTTTATTAGAAAATTAGATTTTTAAAAAATTATATTTAAATGTTTTTTTTTTTACTTTTGTTTTTGTAATACTTTTATTGTGATTTCTTACGGAACTGCCGGCATCTGAGAGTGGGAACATCAACCTTAACAACAAGCATCTCCATTTACAGAAATGAACAAGACTAGGATTGAGGTGCAGCAAGGCTTGAGGCAGGTCCAGCATGCTCAGAATGCCACCAAGGAGGGTGAGTAAATCATTGTTGTTTCATATTTCCACTACCATCCTCTGTTATATTCATTTTCTTTTTGTGCTTATTTCCTGTAATGGCTCTATAAGACAGTGGCGCCGAATTTTTATATTTCTGTCGGGTGCTCAAAACCTAAAATTTATATTCTATATACAGTCAAAAAATCAGAAATGCAATAAAATGTAAATGGAGAAGTAAAACAAATGGAAAATTAAATGTATTCATTAAATTTAGTTAAAAAAATTAATTACTGTCACAGTATAGATGTAGTATCTAAAATTATAATAAGTAAGTAATAACGGTGTAAATATCTGATAAAAATTCCACCTCTGTCCCCAAATTGTAATATCTATATGAAATTATATAAGTTAAAGTTTTTTTTTTATTATTATTATGTTTAATTGAGTAAAAAGATTAGTTTATACTTACTTGAAGTATGACAAATTTAATTAATTTATTTATTATTAATAATTAAATTAATTTATAAACTCTACACACTAAGTTGTTCTTACAAATTACAATAAAATGATTAATAATAATTTTATATATATACATACAATTCAATCTTCTGGAAAATGTAGGTCTGACATTTGAGGATATTTTAATAAATTTTAAATCTAAATTTTGATATGTCTTAAGACCATCAAACCAAACGAGAGAGAGTCCCCTGTATTAATATGGAATTTTGACAGGTCTTTACTCTGGAACCGCCTCATGGCGAATGCCTCTTCTGATCGCGAGTGCAAGAAGTGTGAAAAAAAAACATTTGCTTATTATTTTTGCCTAACTATTAATAAATAATCTCTCAATAAATTATTTTGAATTTTGGGCAATTCGTTACACTTATGATGTGCGTAAATATGACCACATTTCTGGGTATAGTTTACTAGCTAAAATGCAATACATTGACGTTAGATTTCAAAAAGCTTTCCTCATGTAAACTTATAAGATTAAAATCACAGGTATTCCTCGCTATTTATCAGACAAGTTAAGTTTAAAAACGAAATGAATTAAAATCTCTGAATATACTGTATTTTAAAGTAAAATAAATTCTTTATTATCTTATTGATATGACTGTTTTATATTGCATATTTGTGTTGTAGTTCATAATTATTGTTGTTATATTACGTAACATTTAAATTGTATGGGTCTTTTCTGATTTGTATTGTACTCTATTAGGATTTGATTTCAAATCCTGCCATTGACTCAAGTTAATAAAGTTATATTATTATAATTTTATTGACAGGCCGAGTTGAAAGCGAGGCCCGTAAATCAAGATCACGCAAGAGTTTCTGGGTGTGTGATACACAAGACATTTTGGGCCGATGACATCTATAAATTATGATTTATGATTATTACTACCATGGTACACTCTGTGTGTCGTGATTACTACTTACAATTTTACACACTATAAGTTTTTATGTTGGTAACATAGTTCTAACCTAAAAAATAAAACGAATATGCATTGATATTTTTTAACAATTATCGTAATTGTAATTAATGAATGAATAATAGATCAAACATAGGGTTTATTAACGTTGTGCATTTTCAATAAAATAAAATTTAAAAATTTGGTAATATCAAATCTTTAAAGCTGACAAACAAAAAGTTTTTGAATGATTTTGACTTCTGTAATACTAGTCATATTATATAAAATAAAATATAAAAAGCCAAATGTAGCCTATAAATATTTTAGAAAAATTTATTAGGAGGTCAATATCTCACCCCTAACACACATTTACATTCGCTTTCATTTACAGAATTGAATAAATCCAGCAAAGTGCTAAAAGAACTTCATACCGAGAATCTGGGATTAAAGGCCGAACAAGAAAAGCTGAAAGGCGTAGTGGAGGCTGCCTACGGCTTCTTCAAGACAGGTGAGTTGATTCTGTAACATTCTGAGACATTTCAGTTTAGAGACTGTATATATATATATATATATATATATATATATATATATATATATATATATATATATATATATATATATATATATATATACATATGTATATCAGTGGAAGGAAATTGTGACTGCAATTAGTTAAGGAAACTGTATTTCGTGGGAATGGCAGTCAGGAATCGGGCTAATAATTTCGATAGATTATGAGTGTGGATGTGTCAAACGTTCTTTATAGCAGCGTAGCGTTATTAAACTAAAGCGTTGTTATGTCTATTTCTAGTGTGATTTGTAATTGTGTGGTATATAATAGTGTTGTCGTCTTAGGATACATTTATTACCCGTATTTTTTTATTACAAAATTACATATACAACAGAATTTTTTGCATTGCACGAGCCGGCCTCAACTGCTGGATACAAAGTAAAATTTTAATTTAATCAATTAAACATTCTTTTATAAATATTTTGAAATCTCCCTTTATTCAAATATTTTTACATATTCTACTTTTAAACTAATTTGCATAGAATTTTTTGTTGTTAATATGTAGTACAACTTTAGAATTGCCCTTTTTTCTTCATTTATAATCACTATTTTGACTTGGGTTTCTTCTTAATTACTCAACACATTACCATTCTTCATCTCCGCTTTCAGATATGAATAAAACCAGGAGCGAGCTGCAGCTTGTAAAGAAGGATCTTCACAGCGAGTTTCAGGCCCTGAGGGAAGACGTACGAACCTTGCTCGAGCAGACCAAGCAGAGCAAGGACGTCGCCAACATCCTATTTAAGAAAGGTGAGGTGGAGAGTGTGCGACCCGCACATGCAAATATTACATTTCCATTACATGCGCATCTGTAACGTTTTACAGAGAACCAAGATATGGAAGTAATAACATTTACGTTTTATTTATTTAAATCAATAAACTCACCGAATTTAGTCATGTACTCTATTTGCCACGTGGATAGGATCTATCTACGATCCGGATCACATTTCATTTGACTTACCTCGCCGAGGAAGATTAGATAAGTCATATTTAACTCAATGGAACTGATTTTAGTAGTCTGATTTAATCTGAGTACCAAAAGAAATACCACTAATCTCAATAATCGGCCAAATTTTTCACTTCGGGCGGAATAAATAAAATCTATGTAGTATTATACAGGTTTGTTAAAGTACATGAGACACACGAACGCTGTCTATTATTTCAATAACGATATAATAAATCTAAAATATTATGAAAATTGAATATTTTATGTTTTATTTTACTTGAAAGTACGATACACAAATTTTTTTGGAATTAAATAATAGTTTTTGTTAACAATTAAATATTGTTTATTACTTCATTGTTATAATAATTTATTCTTCCTAATTTAACAATTCGTTAGATGCGCGGACGTCCATTAGATTCCCGTCGTATTATTATTTTTTTATTTTAAAAACTAATAAAAATAAAGAGATATGATTTTATGACATCTCAGACACATTTTTTTTCTACGCTTTCTCGAAGTCCCATTGTTACAAAGACATATGTTTGCAAATAATTTAAAAGTAATTGCGGCAGGTGTAGGTCGATAGTTCACCGGGCCAAAATATAAAACACCGCAAATCTGTAGAACATGCGATATCTACTTGTGTCTAAATTTACATGCTGTTGAAATTTGCCAGATTTGTTTCGAAAATATTGGAGAAGTTGATGAAACAGATTTGGAATTTTAATTTTATTAAAATTAACTATATAAATGTTTTGTAGTTTTTAGAAATTTGCAATAAATATAACCATAGTTAAATTAATTATTTGCAATAAATTGTCGAAACAGGATTAGTAAAATATTACTATGCATATATTAAAGAGTGTGCTAATAAAAACATCGATATATTATGCGATAATCAGCCGAGAGTCTACCAGACTCCTAGCGACTACTCGCGTTCCATCAAGGTGCATGCCTAACGCAGTGTTAAATACAAATTACTGACATTTTAGTTCTTCTAATTTATATTTCAAAATGTATACGTAAGAACTATATACTGCTGATGAAGAAGATTTAGCGATCACTAGGAAGGGAGAAACAATATATTTTTCTCTCGCTTCCTTCTGGCACCTTCAACTTATGCGCATGCCAAATTTCTGTAATTTGGTTGGCTAAAGTTGTATGCCGCCGTCAACTATTTGAACTTTGAAAGATGTTTCTTTACAATCCCCATCTTTTTATTATTTTATTCTTTGTACTTCTATTTGTTTTATATTTATTTTAATTTAAAAAATTATTTCGTATTATAATTTTAACATGCATAATTATTATTTTATACAATTTTTATTATTTAACAACAAATAACTATTTAATTTTTATTTTTCATTATATTTGGATGTACTGAACATTCAGATTTTAAATGATATTATTTTTATTATTACTACTGATTTTAATATAATTCTATTTTATAAATATTACTATTTCTTAAATAAATTTCTAATGAATTATTTTTTTTAAATATAATTAATTTTTTAATTTTTCGTCATATTTAACATAGGTATATTACTTTATAGTATATTCAGTTTTTCTTTATTTGTGAAAAATTAAAGTTTTTTTAATATTATAATTTTGACATATGTAATTAGTATTAATCAATTATTTTCATTTACAAAAATGTGTAAATAATTTTTTTTTATCTCCTAATAGGATATTAAAATTTTATAACCATGTGTAAAATATTATTTTTTTATAGCAGATTTTAAAAAGTACTTCTATTAAATAAAAGATCGATTCTCAAGAGTTTTAACTAATTTAGAATTTATTTATTTTTATTCGACCCTTCGAACAGTACGTAATTAATGATTTATATAAAATGTTACATTTAAATGCATTAAATGCAATGTATCAATTTCATAAATCTTATTAAATAAGAATTGCAGCATAATAGACACCCCTAAAAAAATTGCGCCCATGAAAAAATATATTAAAAACGTCTATGAGTTAACAAGTTTGCAACGTGCCATAGAAAAAATATTCAGTACGCTTATTTATCCACGCCTGCGCATAAATATGCTCTTACACTAGGAAGAGAGATGAACATATATTCCATCTCCCTTCATCGTGGTCGCTGTTCTGTATAGATAGTATGTATATTATAATATACGAGGGCTGCCTAAAAAGTATTTGACCTTCATTTTTCCCAAGCAATATAGTGAAAATAGGGGACGGTGCACTTTCTACTAAGGCGGAGAACATTTTCATGTACATACCTTCGCCATCGAGTACATCAGTTACTGCTTGATAACTGTTTTGTGAGATGTTGCACCAAGTGTTCGTCGGATTTCCGATTCGTTCGAAATTACTGAACGTGCTGAACAAAAATGCTACATAATGAATTATCTTCAGTTATCACGGTGTCAAAAAACATGAATGTAGACAGACTCCTGTGAAACGCCAAGATGAAGTTATTTTTGTTCTTGGCAAGTGACGATCCGGTGTACATATATATATATATATATATATATATATATATATATATATATATATATATATATATATATGTCATAATAATTATGTTTATGAATTAAGTTTAATATCGATTTCAGTTAGTTAAAAGTATGGCATTTTTAAGATTTACCACAAAAAAAAAAATAAAACAATGTGTAATGTGTATTTAAATATAAATTATTATTTCAAATATACATATTGTCTCATATTTGAATTAGACTTCATTATTCCGGCCTATTGGGTATTCCAAGACTAGGAAAATTGACTTTTTAGAGAGTCCTCGTATAACATTCCTGCCAACAAATATGTATAACATCGAGTATTACAATGTACTAGTATGCAATCCATCCTTCAGGATATACAACCTGGAGAAAACGAGTTTGTTCATGTGTGTGCATATATTGTTTATGTAATTGTTACATTTGCAGTATACGATTCAGAGGGAGAGGGGGTCCTAGTGCTGCGGTACTCCGTGCTGCCCAGTCCGGACAACACCAGCCTGCCTGCGCCCTGACCTCATCGCACTCTGCTACATCTTACTTATATCTTATAATGTATTGCTCATTATAGAAAATAAAGATTGGCAACATTGCTTTGTTCATGTAAACAAACAAAAAAGTTAAATTTAAATATAAAATTCTAAAACTGAAAATATTTTTCCTTATTCTACAAGGCAAAGTATTTGCTAGAAATAAAAGTTTATAGTGAATTTATTTAAATTGAAATTACTAGCAATATCTCCATCAGGTGAAAAATAAACATTATTGTTTCAAAATAACCTCAAAATAAACACGTGCAAAAAATATGGAATACAAAATAGATGAAGTTTTACAAAAACTACAAATTCTAGACGATATTAAAGAAGATGTGAAGAAAACCAACACGGATCTTCTGTCATACGGTGGCACAATAAATACAAATTCAGAGAAAATTGAAAACCTGGAGTTAAAATTTGAAGAACAACAAAAACGTATAAATGTTTTAGAAAAAGGAGCAAAGAGAAAAATTTTAATTATCTTTGGTATAGAAGAATCGGAAACAAGTCTTTCAGAATTTATTAGTTACGTAATAAAATTCATAACTGAAAATCTGAAGGTAAATGTTTCAAACCACGATCTAGAAAATATTTTCAGACTGGGTCAAAAACATGGGAAATGTAGACCGGTTCTAATTCAATTTTGCTTCGCAAAAACTAGAAACATGATATTTAATAATAAAAAGTTACTAAAGGGTACGAAATGGTTTCTAAATGCTGATCTAACATCACAAGAGCAATTGTCCCGTAAATCTTCACTAGCGGAAAAGAAAAGACTGGAAGCGAAAGGCCGCAAAGTCACTATTATACGAGATAAACTGAATATTTCTTCTCCAAACGGCACCCAAGTGACCCAGAGCACTAAAAGAAACCGGGAACCCTCCGAAGACTCGCCTACAAAGTCATCTCAAAGATTGAAAATCAGTCGTCAATGCAGCCAGCAGATAGGCAACCAAAATTCCATTAGTGTAGTCCAGTGCCAAAATTCTTTTTTAGATTAACAGCTGCACCATTTCCGGATGACTTTTTTGGTTCGTCGGGCAACGGTGATACAACCCTAAGAGACGCAAATATGTAAAGACTTACAAAATCAAATAAAAATAAAAGTAAGGTAGTTTTGAAAACAGTTAATAATAAAAATATAAGTGTCAATTCTACATATCACATCTGTCTAATATTTTGGAATGTTAATGGAATAAATCATTTTCTTAATTTAGATAATGAAACCAAAGACAAAATATTGAACGGAGATGTGATACGTTTATGCGAAACTTGGATAAAAAATGCGTTAGCTTATCTACCAACATTTATGAATGATTATATTATCGTTGGTCACAGTAATGCAGTTCAAGATAAAAGTGTTGGCAGAGCCAATGGAGGTCTCCTGATTCATACAAAGAAAAATAAGCATTTTACGACATTACTAATTGATAATTCAAATCTATAGTTAATTATAGAATTATTAACAGGTGAATCAAAATTTATAATTTTTTTCTCTTATTTAAAGCCAAGTCTAGACATTTTATATATAGAATTAGTAGCAGAAATGCTGTTTTTTATTTTAAAAACTTATAGATTCCATGTTATTATAGTTGCAGGTGATTTCAATGCTCACGTAGGGAAGCTAAATCAAATTTCGGAACATATATTCCTGTCGCCAAATGTGCAAGTACTTCGAGAGCCATCACATGTTGCTACAAATACAAGAGGCATAAAATTGGTCACATCTATGGAACAATTAGGTTTTTACTTGCTAAATGCTCGTACAAAAGGGGATATACCAGGTAAATATACTTTTCTGAGTGTAAATGGGAAAAGCACGATTGACTTAGCGTGGGTAAATATAGACAATTTAAATAGGGTAGAATCATTCTATATTAAGCCAACATTGTCTTACTCTAATCACAGCATGTGCACTATAAATATTAGAGACTTAAGTCGTCCATTAAAAATTAACTATAGCATGGAGAATTCACATTGCACAAGTCCAGTATATGAAACCTGTTTCAAATTTAATTTGAACCTTATTGAATCGTACCATTACAATTTAAATTCGCTTAATAATATTTAATTAATAGCAGTGACACAAATGATCTAGCAAACAATCTTATTGATGCTATCAAAGAATCCGCGTGTAAATCAGGACTGGTTAAATTGAAAAGAAAATCTGCAAATTCAATAACAAATCTACGTGATCACAAACCGTGGTACAACAATGATTGTCTTCGCTTAAAAAGAATATAGAAAAATAGTTTAAAACAATATCAAAGGGAACTATCTGATCAAAATCTCATAACATATCTATATATATATATATATATATATATATATATATATATATATATATATATACCGGGTGTCCCAGCTCGACCGACACATGGGAGTTTTACATGGGAAATCAGTTAATTATGAATAGTATCTCCCCAGTGCAACATATTCACTTCAAATTTTGTATATTTATAGGAGAATATTAATTCTATGGATCACACTTATTTGAAATATGCAATTTCGTCTGCAGGGCGAGATTTATTAAATTTAAAATCTAATATTTTCGTTCAAAATCAGTCAGCCATGGAAATAAAAGAAAATATCTATGTGACAGTTCTAAAAGTTAATGACATGCCATTGTAGATATTTATATTTTTGTAATATTGGTATATTATTTAACAAAAAGAAACTAAATTCAACTTAAATAATATTAAAATACAGGGAATAAGAATTAAAATCAGTGATACTTCACTAAATTGTCAGATAAATATTTTCTTTTATTTCCATGGCTGTCTGATTTTGAACGAAAATATTAGATTTTAAATTTAATAAATCTCGCCCTGCAGACAAAATTGCATATTTCAAATAAGTGTGATTCATAGAATTAATATTCTCCGATAAGTATACAAAATTTCAAGTTAATATCTTGCACTGGGGAGATACTATTCATAATTAACTGATTTCCCATGTAAAACTCCCATGTTTTGGTCGAGCTGGGACACCCGGTATATAGACATAAGCATTTGGGAATCATTCTACAAAAACTTATTTAAAGTAGACACCCGTTCTTCTATTCAATTTTCAGATTGCTTACACCCCTATCTAGATGGAAATATATCTCTGGACGAACTAGAGTTCAGCTTGTACAAACTAAAACTAAATAAGGTTCCAGGCTGTGATGGGCTAGCAAATGAATTTTATAAATATCTTACACCGGAATGGCACCACTATTTGCTAAATTTATTTAATAATGTTTTATCATCTGAAAACATTCCCTCAGCCTGGAATAGCATAAATACTTTTTTTGATGTTTAAGAAAGGAGATAAAATTGATCCAATAAATTACCGCGGCATTGCGCTTGTAAATACTATTTGTAAGGCTTTCACGCAAATATTATATTCTAGAGTGCAACATTGGTGCGAATCAAATAATATTTTAAATGAATGTCAGGCGGGTTTTAGACAAAATTTTCGTGGACTTTAAAAGAGCATTTGATTCCGTAAACCACAATACTCTGTGGCATAAACTCTATAGTAACGGCTTTTCTACGAAACTAATAAGAATATTACAAAATTTATACAATAATGCCTCTATGCAGATCAAATTAAATAACTTATTATCTAATCCAATTCGGATTAACAGACGAGTCTTACAAGGTGAAATTCTTTCGCCGCTATTGTTTGCTGTATTTCTCAATGATATTTGGGATTATTTTACCAAGGCAGGGGCTAAGGGTTTAAATATAGATGGTCACAATGGCGTTCTTATTTTGGCATATGCTGATGATTTAGCTATTTTATGTGATTCCCCTGTTGATGTGAGAAGAAATTTAAAATTATTGGAAAGTTATTGTGAACGTAATAGTTTGGAGGTAAATACCACAAAAACAAAAATTCTTCATGTGTTTAAAGGCAGGCCTAAAAAAATCTCCAGTCCTTTTATCTACAACAATGCAACAATGGAAGTTATAAGCACATATAATTACCTAGGACTAATGTTATCTTCTTCCGGTAAGTTCAATATTGCGGCAAATGAGAACTATAAA
Source organism: Stenolophus ochropezus (assembly GCA_035578165.1). Lineage (NCBI taxonomy): Eukaryota > Metazoa > Arthropoda > Insecta > Coleoptera > Carabidae > Stenolophus > Stenolophus ochropezus. The sequence goes on from JAQOWZ010000025.1 coordinate 4,372,117, forward strand.
ATATCAATACGTGCAATTTACACTGCCAAAAACCTGCTCTGCAAAGGTAAAACAGAGAGCTGGAATGAAAAAATTGTATTACTTCATTTAATAGTAAACGCTACTGTCTTGTATATGGCAGAAATTTGGGGCCCTCAACAAACTTAAATTGTGGAAAAAACGCAAATACAATATCTAAAAAGTATCCTCCGCTTACCAATTAATACGCTTAACCTAATTAGACTAGAAACTGTCATAATTCATTTGGAGGCAGAAGTATGGAAACGAATTTTGAAATGGCGCGCAACAATTTGCGTATGTCTGATGATAGGCTCCCAAAGTTAATTTACAATAGACTAGTTGCACTATATAAATCAACTCATAATAACATGGACTTTAACTGGTTCAGTCAAATTAATATTTTTATGAATAAGATGGGTTTTGAGCTAACTTTTTCTAATCAGTATATTTCTAAAAATGATATTGAAATTATAATTAATTCTTTTAAAAATAGTCTCATTCAAAATGATCTCGACAGGCTAGCTGACTCATCCTTCAATTCTTTATATAAATTGATCAAATCTGACTTTGGAATAGAAGATTACTTGTTATTAAACATGTCAATAATAATACAACAAATTGTATGTCAAATTAGATTGTGTAGTGATAAAGGGCTCAAGATATTTTATCGAAACAATAAATACGAACTTGTAGCAACCGAAGTTTGTTCCATTTGCAACCTTCACGAAAACGAAGATTTATTCCATTTTTTTGTTCATTGCCCTATTTACCAAAGTTTAAGAAATACTTATTTAAGTAACTATAACATCCAAAAAATTACGGAGTATAATATAGCATACCTGTTTAAAGATTTAGATTACAATAAAATAAATTATATATTTTTCTATACTGTTGCTGCATTTAAACTACGTAGTTTTTGTCTAAATGAATAAGATACAAAGGTAACTGTTGTTTAATTATTACTTATTTTTCTATAAAGAATTTCGTACTGTTCACTTAGCATGATTGTTTATTTAAATGTTTATAACTTTATTATTTAGAGCTACTTATTTTATGGTATTTGAAATTAAATTTAGTTATTATAGTCAACAGACACTCTGTTGTGTTGATATATACATATATTACTGTTATTATTTATTTATTCGCTATTATGTAATATGTTTGTTAAAGATACTTATTTTGAATTATAAAATGTGTTGTCAATCATTTGTATAGGAGTACTCCTGAAAGCAAATAAACTTATTATTATTATTATTATTATTATAGAAAATATAATATAATGTAACGGTTGAACCTTAGGGCCATTATTAATTAGTATATTTGTTTATATTGTTAATTATTGTTTTGTATTGTTAATTTAAAATTTGAAGATGTTATCTGGTTATTCGGTTGTATTCCAAATTCTGATCATATGAGTCATGGGCAATGAGAAGTCTTCGTGGTAAACACAGTTAGTTTGCTTTCCCAGGGGTTATTATCAACTGGAAAAATATGGAGACGAATGTCTGTGTTTATTTCGAGATTTTTCTAGCCAATCAGAAACAGAATTTGTAATGTCATCGGATAGCAAGAGAACCATGAATAACAAAATGTTAGAAAGTTAAGGAAGTTAAGTTGGGGTAGTCCGATGAAGAAGTCAGGGTAGAGTGAAGTCAAACAATAGTCATGTAAGTAAGATTGTGTGTAAGGAAATGTAAGTAGTATTTAAGTAATTTTATTATATAGAATTTTTTACTCATTACATGTAAACTTGTCGTGCTCAGTTATTTTTATATTATTATTGTCATAGTATGTAAGTTGTTTTGCAAACCTTTATATATTCTATATCCATATTTATTTAACATAATTCATTGTTAAGTTTCCCCTTTGATTTTTATTACTTGAAACCCTCACATTTAAAGTAGTTTTGGTTATTTTTACTTAAAAAATAACCTGGTGGCAGCAATAAATAAAATTTATAATAACAAACTATCGACTTTCAATTCAAAATACAATTAAACTCACAGACAGACACATCCCACCGCTTTTGGTACAATAATAAAAATAATTAAATGTTCTTTATTTCATTTTGAAATCATAAACTTGTTTGTATGTTCTCAAATGATATATGTAATTTCGCTTTTATCGCCCGAGGGCATATAAAGTTGCTAAGCAATAGTTACTTAAAATTAAAATTGTGGTTAATGTATAAATGCCAAACAATAAAATACATTTTTATTTTGATTAAATAAGTGTTTAGCATTTCTAGAAGTATTTAAATTCCTCTTTGTATAAATCTTTTGAATTTCTAGAAAGCAACTTGGTTTGTTCAACCTCATTTTCCAATAATATTTCGCCAGAATAATCAGTATATGGCGCTACATATATATATTTGACAGTAACAGCAAAACTTCGATTATATTTAATTTGTTTAAGAACTAACAATTTAACAATCCCAACTATCTATAAAGAAACCATAGCATGGAATATACAGGGTGTTCGAAAAATAGGGGACCAAATTTGGAAAATATATTAATCAACCCAAAACAAGAAAATAATCCTAATATACCCATGTCCGGAAACGAACCATTTTGGAATAAAACACTCTTTTGTTTGAATTTTGAATTTATTTTTAGTAATGTTTTTACTCTCAAAATTACAATAGTTGTTCAAAATGTCCTCCTTGAAGTTGCATGCAACATTCTAGAAGTCTTTTCATTGATTGTCGGACACGTTCGAATATTCCTGGTTTTAGTCTTTTACTATTGAAACAGTCTATGATTCTTTGCCGCAAATTCTCTACGTTATTAATGGGTGTCGAATAAACTAAGCTCTTTAAATGAACCCAAAAATAAAAATCAAACGGATTCAGTCTAGTGAACGTGGAAGCCACGTAGTTGGACCACCTCTGCCTATCCACCGATCAAGAAATAAATTTTGAAGATATTGTCTTACTTGGAAACTAAAATGTGGAGGCGTGCATAAACCACATATGATGCCGTGTGAATAGTGAAACATTCTCCAATAAATTTGGTAAATTATTTTTCAGATAATGTAGATACAAATATCCTGTTAATCTGTTATGCAAAAAATAAAACCCTATCAACTCATCTCCAACAATACAATATTAATAGAAAAGCTTCAAAACAATATCAAAATAATTTAATTACGGTGACAACAAATTTTGAAAGTTACTAAGGAAATGTAAATAAACAAATTACAAGTATTAACGTAACTATTTTAATTTTGACAGTAAAAACATTACTAAAAATAAAATTCAAAATTCAAACAAAAGAGTGTTTTATTCAAATATGGTTTGTTTCCGGACATGGGTATATTAGGATTATTTTCTTATTTTGGGTTGATTAATATATTTTCCAAATTTGGTCCCCTATTTTTCGAACACCCTGTATACCTGCAGATTTAATCATGTCATATACCGATGGCCTGTATCCTGGTTTTGATTATTTTTACAATTATTTCTGTGTCCACTAATTCCACTTTTTACCTCCCGCCTATCAATATATACAGGGTGAATACTGAAAACCTTGACATAGGGAAATAACATGGGAAAACAGTTTTTTGCTGTTTCCATCTGTCCCGCTAAATAAAATCGGGTGTATATGGTATCGTTAGTTAGATTACTTAATTTTGCATCTAATAAAACCAAATGTTGTGTAATGTGGCCTTTTCTAACTGAAATATTTGATAAAATAAATTGTATTTTGAAGGTTATCCTTCATATTTTCGAATAAGAAACGTCAAACACAAAATGCTCCATAGCCGAGTGGATACGAGGGCTGTTTCATAACATAAATAATCTACAAGACCTGGTTCGAGATCACCTCGGCCCTATTTTTTTTTAAATTAAATTATACTTAAAATATCATATTTCGAAACATGAAATACAAAATTATACACCAAAAACTAAATTCGAATTAATTGTTAAGTTTGACAGACAGCAAATAATAATTCTATTAAATATTTGGATTTTTTTATTTATAAAAATATGAATATTGCTATTTTATTAAAATAGTCTGATATAATAAAGATATTTTAAGCATAATTTAATTAAAAAAAAGTAGGGCTGAGGTGGTCTCGAACCAGGTCTTGTAGATTATTTATGTTATGAAACAGCCCTTGTATCCACTCGGCTATGGAGCATTTTGTTTTTGACGTTTCTTATTCGAAAATATGAAGGATAAACTTCAAAATACAATTTATTTTATCAAATATTTCAGTTAGAAAAGGTCTTATTACACAACATTTAGTTTTATTAGATGTAAAATTAAGTAATCTAACTAACGATACCATATACACCCGATTTTATTTAGCGGGACAGATGGAAACAGCAAAAAACTGTTTTCCCATGTTATTTCCCTATGTCAAGGTTTTCAGTATTCACCCTGTAGATAAGAGAGATATTGTTTTTGGTCATAGTTCTCGATTCCGGTTTTATCATTTTAACAGTGATGTCTGTAAGTGTATGTCTGGGACGATAACTCGAATACGATAAATACTGGGTGGCCCAGCGAAAATTATCAGCGCAATTTTTGGCCACTTAACATCAATTTTGCAAAAAACTCTCGAACACGTCCATTTTTAGTATAAAGGGGGACACCTGAATGGATTAGTACCAATGGCATAACTTCAACCCTAAAATGGATGTGGACTGCACCTCAAAATTTTTAAATGGAAAAGGGTGTCAAACATGACACAGTTCGAAAGGCCTTTTAATTCTCTTTTCAACCGTTTTTTTATTTTTTTCAAATCCGATCATTAGTTCCAGAGAAATATCGTTTAAAACAAATTTTATCAGGTGTTTAAAATTGCCATCAAGTAGGCTTAAACAAATGACAGAAACTAAAGTATCAGTTTAATAAATGTTCAAAATGACTATTTCCAACTTCCATACAATAATAAAGATTTTGCTCAAAAGTTTGGAGAAACGGTACGTTGCAGTAAATCTTCTAAAAATTCGGGTAGCGTGGCATAAACTTTAGACTTCAAATGACCCCACAAAAAAAATCCAACTTACAAATTACTTGTTTATTACAAACAACTTGTCGAAAGAATTGTTTATTTAATTTCTGTCATTTGTTTTAGCCTACTTGATGGCAATTTTAAAGACCTGATAAAATTTGTTTTAAACGATATTTCTCTGGAACTAATGATCGGATTTGAAAAATAAAAAAACGGTTGAAAAGAGAATTGAAAGGCCTTTCGAACTGTGTCATGTTTGACACCCTTTTCCGTTTAAAATTTTTGAGATGCAGTCCACATCCATTTTAGGGTTGAAGTTATGCCATTAGTACTAATCCATTTAGGTGTCCCCCTTTATATTAAAATTGACGTGTTCGAGCGTTTTTTGCAAAATTAATGTTAAGTGGCCAAAAATTGCGCTGATAATTTTCGCTGGGTCACCCTGTATAAAAAATAATATTTGGTGTTTAAGAGTTGTAAACAAATATGATGAACTGATTAGACTTTGATTATAAGTGGTTCATCGAAAGTAGTACTTTACTGGAAACTTTAAAATGTTTTTCCTAAAAATACTATTTTTTTTTGTAAAATGTGATGTCATTAATTATATATTTTTTTTATTTTCCACCGATTTGTATAAATACTTTTGTACATAACTTCCGGCTAAAAAGTAAAATTATATAAATTATATTAATTTTACATATCGTTGAGGCTGAGGAATATCCATAAAACAGATGAGTTATTCGTATTGTAACGTATATTTGAAATTGAAGTACGGATATTTATATAATTAAATTTAATTAACGAATAATAAATAATAAAAATAAGTAACACTTTAAATGAACAAATATAAACACTAATTTACTTAAACACTTAATACAACGCACTATTTATTTACACGATAAATAGGATTTATGTTCTCCACTCGTATTAAAATTAGTCTGTATTCGCGGACTTTTCTGCTCAGGTTAAATTCTAGAGCAATTTAATTCTGAAATGTTCTCGCACATTTGATGGGACAGAACAATAGAAGCGTTGCTAAGAGAATGGTGTCTAAAACTCGTCTGGACCTGTCGCCCGCCGCGTGACCTTGGGACCGCTACAATTAGTGCGTTCAATGAAGTTAGCAGGTTAGCGCTAGCAGAACAACACAGCAGCACTAGCAAAATGTATACTGAACGGCATCTACAGCGCGAGTTTCAAATATTGAAATTTTATTTGACATTTGTCTTAAAATTGAAATAGCTGTTATTACTCACACATGTTATTATTTTCAGGTATATCTGACATTATAAAAGATATTTAAACTTCCTTAGTGCAACTTGTTTCAACAGCAACAGCGAGAAAATGTACGCTGTTGTGCTAGGTTATCAAGTGACAGCATATCATGAACGATGACGTCAGATATGACGTCATATCCGGTTTGCTGTCCGATTTCGCTAGTTTGCTAAACTCATTGAACGCACCCACTATGTTCACAAAATTTGACATATGCTGACATCAGATTTGACGTAAGTAATTTTAAAAAATGAAATAAGAAAATATGAAGAAGTTTTATTATATAATTTACAAAAGTGGAAGAAATACGTAAGCAATATATTTGCATGCGCGAATCAAGCTTAGTTCGGTTCTAGTTTTAGTAACGCCAAAAATAGATGTTTTAGATATTTTAGAACATATTACTGTAACACGGTCGCTTGGCGGCTGTGTATTTTTGTAAATTTTAGCTAGTGCAGTACTCCAGATGTTACGAAATGGACAGATTTATAGTGAAGGACGCACATTTTTTGCGCCCTGAAGCTTATTGTCAAAGACATAACTGTCCGTTTCCGTAAGTGATGCCCTCGGTGGACATCAATAGTTGGGTCATTTTCAGCATAGTTCGTACTTAGGGGATGAGAAGAGCCGGACAAACATAGGTTGAGAACTTCTGGATTTTTACTATTAAATGGCCCTCCGAAGTTCGAAATCTCTCTCTCTTGTTGTACTCGTCGATTGTTGTGGATGTCTTGACTGAATGTCAGATATACCTTGGTATTTCTTAGTGAAATAACCAATTAGTTGTTTTACTGTGTGTAAAGGCTCTCTCATCGTGGTGTAAATTTGTAAGTAGTTTTTATTATATTCTGTGTGAATTAATATTGATTTGTAGATCGATGTAAAAAGGTTTTCAAAATTGTTTGTAAATAGAAAAGTAAGAATTTAGAGTTTATATAGAATCAAATTACGCGTTGTAGTTTATTTGAATTATATAAATGTTTTTGATCGCGGTTGATTATTAAAATTTATATAATTTTGTTATTGTTGGAATATCGTGTTTGATTCAGCCCATCCTATTCCAACCCCTGTCTTTGTGACGTGGTAGCACAACGCGTAGGTAAAATTCTATTATTCTAAAATTACAACCCTGCACCAATTTGACCATAATTGTAGTAAACCGCGTCTGTTATCATTATTAATCATTCTCTTGTCTGCTTCTATCACGGCAGACTTTTAAATAAATAAATAAAGTGATAGTGGTGGCAGCGTCTATCGTTACCCTTGTCTACGTGTAAAAGTTGTTCATTAATATAATTCGTGGATTACTTTTGAGGCAAGTAAAACTCATAAATTAAAACCCTTTTATGTCAGGTACTAGATTTCGTCTTAGGCGGGCGGCCGTACCTGTTACATTTAATTGGTGGCAAAGCGCTGGGATCTAAATATTTTCTAAAACTAAACCCTCTCAAACCAGTAAAGTCTTTAATTGTGGTCAAATTTGAATAACTCTAATAATTTACTTTGTGTTGTTGTTACGAGTGCAGGTAGTTTTTGTGTCAGTAAAAGCGGGAAAAGTCTCTAACGGTATTTTTTTTGTATGGTCACCCTCGTAGTGTCGTTAACCCTGAAGCAGGTACTCGAAAAGAAAATTTGTAAAAGAGATAATAAAATAGTTTTTGTAATTATTACGTGTTCATTGAAAATAAAGTAATTTAAACATTTAAATATGGCATTAAAATTAGAAACGGTTAGTAGTTTAGCTGGAGCAGTAAATAAAATTCCAGAATTTAGCGGCAATTCAGATATTAGCGTAGAAGAGTTTATTGATAAAGTTGAGATATTTTTCAAAATTAGTAAACAACCGGAGAACAGACAAGTAGCAATTGCAAAATTATGTTTGGGTAAAGATGCTTTGGAATTTGTCAGGAATAATAGTATAATTAAAAATACAAATGATTGGTCAGTTTTTAAAAAGGAATTGTTAAATAGATATGTACAGAAACCACATTTTCTTACAGTAGAAAAAGAATTTGTAAATTGTTATCAATTAGAGACAGAAAGTGTAATTGAGTATGAAATAAAATTAAGATCATTAGCATATAAATTAGTAAATAATACCGAAGATGAAACAGAAAATGAATTTAATTGTAAATATGTAGAGAAACGGTTATATAATCAGTTTTTAATAGGTCTGTTACCGCGGTTACAACGCGATGTTATATTAAAAGATCCCAAAACATTAGTAGAAGCGATAGAAATAGCCAAAAGAGTAGAAACTGTAAATAAATTAATAGAGAGTAGCTCAAGTTTAGATCTTAAATCAATATATCATAAAAATTCTCCAGAAAAAGGCGACCCGTGTGTTCTAAGTAGAAATAATGAATATAGTAGAGTAAATGAATTAATAAATAAAGTTACGGAACTTCTACGTGAAGCCGGGCAAAATAGATCTACTTGTAAATACGCAATTAGTGATAGCGAAGATTCGGGAGTAGAAAGTGAAGATGAGACAAAGACAATAGGTCATGTAACGTTTAAAAATAGGTATCGTAGTAAATTGTGCTTCCATTGTCAGAGATTTGGGCATATTTCAAAATTTTGTAAACAAGTGAAAAATAAAGTAAAGTACAAAATTTGTTATAATTGTCGTGAATATGGGCATATCGCGAGTAGTTGTTCACTTAGTGTGAAAAGTAAAATTAGAGAAAACAGTACACACGAAAGAGATGCTAGACAACAGTGCGAGAGAAATATCCCAGAACATACGGTCAGTAATGATAGTATGCGCGGGAAAAATAAGGCGCGAACGACCGTATGGAGGAAAAGGCTTCATCATGGAGAAGATGTCCGGCAAAAGCTTAGTTCAGGAGCTGAGCTGAGCATCGCAGATGCCGGACGAGCCGACACCGCAAAACGTATTCAGAAGAAGGTGCGTTTTGTTGGTGTAGAGGAACCCGAAGACTTGGATGCGATTTCTGTGGTGAAATCAGAGGAAGAAGACCAGCACGCACACGACATCTTTGTGAACCGCGACAAGACGGTAGGTATGTGCACTGGTAATAAATATTACAAGGGTTTTGGTTCTGGGATATGTAGCAACAGAAGACGCCAGGAATATCGAAAGGAGCGAGCTGAAGTACCTGAAGACGTCAGAAAAGGCAAGCCGACACCATCCAAAAAGGAAGTGGAACAATGGCGGCCGCAATCACAACCAACAGGTATCCTAGCGGACTTCAAGAGAGCAGAGCTAGTCGAGTGGACGAGAAACAGCAAGGTTTAGGCGCGAACTTCGTGCAACGAAAAGCGTCGAGGAATAAAATTCCAGGTAGCTCTTTAAATACATACTTAGTGTGAATGAGTAAAATTAAGATATTAAATTGGAAAAACTAGAGTTATAAAGTTGAGTTTTTGTGATTTTGAAAATTAAATGCAGGTTGTAAGAATGGTTGAAATCGATTACTTAGTGTTTCGATAAATCAAAATTTCTATAAATATATTGTGAATTTGGCTGGAATGAAAGTACTGAGTGTACTAGTGAGTAGCATTGCTTGTTGGGACTCATATCTGCCGGAGACATTTTGTTATAGTTGTTCTTTGTGAACCCTCCTATGCTGCTGGATGGCAGATGCGTGGACGCGGGAAGGCTGGCGTCACCTCCAGGTCGAGTCAAGACGGGCTAGGAGTTGAGGTGGAGTTCCAACAAGATCCCCATTGGACATTGGACATTCCAACTCATAGATGTGGATTCATCGTCCAGCGCGGAAGTTAATAAATTATATTTCCTTCAGAAATGTAATTTATTTTAAGGGGAAAGGGAAAGTTGTAACACGGTCGCTTGGCGGCTGTGTATTTTTGTAAATTTTAGCTAGTGCAGTACTCCAGATGTTACGAAATGGACAGATTTATGGTGAAGGACGCACATTTTTTGCGCCCTGAAGCTTATTGTCAAAGACATAACTGTCCGTTTCCGTAAGTGATGCCCTCGGTGGACATCAATAGTTGGGTCATTTTCAGCATAGTTCGTACTTAGGGGATGAGAAGAGCCGGACAAACATAGGTTGAGAACTTCTGGATTTTTACTATTAAATGGCCCTCCGAAGTTCGAAATCTCTCTCTCTTGTTGTACTCGTCGATTGTTGTGGATGTCTTGACTGAATGTCAGATATACCTTGGTATTTCTTAGTGAAATAACCAATTAGTTGTTTTACTGTGTGTAAAGGCTCTCTCATCGTGGTGTAAATTTGTAAGTAGTTTTTATTATATTCTGTGTGAATTAATATTGATTTGTAGATCGATGTAAAAAGGTTTTCAAAATTGTTTGTAAATAGAAAAGTAAGAATTTAGAGTTTATATAGAATCAAATTACGCGTTGTAGTTTATTTGAATTATATAAATGTTTTTGATCGCGGTTGATTATTAAAATTTATATAATTTTGTTATTGTTGGAATATCGTGTTTGATTCAGCCCATCCTATTCCAACCCCTGTCTTTGTGACGTGGTAGCACAACGCGTAGGTAAAATTCTATTATTCTAAAATTACAACCCTGCACCAATTTGACCATAATTGTAGTAAACCGCGTCTGTTATCATTATTAATCATTCCCTTGTCTGCTTCTATCACGGCAGACTTTTAAATAAATAAATAAAGTGATAGTGGTGGCAGCGTCTATCGTTACCCTTGTCTACGTGTAAAAGTTGTTCATTAATATAATTCGTGGATTACTTTTGAGGCAAGTAAAACTCATAAATTAAAACCCTTTTATGTCAGGTACTAGATTTCGTCTTAGGCGGCCGTACCTGTTACATTACTATACTGGCGGGAGGTAATGTGTTGGACACATCAGATTTTTTTATATTTTAAAGTTTTGGGTAAATGTGTCAAACAATGAAACAACGTTGAAACCAAAGATGTTTTAATCCGTAAGGATTAAATTATGGATGATACAACCAAAGAATGTTTATTGGTTTATTTTCATTATTATTTGTAATTAATTTATTTTCAAAAAACTAAAGAGTTTTATTTAAGTTTTTTAATTTAAAATTAATTTATGTAATATTGTGCACGTGAACAGTAATTTCTAATAATAATAAAAATAAAGTAACGCAGCTTGCTTGACAGATAAACCGTTAAACATTTATTAATTTTTGTCACAATTTTGACATCATCGCTGTAGATCGGCGCCGGACCTCCCTCCATCCAATTTAGAAAAGGACAACAAATTTTTAGAAAGAGCGAGCTGATGCTCAAATGTTCTTTCCTTCAAATGTTTGGTTGTGTTGTTCATTTTGTGCAGCGCCAGGTGCCGGTTAATATTCACACAATACATTTTTCTTTTAATATCAAGTTTATTATATATAAATATGATGAAGTTTTGACACTGACACTTCCAAATCAGGTATTTTGTATTTTGTTAAAAAATGTTTCGTGTTCTTATTCATTGCTGAGCTTTATTTGCACTCTCTTTACGCTAAATGCTGAATGAAGATTCAACAAATAGGGCACGAGCGTGCTGCTATCGTTTGGGCCCAATCACCTTAGTGGCTGTGGTCCAGAAAAGAGCGGGAATTGTAAATAGACGCCATGGACAGGAATGCCGACAAATTTAATAAAGGAAAATGAGTTTGTATAATACGATTTTACAAGTTTTTGTTGACTGTCCATTAATGCCGACACAATAGATTTCACGGTCATTTACAACCAACAAAATTAAATAAAATGTAATTACGAACTCGATTGTAATTTAAACAACAAATAAAATTGACGTGAAATACACGCAAATTTTTATTTCAAGCAGAATTGCAGTAGTAACAGAAAATGGTGGAGCAGACGTCTGTTTTATCAAGTTGAGTTTGGTCTCAAATGAAACGTCTTGTTGAAGGCTAGCGTGCAGAATTGACATAAATTTGCCGATTGTTTTTTGCAAAAAGTTGTCAGAAGTGTGTGATGTATAATATCAAATAAAAAGTTTCAATGAGGGTTGGTGTGCAGAATTAACAAAAATTGTCAATGTTGATCGACTTTTTTTTTTGCAAAAAGTTTTTAGTGGTATGTCGAGTTTGGTCGCAAATTAAATGACTCGTTGAGGACTAGCATGCAGAATTGACAAAATTGTGCCTGTCGATCGGCTTTTGTTTTTTGCAAAAAGTTGTCAGAAGTGTATGGTGTTTGGTTTCAAATGAAAAGTTGCAATAAGGACTGATGTGCAGAACTATCAAAAATGGTCAATGTCGATTGGCTTTTGTTTTCGCAAAAAACTGTCAGAAGTATAAAGTGTTTGGTATAAAATGTAAGGTCTCGGTGTAGGCTAGCGAGCAGATATGACAAAAAAGTTCCACGTCGATCGAATTTTGTTTTATACAAAAAGTTGTCAGAAGTGTATCGTGTTTGGTATGAAATAAAAGTTGTCGGTGCGAGAACTGGCGTGCATAAATTAAAAAATGTTTCATGTCGACCGGCTTTTGTTTTTTGCAAAAAGTTATTAGAAGTATATTGTCTTTGGAACCTAATGAAATGTCTCGGTGTTTGCTGTTGTGCAGATATGAAATTTTTTTTTTATGTCGATAGGCATTTGTTTTTTGTACTTATAGCGGAGCTCTAGGGAATGCTCGGCGTTTCCGAGATTTCGCTATTCCTCACTACTAAAAGCTTTGCAAGTAAATCTGTTGCTGGTTATGTTTGGTCATGTTAAATTAAGTTATTTGTTAAAAGTAAAGTATATAAATAAAACTATTGTGACTATATATATTCTTTTAGCATACTGTTTATAATTGACATATGTAATTAAAAATATGATGCAGAATATGTGAATGTATTCGTGGATTAACATGGCGGGTGGGCGCTGTATCCGCCAGAGACTACTGCAGGCAGCCGGGCCTGCCCCGCTCCAGCCGTCAGCGTATGCGCAGCCGGGAGCCACGCCCACTCTGCAATGGCCACCTCGAAGTCCCCGCAACTGCCCAAAAAGTAAATATTTTACATTTAATTACAAAGTATAATATAGAAGGAGTGAGAACTTATACAGAAGAATGGCTACTGAAATGTGCTTTAAATAAAGAGATATATAATGTCTATTATATATTATTTTTAATAATCCTTCGTACATCACAGCTTATTATTTATAATATCATAAGAGGTAAATAAATATATTAAAATAATATTATAACAATAATTATATAATCAAATATTATTATGGGTAATAGAATATTCTGATTTTATTAGTAACTAAAATAAAAATTATTTAGAACATAGCTTTGATTTCTGAAATCTTTACATTGAGGTTTTAGATTTTTTGCTACATGTGAGAAGTATTAACTGATCCTCACAGCAGTATATTCGTATAAAAACAGTATATTATTTTACGATCAGTACAACAGAATTTAACTTTAAAATTTATTATATTTTCCAAAATTACTTCTTGGTACACCTTATCCGTAGGTTTGAATTACATAAAGTTTTTTTTCTGCATATAAACATACTTTAAATATATTCCTGTTTGAATATACTAAGAAACTTTTTAAATTTGATAAATATGCTTGAGCTTGCGATATACTTGCAAGCTAGTTTCTAATCTTTCTCCACATAAATGACACTCAGTTTTTATTTTTCCTCAGTAATTTATGTACAATAAATCCATTGTTATAATACTATCAATCTAATAATATAAATGAATGGAGCGTTGCCTATACTGTAATAATTGGTGTTAAGCGACTGGAGGGATGATGGAGTGAAGAAACAAGCAGGATTGCAGTCAACTGATGAATTTTATTAGTCTAAGGCCAACGTTTCGCTACCAATTGTAGCATCATCAGGGAAAACTGGGAAAACACATGTTTTAACAATATTATGTGGTTTTGTTTAAATACAAATACTTACAGACTATTTTAAAATATTGTGATCATATACAGAAAATCAATCAAGTAGATATCGTCATACATTAAAAAATAAATAAATAAATAATTAAAACACGTCATGTAATACAAAATAATTTGTTGTAAAATGGCGATTGTTAACAATATTTTTTCTTTACAGGGATTAACTTGATTTCTCTTGTTTAAATAATTTACAAATGTTACAGTAGATGGAGCTTAAATTTTGAATGTCGGTCCTGAAATTTTATGTTGTTATTGTCATTTTGTATGTGTAGCATTTCTAGTATCAGTCGTTTGTGTAAAATAGGTTCTTTGTCTAAAATATTTACTCCGTCGAAGTCGAAAGTGTGTCCAGTTTGTATACAATGTTATGTGAAGGCACAAGTTCCGTTATTGTTAGTTTTCTTTGAGTTTCTTTTGTGTTCAGTCATTCGTGTTTTTAAATATCTTTTACTTTGTCCTGTGTAAGTCTTGGTACAGTTTAGGCAAGGAATTTTATAAATCGTATTAGTATGTAACATTGTATCTACTTTGTCTTTTAATGTACTAAAAGTAGATACAATGTTACATACTAATACGATTTATAAAATTCCTTGCCTAAACTGTACCAATCCTGCTTATTTCTTCACTCCGTTGTCTATACTGATAAGTAGCGCACAGTGTAGTGAACATAAGAGAGAAATAGACATTTCACTTATAAACCTGAGATGAAGATAGATCAAATAAATTTTTTTCACTTGATATACATATTTTATATAGCAAAATATAATATCACACGATAAACAGGAACTTAATTCGTTGATTGGGAATACGATAGCACATGTTCACTTTACTTTACTTAATAATTTTATTTACATTATTTATATTTAATAAAACAAAACTTAACTAACCTATTTTAAAATTAAACAAATTAAACTAAACAGACTACATTATGTCTACGTCCGATCTACTGCTAAACCTATTTAAGATTGACTACAAAACTATGTTGAGAGGCAAATCTACCCTCTCAACTTCTTATCTAAATACAAAATTGTGTTTGTGAAATACGATCTTTTCGGCATATGGCCACATAATTTCTAATTTTTATTACCAAACATGTCAATGTCTATGCCGATAAAAAAATCATACTTCACAGAAGAAATGCAGTATACAAAACAAGATGGAAACCAGGGCCGTGTTTTCCATCTTGTTAAAATAAAAAATATTTTATTTTATTTAATGCAATTACAAATGTTGAAATAACAGTATTCAAAAGAGGAATATACACCTTCAGTGGTATTCTACTGTCACTGTTAAACTTAGAGATCGTCTCTAACTGAATTTAGAGGTGGTCTCTAAGAAAAACGTATTCTACAGTCAAATTTTACCGCTGTTAGCGCTAACATTGCTCTGTAACCATAGATGTAGCTAGGGGTACCTTTAAGCGTTTAGCAGAGCTCTGTTAAGTTTTCTAATATAGCGGACGAACATCGTGAGTTACAAGAAAATCGGGATTTGAGGGATGTTTTGATATGAATAAAGGACAAATTAGAGTTGTACGGGACAGAATAAACCCATTTGAATGCTACAATGATGAAGAATTCAGAAGAAGATATCGACTGAGGAAAGAAACTGTGAATTTCGTCATTGATTTGATTGGATTAGAAATAGAACCAATTTCGCAGCAAGAAAAAAATATTATCGCGGAATTGCAAGTGCTGTTAACATTACGATACTTTGCGAAAGACTGCTATCAAGTAGAATCAGGTAGGGAAATATAAATAATTATTAATATATTACCTAACCTCAAAATATCACTTCGGTTTTTGTAGTGCTCGTGTTATAATATTAATGGTTTATTTAATTGAAGGAGATTTGCATGGTGTCAATCAAGCCACTATAACAAGAATCGTAGCTAGAGTGTTGCGGACATTGGCATCAAGAGTGAAAGATTTTGTAAAGTTTCCAGATCGTCTCGACGAGCTAAAGACGGAATTTTATAACATTGGTGGTTTTCCCGTGGTAGTCAGTTGTGTTGATTGAACACATGTGCGTATTAAAAATCCGGATAAGGAACACCCCGTGCAATATTGTAATCGGAAAGGATTTCACTCATTAAATGTGCAAGTTGTTTGCGACGCGAAATGTCGAATCATTGATATAGTGGCGAGATGGCGAGTGTACACGATGCACGTATATGGGAACATTGTACGCTGAAGGATCTTTGGATTTTGGGCCGCCACCAGTTCCTGAGGAGTATTTTTTAAAGTTACAAATAACCGTTTTGGCTGGAACTTTTAATCTTAAAGTTCTTTTATCGCTGGTACTGTTCTTATGCAGCCCGTGGCATGTAGTTTCTTTTGCAACTCTAGCCATAATATTTTTTTTAAATGAATGCAGGGAGTGTTTCCCTTATTTTCTAATATTAAAGATTTTTTTTTAACAAACTCTACAATTAATAATTTCTCCATGTCTGAAATTTTTTTCGGAATGCTACGATTTTCTTCATTCATTGTATTTCCAAAATGTTAAATTAAGAATAAATAAATCATTTAATATAAGTTCATGTAATATTATATTTACATTTTTTTATTTTTATATAATACCTGTAATGGGTTAATTCTGTACTCTATTACATAATAATAAATTATGTATTATAACCGATTTCTTCTTTGTAGTCAAACAAAGTTATTTTATAAAATGCAATAGTTTAGTTCGTTATTATTACTGATTATTAATATGGTTAAATTTCAATTTGACAGGTAATACAGTGTTGCCACATATTATTTTGCTTAGAGAGCATCTTTTGCTAGCAGCGCTCTGTTACTGACAGTAGAATAACATCACCTATAAAAACTAACAGTCACCTCTAGCTAGAGATCGTCTCTAAGCAACTTTAGCAGTGACTGTAGAATACCACTGCTTATCTTTACTTATACAAGGGTTTATATTTCATTGATAGACAAAGTGGAAAAGTACTACTAAAAGTGCTGATAATTATAATGATTGTGAAATATAACATACATAATTCCTCCGTTCTAAAATTTTACAATTATTATTATTCAATTGAGCTTAATTTTATTTGTTCTTTATATGTATATATGTTTTTTTTATTTCTATTACAAATTGTTAAAATCTTATTTCTAAATTTATGTAATATAGTAATACACGTCAAGACAAGACATATTATGAAGAATAACGTACTATAAATAATGTAGAAATGATGATTGTTGTAATTTTGTAAATTTTACTCTTCTACTTGCCATCTATTCGCCATCCCATTTGTGGGTGTATTAATTACGACGATTTGTAGTGCGTCTCTGTAAAAAGTGCACGTGGAGAGTATTCTCGTGAGAGTGATCCAGTATCATCGCCTCCCATGTGCCGAACTTTCGCGTCGAGGATTATTCCGTACTGCCATCCGCCACTTCTTGTCCGACGCTCCATCGTCTTCGTTCACCTTACGTGGCTGGCGCCGCTTACGTGCCGTGCCGAGTCTTCCCGCCTTCTAGAACGACGTCTCAGATAAGTGTGTCCCCAAAAGTTTTATTATATTTATTCCTTGGGTCCTCGTTAACCAGCAAATCAACAAATCCTACACGAATTGTGTATTAGTGTGCACGTGACCCGCTCCATCCAGTTGCGGCCATCTTTACATTTAAAGTTATTGGTGTTCAGTTCGTGGCGCTGTCTAACTCAACGACATCTACAACTAGTTATTTGTTCTGTGGACACTATCACCACCTATGTTATATCTGTTTGACAGGCGAACTACTGTAAATAATAAACAATCTTACTAACTTCATTTATTCCTCTTGTTATTGTCATGAAATTATTATTAAGTATAACTATAATGGTATTAATTGTATACATATATGTATTAGAATTTAAAATTTATACAATATAATTTGTTATTTCGTACCTCTAAATTCGATCGATCTATTTATTTTTATGCCAATTTTTTATACCATCCAATTGTCGTCCTTGGCCTTCTCTTTTGGTATTTTAGTGAATAGGTTTTGGGAAAGCAAAATAAAAATACCTGGCGCCCATGTAAATATCACACTTCAGTTATACAAATATATTTCTATACCTTTATTTCTCGCGATCCATTTATAACACCTGTTTTATCTTTGTAAACAACTTCAGTACTGTTGGTAAATTAGAAAATTATACAAAAAAAATATCCATTATACTTTATTTATTTTATTTAAATTTATTGAATTAATTCATTTTGGGGCGCCGACCTACCAAAATTTGTGTGGGTGCTCACTAGTGGCGACTCGTTTACCCAAATTTTGGTGTAGTAAGATATCAAAAAAAAAATCAACGCAGACATTTTTTTTCATTCAAGGTCAAATGCCTTAAATTGAAAGTTACATTTTTTCAGGAGAAATGCAAATGCATGTTTTTCCCCTTACATGTACTAAAATTAATTGCCAGATCACAGACTATTTTTTATCTATTAAGCAATCATTGCATTTTGCATTTGAAGCATGCTACAAATGCATCAAAACAGGAATTTATTAGGGTAAAGGCTAATTCCAAAAAGTTGGAGTATATACGTTTTAATTTGTTTTTTATAGTTTTAATTTTTGTAGAAATTAAGAATCATTTTATAAAAACATACAAACTTAACATATATAAAGGAACTGGAGTAAGTTTTAATTATAATAGGTAAAAAAGAGCTAACTACATACATTCTATTGCACAAATGCACATGCGAAACATTTACAAGAAAAATCAGGACAATACTAAAATCTAGTCAGTAATGTTAGATTTAAATTTGTTCCTCAACATAAAAAATATTCCTTCTAATTTCATTAGCATTGATAAATGTATTAGCAATATTATTAATGTCAGTGTTACTGCCACAAGTTTTATGTACATTAAGAATGGATATGTCGTTTAATCTTTTTTGTGCCATCGTAGATCTCAAATATGTTTTTAATCGCCGTAGCGCAGAAAATGACCGCTCACTCCAAACGCTATGATATTTATTACTTTGAGAAACTAAACTTGCAGATAAATTTTCCACGTACAATTTAATATCTCGATAAAATAAAGTTTTTTTTTGAAGAACGGAATGAAGCTGTTCAACTCTATCAAACACTGATATCATTGCTTTCAATAAAAAGAAAAACTGGAATTGGTACAAAGTAGTAAGATACCCACTAGCTTTACCATTGACTTCGCGCTTTTCCTTAGACATCTCTCCAAGAAACAATAACAAAGTATCATAATTAGACTCTAATGTTTTTAGAGATTTTATTCGCACGCACCATCTTGTTGGGCAGAATGGTCGTAATGCGTGCTGTCGATTAGGTAAATTCTGTTGATCGTCAATAGTACTAGCTATGTCTTCTTGTAGAGACTTAAATATTGCTAACCTTTTCGAAGAGTTTCTAACAAAAGAAATGAACTAGCGTAGAATTGCTACGAAATCACGCACAGCACTATTTTTTTGCATAGCATCCTGCACCACTAAATTTAAATTATGTGCCGAACAATGAACGATAACCGCTCTTGATTCCAATTTAAGTGAAAAACGCGTTAAAGCATCCTGAACAATACCAAATAATGCAATAGATACTGTTGTAGCTGTTTCATAGAAACCCATTAATAATTCCTGGATTTCTAAATTGCTATCAGCAAATCTGAAGTATATGCATACTTGTTCTTTAGTGGTCATGTCGCACGTTTCATCTAGGATGAAAAGTACTTTGCTTCCTTGATTGACTTTATATAAATTTTTTGTATATAATTAGAAAGTCAAGAATTGTTCTCATTTCATATGTCATGGGAAACCCACTTATATTTAGTACGCTGTAACCAAGATTTTAATTCTGGTACAGCTTTAGCCCTGAAAAGAAGTAATTAATGAATATTTGACGATTCATCAGTATGACCTCGAATAGCTATTCCTTGCTGGCATAAGTATTGCAGAGAAGATATTATCTTGAGAAGCGCTTGGCGAGCTTGTTTCATTTCTGTTAATTTATTTTTTGAAATAAGAGATGACACATTTGTTCCTTTTCTCAACGAAGCGGCAACACTGCAGGCTGAGCGATGTAGTGCCCCCTTTTCGTGAATTTTAAAACGCTCGATGGCTTTTTGCCATTTACTAAATCCAGTTTGAAGAAATGAGTTGCATGAATCCTTATCAGCTGAAGTTAAAATTGCAGACGGAAGAATTGCATTGGATTCAACAGCACTCTTACATATGTTACAAAATACTTTGTCTGAATTTTTGTCCTATTGGATCTAAGGAAATGTTTTAATGCACTTTTCTTGAAACAATCTGCTGCTTGACGATTTTTTGGCGGATGTAGACAAACTGGAATTGCTTAAAGACGAAACTGAGGTAGATGGTGCATTGCCGATATTCGGAGGCTCATTGCTATCGCTCAAATCGTCTTGATCTCGATTCAAATGTGCCTGTCTGTATTTTACCGGCTGAGATGAACGTGCAGCAGAAGCACCAGAAGATAAACGTATTATAAACTTATCCATGCTTTATAAAAATTAAGAAAGAAATGGCACATATACCTACTAATACCACTCACGCAACAAATACAAACACGGTTATACAGCTGCCGTCTATACCACAACACCGTGCAGTAGGAGTAGGGGTGACGGTCTATGACAGTCAGGCTACAAAGCATCATGAATTACCGTTTTCTTTCAGCAGGCTCGCGCTTGCGTCCTGCGATGTATATTACAAATTTAAGCACGATATACTTACACGAAGTACCTAACCAATTTATAATACAAAATTTATTTTATTGATGTTAGGTATAATATTAATATTATTTTCTAAAATTGGTAGAATCAGTTTTGAAAATATAAATATGTACATTTATAAGTTTACTGTTTTGTCATTTTGTCCCCTGAATTTAAAAAGTTAACTTCTGAAAAAGATCTGTGGGTGCTCGAGCCCCGGAGCAACCACGTAGTCGGCGCCCGTGAATTCATTTGTATTTTGGATTTGCTCTCAAGTATTTTCTAGTTCTAGAATATGGTATTTACAATCACCATTTGTTTGTGTTCGTAGAATATAACTATACGTTTATTGAAAACAATATACTCAGTTTTACAATACTATATCTTATTAATATAGATGCAGTTCTTTATCTTTATTATTTATAAAGTACCTAGTTTGTTTTTCATTTAATTTTAGCACTTTAGTATGTTTAATAAAGGGTACGGGTGTAAATTGATATAAATCGTGAGGTTTGGAAGAAAAAATTGAGATATAAATAAGGAAGTGTTTTCGTGTTGACAGTAAGTCTCCATAATTTCAAGTAGTGGCCAAATGCCTCAGTTTTGTGTAAATTTTCAATGTTTGGGTCAATTATGCTTGTATATAATTACCTCAAATTACAAAAAGTTACATTGATTTTAATTTGTTTCGTAAGATAATTTAAATTTTGAATTACAAATATTAGTAAGTGGAATTTACTTTCAATGCCAATCCTTCCTTGCCAGTACACATTTTTCTTTAGGAGCTCACGAATATTTTGTGTTTGTGTTGTTAATGTTTTTTCATTACTTTTAATGTTTTCAATTTGGCTAATAAATTTATCAATCATTTATTTGCTAATATTTAAATTTTGGTTAGTTTGATCTTGTAATAATTTTTTGTTATGTTTTATTTGTTCGATAATTGAAATTAATTTAATAATAGTTCCTATTCCATTTATTCGACCGCGTTTTGAAATTCTATGAAATATTTTATTTATTAAATTTTCTAAATCATTAAAATTGTATATCAAATTGTTAATATAATTTTGAAATATTAGTTTTGAATTTTTTATTTCAAAAAAAAGAGTTTCTCTCAATGTTGTTATTTTAATAAATTGATCATGGATCGGGGTAATATTATAATTAAAATAAATTAGTTGCTCTGAAGTTTTTATCTGCATGTGTTTTCGCTAATTTAGCTAAATGAAATCCATTATCATTTGAAATGTCTGTAAATTGAGCCGTACATCAGAAAAAACAATTTATTGTTTAATTTTGTTTATCCTGACATGTTTTTCACCTACGTGATATCTGATTTTTGCTTTTCCGAGTAATGGAAATGGAATGATTTTGAATAATTTTTCTTATTCTGTTCGATATTTTTGTATTATTTCTGCACTAATGAGTGGAATTATATTAAATGGTATTTAATTATTTTTGCCAAAATATTCTATTCGGAGTTAATATTGTTGTGGTGTGTTTAGTATTGTTGTAGGCTAATATTGCCAAATCAAGTTTTTTTAAAATGGTTTTATTTTTTAAGTGATTACTATTTTCGAGTCTAAGATGTTCTATCAATGTTAAATAGAATCTTTCAACTGAGTTACTTTTAGGATTATTTGTGCAAATTATATGACTCTCTATGAGTTTTAATAAATCTTGTAATACATTGTCTTTAAATTCGGGTCCTGCGTCCATAATTATTTTATTTGGAATAGTGTTAATTTGAAAATATTGAATTAATTTTAGTAAGATGTTATTTGAACTTTTATAATCTAATGGACAAACTTGTCCGTGTTTGGAAAATTGATCAAAAATTATTAAAAATTGGTTTTTGTCTAAGAAAAGTACGTCGTTCTTTATTATATCAAATGGTTGTTTTGGTGGTGGTGTTAGATTATCTATTGCTGGAATTGGTTTTCTGTTGTATAAGTTTAATTTACAAAGTTCACATTTAGTAATATATAACATATTCAGTGATATTATTAATCATTATCGGCCAAATGTATTTTTCTTTTAGTACATTGAGGATTGCGATTATTCCTTTATGGTTAGTTAAACCGATATAAAAGTCATGAATTATTTCTACTTGCTTTTCTTCATTTTTGATATCTTCGACTAATTTGTTACAAGTGATTATGTTAATGGTGTTAAATTCAAAATTTTCTTTTATTATTTTTTAAAATTTAAGATCTAGATCTTTTTCGTTAAAAATAGCCAGATATTTTATTTTTGGAATAATATATTCTTTGAGAAAGTTTAACATTTTGTCATCAAGATTTTGTTTGTTAAATTTACACTGAATTTCTTGTTTTCTGTTTTCAAATAATTTTGTTATTTCTATTTCAGTTTCAAAATTATGAGTTTCAAATATTAGTTTATTGTCCGCTATATTGATTCTATCTTCTATATATTTAATCCATTTACTAAGTTTTTTGGATCAGAGTAGATTGTATTTTGATTTGACGAAATTGATTCATTATCACTATTAAATAAGTTTACTGTAGGTAAGGAATTAACATTAATTTGTATCTTTGTATCCTCAAATATTTTTAATATTTTTACCTATACTTGATTTGACATTCTAAATTATCTAAACCACAGCCTAACACGCGTAAGTTTATTTCAAAAATTTCATTCAGTATGACATAATATCTAAGTTCTTTTATTGGTTTATCTAGATTTTGCATTGGAGGTTTCTCATTAAATCTTTTCTTTGTAATAAAATGAATAATTGTTTGATTACTACACTTTTGAATAATGATAAGTTTATTTGTTAGGTTTATATTTTTACATCTTCCGAAATGCAGTAAGCAAATATTTTTGTTTCTGATACATCATCGATTTTATTATGAATTTTGGTTCTGTCACGTTGACGAGAAAGATTATCTGCTATTACATTCATTTTGCCTTGGAAAAATTCTATATATAAAGATATTTATTTTCGAGTATTGTTCTTCATGTAATACTGTAAATAATCTATGAAATAACTATTCAGTACTTATTTTAAAATTGTTTTTAATTATATTTTAGATTACATATTTTACATGTATTAAGACAACGATGATGTTTTTTTTTTATTTTTTAGCACACTTCATCGTTAACAAATATTTTTATGCTGTGCGCAATCTTGAATAAAAATAATGTTTTTTTCTTAAAATAAACAGCAAATACAAATTCAATTTATAATATACTGCCCGCCTTGAAATATTACATTTCAACAACAACATTTAATTTAAAGTGATAATTTCTTTATCTGCACTGGGTAACACTCAGTTTGTTTACGGCACGTTTTATCACAGTGATATTTGAGGTCTTCAGTTCAGCAACGCTAGTAACGCTATCTTAACCTCTATGTAGTTTGATGACTCTTGCTAGTTGCCACTTGAGTGGAGATAATTTGTCGTCGCAGATGATTACCAGACCGCCTTCTTCAGTAACTTAGGATGATTCTGATGCCATTTGGTTCGAATTTGGAGTTGATGAACATAATCGAGACTCTAACGATTCCAAAAGTGTCGAAGTAGTTGTTGCATCCGTTAATACAATGAAAGTTTGTTTTGCATTATTGTGCGTAAGTCTTTGTCAGGCAACTCTTTGTCAGGCAACGTAGTGAGTGCTTGACTAATTAGAAAATGCCCAGGTTAAATAAAAGATGTATAGGAAGAGAATTCAATAAAGCTTCTATTTACGTCAAAATTGTATAGATATCTTCAAATATTATAGTGATGTGTTACCGATTACTCGTTTTAAATGTGCTTTGACAGATTTTATACCAGCCTCCCAAATACCATCCTTATGGGGAGATCGAGGTGGAATAAACTTCCAATTAATACCTTGATTTGCAAGATTATTTATTATTGTACTTTAACAAATTTTGTTATTAATAAATTCTTTCAGTGCTGCATTCGAACCAATAAAATTTGTAGCATTATCTGAAAGCATATTCAACGGTTTTCCTCGACGAGAAATGAAACGTTTAAGTCATGCAATAAATGCATCAGTTGTTAAACTACTAACTAGCTTTAAGTGAATAGCTTTGGTAGTGAGTCATATGAACAGACAAATATAACATTTATAAGATTTATTACCACTTTTTTTTGTCTTTCAGTAAAGAAGGGCCAGCGTAATCTACGCTAAATTATAAAATGGATATGCAGGTGTAAGACGTGATGATGATAAATTACTCCGGTTTGAGATTGATTTTAAAACATTCTACACAATTGTGAATAATCTTTTTTATTTGATTTCTCTACGAGATGGGCCAAAAACGTTCGCGAATTATAGAAATTGTTTCTACACCACAATATAAGTTTATGTATGTTCATTTTTAATTATTAAAGTTGTCAATGTATGATTTTTTGGTAATATTACAGGATGTTTCTATTTATAAGGAAATTGTTATAATTCTAAACGTCCACCTACACGTAAAATAATGTTCCTGTCTAAAAAAAGGCTTTAGTGATATTAAATTCCTTTTTCTATCAATAATTTGTGGTCTTTTAAATCATGAATTTCTGACGCAAATGTTTGATGTTGTGCCAGTTTAATTAAAACTATTGAAGCAGTACTGCCTGCATGTATAATTTTGTTATTTATAACATTAGAAATAATCTCTAATATGTATAAATATTTTATGAACAAACTATTTTACGTAGAATATCTAATTTGTGTAATGAATTTTTGTGAGACTGTATGGCACGAGACCTTATCTGTTTGTTGTTTAGTCTAGCGCAGACCAGGGTGTTACAACCACTTGAAAAAATGATATTTCCGAGACGATACGTCGTCGTACGTGTGAACTGTTTACAAATCAGCATCTTTGGGAAAGGATTAAGACAAAGAAGTTATCATGCATCCAAATGAAATGGAATATTAAAAATATTCTCGAAGCTTCCACGATCACGTGCTCGGATCCACCACCATAGTTCTGAAGGTGTGAAGAGGGATATTTCTGTATATAACCCGAGTCCAAATCTGTACTCGGGGAGTCAGAACCAGGAATTCACTTATGTCTGGATTGTCCGGAGTAAGTCCTCCTGGTCTCTGTAACTCCATTCCTCTCCAACCTTTCCTTTGGAAGGCTGTTTCTGCTATTGGCTAATGTCAGGCATTAAGACTAACTTCCAAACTCTCTACTAATTTTATCAGAAAAGCGGTTTCTGCTATTTGCTAATGCCAGGCATTGAGACTAACTTCCGAATCCTTTACTAACTTCATCAGGCAGGCGGTTTCTACTACTGGCCAATGTCAGGCATTGAGACTAACTTCCTAATCCTCCGAATACTCTATAAAATTCCCTATTGGAAACATATCCTATTCCCATCAACATGGAGACTACTCGGACAAGCTAGGTATGTGTCTGGTATTTTCTTTGTATAAATATCCCTAAATGTAATTTATAATTGTCACAATAATATATTTTTTTATCAAATATAACCAATCTAATATGGTTTGTCTTATACTTGTAAATTTACACAAACAGCACAGATTCGCCAACTCAGCTGGGTGCCTACCTCAAATAAAACTATCAATAATTATTCCTGATAGCTTTGACTGTGTGCTCGCCGAGGCCGGTTCACGATTACTGTGTGCTCTTAGGGCTGGTAGAACCGTGGGCCGGTCTTTGCGATTCAGACCATCAATAACAATATAAATAATGGCCCTCTGGCAAAACAGAGCGCCATATAAACAAAAGACCTCAGAGCAACGACATGCCGACTCTGAAAATAATAATAAAACTCAAACAAAAACCAAAAAACACAATTGCATTTGTAACTGACAAACAATATTAGTTCGGTCTCAGTCACTAAACTATACAATACGTGATTATAATAAATTATTGGGACAACTCTAAATAAAAAATTATACATCAAAAACTAAATTCGAAATAATTTTTAAGTTTGACAGACAGCAAATAATAATTCTAATAAATATTTAGATTTTTTTTTTTATAAAAATATGAATATTCCTATTTTATTAAAATAGTCTGATATAATAAAGATATTATAAGCATAATTTAATTTAAAAAAAGTAGGGTCGAGGTGGTCTCAAACCAGGTCTTGTAGATTATTTGTATTATATATGTATAAATATGTATATATATATATATATATATATATATATATATATATATATATATATATATATACCGGGTGTCCTAGCTCGACCGACACATGGGAGATTTACATGGGAAATCAGTTAATTATGAATAGTATCTCCCCAGTGCAAGATATTAACTTCAAATTTTGTATGCTTATTGGGGAATATTTCTATGGATTACAGTTATTTGAAATATGTAATTTCGTCTGCAAGACGAGCTTTATTAAATTATAAAATCTAACATTTCCTTTCAAAATCAGTCAGCCATGGAAATAAAAGAAAATATCTATGTGACAGTTCTGACAGTTAATGACATGTCATTGTAGATATTTATATTTTTGTAATATTGGTATATTATTTAACAAAAAGAAACTAAATTCAACTTAAATAGCATTAAAATACAGGGAATAAGAATTAAAATCAGTGATACTTCACTAAACTGTCAGATAAATATTTTCTTTTATTTCCATGGCTGTCTGATTTTGAACGAAAATATTAAATTTTAAATTTAATAAATCTCGCCCTGCAGACGAAATTGCATATTTCAAATAAGTGTGATCCATAGAATAAATATTCTCCGATAAGTATACAAAATTTGAAGTTAATATCTTGCACTGGGGAGATACTATTCATAATTAACTGATTTCCTATGTAAATCTCCCATGTGTCGGTCGAACTGGGACACCCGGTATATATATATATATATATATATATATATATATATATATATATATATATAAATATATCAGCTGAGACAACGGACGTATGTTGATAGCATTTTGTTTGTTTTAAAATTTTTTTATCTAAAGTTATCTTAAAAATCTTCAAGATTTTATATAAAATATTCTTACTCGGGATTTTTTTTATTTCGCTGATTTTGGTGAATAAAGTGATATTTTAATTTTTTTATTCGAACCTTTTTTTAAAGAAATATTTAGATAACCACGTGTTGTCAAAGCTTGCGAGGAAACCTCCTCAACTTTTTTTTCTTTTTTGATTGATCTTATATTCAAAATTTCTCGTGTATCTTTCACAAGAAAGATTCATTTTTTATTAGTTTGCTTAATATTTTTTTGAATACGATTTAGGTTATTTTTTATACTGTGGGATTTAGACAGAGCTCACGCTGATTTACTGTCGTAAGTAGAATTTTTATCGTTCCAATTTTATTTTTCTCTTTGTTTTTTTGGATGCCATTAGTTACCTTTTTATCGTTAATTATTTTTTTGGCAGCCAAAAAGTAAGTAATAAACTTTACAAGTCCCGCAGTAAAAACGTTAGTTTTTGAAAACCTTTCAAGTCTTGTAATATTCTTTCTTTCTCTATTTTCTAGTCTTTTACAGCCTGGCCAGCTGATAGTTTTTGTAAAATTATTTGGAGTATTTTTTGTGCACAATTTTTTGTGAATAATAATTTTTGCATTTATTTATTGTTAAATAAATTATTTGTTCATTTTTTTATAAATATTTTTTGTATTTTTTGCCACGGCAAGTTTTTTTTGGGGTCAATTATCTGCTAAAATTTTTTATGTTTTATATTCCCTCCTGGTCCTGGATGGTCGAGGTTTGTTGGTAGTGGAGTGTGGAGTTCCAATCCAAGCTGAATAGTACTGCGACACGTGCACACGTACACTGTACCAACTTACACACAGTACTCAGGCATTACGCACAAAAAACAGCAGTTTGCTTTTACACACGAACAACTCACGCAACCGCCAGACACGTTTAGTCCGGTGACGCCACGCATTATCCTGTTATCCTGCTTTACGCTATTACACTGCTTGTGTCCGACATCCTGCGGTGCCGCTTAATACTAACACGAACAGTACACATTCCGTCGACAAGCCGAACCTCGGTACCAAGACGTCCAGGGACTCACTCCAACGACCTAGCCATTCCAGACCCATCGATATTTTGTTACCCCACAAAAGGTATTTTCTTATTTTTTGTAATAGGCAATAATTGTCCCCGTTAATTTTCCCTATTGTATTTTACTAGCCGTAAATAAAATTAGTTTTATTTTCAATTTGTTATTTTCGGTGTTGTTGTGTCCACCATTTTCCTTTCGGCACAACTGGCGCCCTTCCCTATTATTGTTATTACAAAGATCTTAGTGACCCACGACCTAGCGATACCACGACCAATTCTGAGCTGTCTTTGAGAAATCACGGTAATTTTTTTAAACATTATTTTAAATTTCTGGCACACGTCACAATATACATATATATATATATATATATATATATATATATATATATATATATATATATATATATATATAATTTTGTATTTCATGTTTCAAAATGGATTTAGTAGGTATTAGAAGATATAATAAATATTATAAAACTGGCAAAAGTTTAAGAGATATTCAAAATATTTTTGCTGGTATTCGTAACTTAGTATCAAAATTTGAGCATTCTGATATAATATAATAAAAATATTTTAAGTATAATTTAATTTAAAATAAATAGGGCCGGGGTGGTCTCGAACCAGGTCATGTAGATTATTTATATTATGAATCCGCCTTCTTATCCACTCGGCTATGGAGCATTTTTTTTGACGTTTCTTATTCGAAAATATGAAGGATAACCTTCAAAATAAAATTTATTATATCAAATATTTCAGTTAGAAAAGACCATATTACACAACATTTGGTTTTATTAGATGCAAAATTAAGTAATCTAACTAACGATACCATATACACCCGATTTTATTTAGCGGGACAGATGGAAACAGCAAAAAATTGTTTTCCCATGTTATTTCCCTATGACAAGGTTTTCAGTATTCACCCTACGTATCATTGTTATATTGTCAAATTGTCTCCCTACCCGGGGTTTTGGCTGTGGTTTTTTCCGGGTTTTAAGGTGAATGCCGGAGAGCGTAATATTCCACAGCACTTTCCGAATGTCGTAATTATCAATAAATGCACAAGATAGATATTATGTCTTTCTTTTGGAGTAAATATCATTTTTTTATTTTATCAAATACCGGTCCAGATTCTTCCACTCTTAACAGCTACTCTGTATTACGACGATGAAGTGTTACTCATTTAAATAAACACAACGTAGGGTAAGTTAAACCTTCGACGAGACGATCTTTGGCCAATTTATGGATGTGTACGGAGGAGGTAGGTAACGTACTGTTACACTATTAAAGATCTAATTCTTGTACCGTTAAATTAGATTGAGGTATGTCATTGTTTTGTTTTAAATTGTCATAAAATCGAAAAATCCATGAAACGATTCGAATTAGTTTAGTCAAATATGATTATCTAGAAAATAATTCTACTTCGACTTGAGTTGTTACTAATACGGATTTAGAGTGTTTAATTTCAATAATATTTACGTCAATCTCAGTTTGAGACTTATTATTATCTGTTGGCCAACGAGAATGTTCAGTTAGTCATACGGGGCCTTGCCACCAAAGTTTATTACAAAAAATTTTAAAAGTAATGGTTTAATACAACGAAATATTAAATGTTAATTTTTGTATTGTTGATACTCGGCTGGCAATAAAACTTTGCCACCTTGTAGGGAATAAATTAATCCAACACAAAGTAATCCTAGATTCAGACCAATAATATATTGATGTAAAATTTATATCTAGAGACTGAATAACCTTATGCATAAGTTCTGATGGTAAGAGAGCTGCACAAAGTACAACTTTAGGCAAAGTTATTGTATGTAGAGGTGATACTCGTGATTTTGAACAGAGTAACCGACATTGATAGCTATCAATTGGATTTGTTTTAGATCGAATATAGATACAAGCTTCGTATGTTCGTTCTGAAGCTTCAGCGAAACCATGTAATTGTAAATCATTAAAAGACCGGTTCATTACACATCTTGGAATTTCAAGATTATTTAGACATTTTAGTTCGTCAACCACATTGTATGTAACACGTTTGGTAACGATTTATTCCAAGATAATTTGTATTGCCAAATACGTTGTATTATTAACTTTGCTGAAATAGTTACAGGATTCAAGAATCCAAGCGGATCAAATAATTGAGCTGTAATTGATGAAATTATTCGTTTTGTTCTTTTTGTAGAATGTGATATGTTTTTATTGCAAATGTAAACGAATCAGAAAGTGAATTCCAATATTTCTAAAATTTTATTTTCTAGATTTTCCTGAAAGCTCATGTTTGTATTTTGTTCTTCTCTATTCATCATTATTGCCTGATTACTACTTAACCACTTTCTTACGTGAAACCCTGCTAAAGCTAGTATTTGAGTAATGTTATTTTTTAGAATTTGCAATTCCTCAAGTGTATCAGCATCTGATACCATATCAGCAATATAAATATCTCTAGATAGGACTTCACATTCATGACGGTAAAGTGAATAATATTCTACAGATAATTGTTTAATACACCGAGTAGCTAAATATGGTACAGACGCTGTAACTGTAGGTAATTCGTTACTTTGAACAACATTCATAATATTTTTACGCCATAAAATTCTCTGGAGATGACGATCATATTCCGAAATTAAAATTTGACGCTACATTTTTCCGATATCTGCTGTTATCGCGTGTTTGTGTCTACGAAAAAGAATGAATAGTGAATAAATTATTTTATATTTGAGGACCAATGTATTGTACATTGTTAAGAAATAAACCACTATCAGAAATTGCTGAAGCATCAAATACAACGTGTGTTTTCGTAGTAGAACTAGACTCTTATTACTGCATGATGTGGCAAGTAAAGTTTTAGCATGTTATTTGAATCTTTAGATTCATCTACTGGAACCATACGACATAATGTTTGATATTCATCTAAAAATTGAATATAGTCTTGTTTTAAATTGAGAATTTTTCTCTAATTTACGTTCAAGAAAATTAAACCGTTTTAAAGCAATTTCTCTTAAGTTTCCTAAATTGAATTTAGTTTCTATTAGTGGTATGCTCACTATAAAACGACCTGAATCATCTCGTTTCGTACTATTTATAAAATGCGTTTCACAATATTGTTCATCTTTGGATAATATTTTTAAGTCTGTGTTTTCTATATCCCAAAATTTCTCTAGATCAAATTCGAGCTTATAAAACCACAGTGTGCACTGTATTCTATATTTTGAATTATTTTGAAATGTTTATTCTGTAAAGGTTCAAAAATATTTCCGCCAAATTTTGTTTTTTGTATTAATGTAATACCAAAACAAATCATTAAAGTTTGTATCAGCTAGTCTCATGGTGGCACGAATATTCAAACAAGATTTTGAAAGTCATAAAACGTGATTGCAATTGTACATTATATATATATATATATATATATATATATATATATATATATATATATATATAGTGGCTTAACACCCCCATGGGGTTGCGCCGCTTCCTTAGAAGCTTTCTAGATCCAATTTTATTGGAGTGGATCAATTTCTGTTACTATTTCTTAGATGTTCTTTGTAATCTTCCTCCACAACTCCGGATGCTTTTAGATCTTCTTCCACTTCTCTTAGCCATGTTGGCCTGCCTCGTATTCTTCTTCCGCCTAGGCTCTACTCGATTATTGATCTTATTGTATCCCTTTCTTCTGCTCTCCATACATGGCCAAGCCATATCATTCTTTGTTATTAAATTTTTTTCACTATATTTTCTTCTTCTAATTCTTGTTCTATTTCATAGCTCATTCTTATTCTGTACTCATTTTCTGATACCTTGATTGGTCCTAGTATTGTTTGTATTATTTTGCGTTCCATTATCTTTAGATCATCTTTTTTTGTCATTGTGATTGTTTTAGCTGCGAATAATGTGATTGGTCTTATTATTGATTTGTATATTCTGATTTTTGTATTTTTTTAAATAGTTTTCTTTTTAATATTTTTTATTTGCGTAAAAAGCTCTATTTGTTGCTGTAATCCTTTCCTTAATTTATGTTTCTCTTTCTCCTTCACTTGATAGCATAATTGCTAGATATTTCTCCTGCCCCACTCCATCTAGTTTCTTGTATTACAGCAATATTTATTTTATACTTCAACAATTCTGCAGCTATTTCTTGCGTTTTTCCTGGTTGTAGCATAGTTCTGACATTCCAGGTACTAATTCTAATCTTATTATTATTTTTTGTTTTTTACCTTTCTTTCTATTTATTTTCTTTGACTTGTAATTGTGGGTGAGTGTATTGGTGCCATTTCATTGTACTTATTTTCTAATTCCTTTATATTAGCCATTTTTGTTACCGTGTTTCCTGTTACTTTATTTTTGTTTGGTTGCTATGATTATTTTGATAAATTACTTTTTATTGGTCTTTCATCGTAGCTATTTGTTCTCGGTCTACTTGTAAATTGAGGTCTGACACTTGAAGTTGTTGGTATATCTGCTTTATTGGGTTGTTGTTTTTGTCTCTTTGCACCTTGTTTCTCTTTGTTTCTTTCGTTATCTTCATATGTTTTTTGACTTTTCTTTTGTTCCTTTTCGTCAGAATGCATTCGTTTTTGTCATTTTTATTTTCTTTTATTAATTTTGTCGCTTCATTGTTATCTATTTTTATTCCATCAACATATAAATTATTGTATTTCAAAACGGCGTGTTTACCTTCTTTTCTTATGTCTTTCATCAGCGGTATCAATACTTTTATTTCTTCTGCAATTTCTTTCGGATAATCTTCTGATATTATTATTCTCGTTCCTTTTAAAAACTTTCGGTTTGCCAAAATTTCTATTAATTTCTTTCTTGTTGATAATTTTATTAGTACCAGTCTTGTTTTATTTGCCTTTTTTCCTAGTATATATATATATATATATATATATATATATATATATATATATATATATATATATATATATATATATATTAACAATATCTCTGTTATTTATATCTATTTTATTGTGTTTTTTTATTAGATCTAAGCAAGCATTTTCTAGTTGAAAATTATTTCTTTCTTCTACTATTAGGCCAAAAGTTAAAAGATTTTTTTCTCTGTTTATTTTTTCTCGTTCTTTCCAATTTTTTTTCTATTTTCACTATTTTACTGGTACATTTTTCTAAATTATCTGCTGTAACATTGAATTTATTATTTATCTCTTTTTTATTTTTGCTAATTCCTAGTTTTAATCGGCTATTGCATCTAGGATTATTTGAGCATCCATTTTATTATATGTAGGTATGCAATTCTCCTAACTTGCTGGTTTTGCTTGGTGGTGTTCTATGCGTCGTCAGTTCAGTTTGTGTTATCACCTTACTTGATATCTGTCGCTGGCTCAAAACACTACTTTGCAAAATGCAATTCTTGATTATGCTTTGCTGGCAATGTAGCTCTCTTGAAAGAATATGTGCATAAACTTCAAACGGCTAATAATTTTATTTTCTTCTTAATGTTTTATCTGACGATACTTCTCTTTTCCTTTATATCTTCCTTTGGGATCTCTTCTTAGTATCTTGCTTTATTTTTAATAGCCCTTTATATCCTTGTTTTTCATATATATTTTTTAATTTCTTTACGAAGCACAAACTCATTCGTGTTGACACCACGACACACACACTACTCATCAAAAACATATAGAAAGTAAAAATAATGCACTAGAATGTTTCCATTGACACAAATGTGGGCACATGAAGAAAGAGTGTCGAAAACTTAAATGAGATAAAGAGGGCGACAAGAAAAACGTCACCACCCTCATCACTTTAAAACCATGTGAGAGTGAGACAAACGCGCCACCCTGTGATCAAGCTGGCGACATTATCGACCACCAGATCATGAATAAACCGTAAAAAGACGTTTCTCACCTTTTTAAACCGTCAGTAACACAACAGTGGTATTTGGTGACGACGGAGAGAGAGAAGCAAAATGAAAAGTTACCATACCAATGAGAAGCTTCGTTAATGGGCAATGGTTGGAAGTAAATTTCAATTGGCATCTGCACAGCGAAAAATTTAATGTCAAATTTACTTCATTTGACTATTTTTCTTCTTTCATGCGAATTACCATTCGAAATAATTGTCCAACTCGTACTCCACGTGCTTATATGATACCATCTTTACTGAATTCACAAGTGAATTTTTTATGACTTAAACTCCAGACCTTTATCAAGACTAGATGTTACGGAAAACAAATTTCTTCTTGCTTGTGGAACATAAAGTACATTTTCCATAAAACAAGGCAACCATTTTCCATCAACAGCAGCCTCAAATTTAACTGTTCCTTTTCCTAATGCATCCATAGTTGAGTTATTACCAATGTGGATCTTGACAGGTGTAGTAACTATCTGGAACGATGAATACCATTCTCTATGACTTGTTACGTGATCTGTAGCGCCGGAATCAACAATCCATATGTCACTGTCAATTTCGACATTCAACATTTCACTGATAAATGCCTGTTCCTGTTTTTCATCATTTGAGGAATTTCCTTTTCTTTTCTTCTTAATTTGTTTAGAAGGACAATTTCTTTTGATGTGGCCTAAGCCACCACAGCCATAACAGTTAAAAGTAATATTTTTCTTATCACTTGAAAATTTCTTTTCATTCTTTAAGTGTTTATCACGAGTTTTGGTTTTAGGCAGCCATCAGAGCTACTACTTCCCCTTGTTTCGCAGTTCTTTGTAATCTTCTGTTTTCTTCTGATGTCAGTACGCCAATCAAGTTCGTAAGTTTTTGCTGTTCTTCTGGTCTTGCCTACCATGCTTGTCGAAGACTTTCGTAATCTTCTAGTGGTGTATCCAGAAATTTAACCATTAAAGATGATTTGTCTGGTTTCTCATTTAACTGTTGCATTCTAAGAATCAGTCGTTCGAATTTTGCAATATGGGTCAGCATGCCATCATTTGGAGCCTCATTGAATCCAAAAAACGCTGCTTGGACAGTATGAGCAGCTTACTTTGTTTGCTGTTTAAATATCGTGTGCGGGATAACAGGGATGGATACCCAGGATATCGAGTATGGATGATGGAACAGTTGGTGAGGTTGTGAATCTCACTTTCACACAACCACGCGAAAAACACTTATTTATTTACACACAGCACAACCAAAACTATACAAATAACAGATATAACAAATGTAAATGCAGTACAACAATGGATTGTTGCGGACCGATACAAAACAACTTTGGCGCAACAACGCCGGAACCGAACAGACTTGTACTTGTACAATTTTTTAAAACCAACAAAATTCGCTAGCGACAGCGCCACTAACAACAAACTACAAAAAATACAGAGAAGCGTATATGGCGTTGACATTGGCAAATATGTGTTGTACCTTTGACAATATACGGAGCTGACAACAATTAAAATCTCAAACATATCGAATGTAGTTTCAACCACATTTCTCTAGCAAATCCGCATGTGACTAGAAGCGCAATAACTCTAGATTCCAGGGATTTAACAAGAATTTGACTCGCAGCTCGTTCTGCTTTATCCCATGCTTTTAACTGTAAGTTATGTGCTTCCCCATCACCACCTGCTACTTGCACTGGTTTTTCAAGTTCTCCTGTGTAGACCTCGAATGCTACTTCCATACCACGTAATAAGTTACTGACGGCAAAATTTCTAAATACTCCAGTTTACAGCACCTCTTAACTTTTCAATTCCGTAAACATCTATGCCCAATATTTAATATTATGCAAAATTCACGATAAGAATAAATCGAGTACACGCCGAATACTGATACAAGTATTACTCGCCACAAGTCTATCTTCCCCAAGGGTAGCCACGCTCTGCTACCATATTGAAATTCCGTAATCCCAGTGTAGAATGAATAAGTTATATAATATGTCAATATGGTATAATTAACATATAAGAAAACTCAAGTCTGACAGAAAACGATATATTCAAAAAACATTAAAAACATAATACAATTTTATATAGCACACTACTTTTTATATTATTACATTAAAGTCATGGAGATCTAAAGGCTAACTTGAACATGTTAAAATAAAAATAACATTTCATTTCAACACGAATCCTATTAGCAAACCACCAATTCCTTTTGAGCCAGTACGTTTCAAAAAATGCGTTAACTTGACCTAATGGAAATTTACCTTGAATGAAGGGCGGCTTTGAGATGAATTTAAATGTTAAAAGACAAGGGATGGTATGTACAATAGCAAATGACTCTATGAAATAAAACGTAAGCAAAATTATTCACGTTAACATTTTTAGGTTAAGGATTACAAGGATAAGTAAAATGACACCGTAACAAGTCTCCAGTTATAATCGCGTTACAAGTGAATTGTGTTAAATAGTTCTCACACCAATTTTCAAAAAAATCTAAATAAACTAACTCTGAAGCATTAGGACAACGATATAAGCATGCTAGTTGTCGCTGCATTAATTAAGGGAATAAAGAAGAAAAAAGAAGAACAGTACAAATTTTGTATTTGTTACAGTCAGTAAAAATCAGAGTAACACTAAAACAAATATGTAATTTTGTCTTTATTGTATTATAGTTATTTTATTAGTTGTGTTCTTTTTTACTGTGTTTATTGTGTTTGTCATTAAGTTGTTGTTCGATGTGTTTTTTTTTTGTTCGAAGTTGTGTTATTCGCGTGTTGCCTCGCGATCAGTGAGTGGTCATTGAAGGGTCGGATCCGCGAAGTTCTTATGGTGCAGCTATTCTGCGGTCAGCAGAAGTGGTGAAGCTTGCCATCAGTTGGCGGATCTGTGTTTGTCTTAACGACCAAAGTGCTGTGAATAGTTCGGTCCTTCGAGCCGGATTCCAGACGCTATGGAGTCACACGGAAATGCAACACGCGAGGAAGACATAATGCAGTAAAGAATAAGCCAGAGAGACGACAAAGGTGTTAATCCTCAGTTAGATGAGTGCGTAGTCGAGCGGCCCACGAAAAAAGCACCTAGAGACACGTCACAATCGCAAAGAAGCATTGACGAAGAATAAATCTCTATAAAAAGTGGTGGAACTAGATTCTCTACGATGTCTGCCAAATCTCTTCAACAACAGTCAATGGAAGCAGAATTGGAAGAAGCGGAAAGAATTTCCAAATTAGAAGAAGAGAAATTGCAAGGAGAGAAAAGCTCTCAGATCTTCGTTTGAAAATATGAAATGCAAAATTATCAGACAGAAGTGATATAAGAAGTGATATAAGCGATTTAATTGAGTAACTATTGCTTAGCAACTTTATCCGCAATCGGCCCATAGAAGGCAAATTACGTCCGCATTTGAGGACGTATAAACAAGTTTATGATTTCAAATTAAAATAGAGAAAATTTAATTCTTTTGATTAATATTTCATTTCGTTTTTGTTTGATGCAGCACACCCACAAATATATAGCATGAGCCGCCACTGTATCTTATAGTTATATAAATTGTAAAATACTGAGGAGATATACACAAAAAAAAAACTATTTAATTATTTGCTTTCCCAAATTTTATTTTTATGTAACACAACTATAATCAAATAAGATTTATATGTACTAATAACCAATATATTATTTGTAAGATATAAGTAAGATGTAGCAAAGTGTGATGTGGTCAGGGCGCGGGTAGGCTGGTGTTGTCCGGGCTGGACAGCACTAGGACCCCCTCTCCCTTTGAATGGTATACTGCAAATGTAACATTTACATAATCAATATATGCACACACATTAACAAATCCGTTTTCCCCAAATCGCATATCCTAAAGAATGGGTTGCATACATTGCAATACTCGATGTCATACATATTTGTTGACGGGGAAGTTATGCGAGGGCTCTCTATAAGTATCCGACCTTCATTTTCCCCAGTCTTTGATTACCCCAATACGCCGGAGTAATCCCGGTCTTAGGGGCAACAATTTTTTAACATTAAAAGAAAAAAAAATTTCAACAAAATAGGGAAAAAATGAAGTCTGATTCAAATATGAGACAATATGTATATTAGAAATAATAATTTATATTGAAATACACATTTCACATTTATTTATTTTGTCTTTTTTTGGTAAATCTTAAAAATGCCAAACTTTTAACTAACATGGTTTTTTATATCAACACTAAATTATTTTAGTTTCATAGAATGAATAAAACGAAATCAATATTTAACTTAATTCATAAACATAATTGTTATGATTATATATATATATATATATATATATATATATATATATATATATATAAAATTTTATTTTGAATCACAACACATTTAATGCCAGTAAGTTTTTAAATCGTTCAAATGACCTCCGCGGATAGTTGACAATTGACAATTCGAAAAACCCAATTTAGAATTATTTTTTGGTATATTTCGGACTGCTTTCAGCAATGGTTCGAATAATGTTCTTCTACAGGTCGTTATTTGTTACTGGCTTGTTGATATACGAGACTGATTTAACGTAGCCCAAAAAAAAATTACTTAAAGAGTGAAATCACACGAAGTTGTTGACCAATTGATGTCACTTTTCCTCGAAATAACGCGCTCTGGAAACTTTTTTCGCAATAATTCAACTGTATTATAATATCCACATTTCGTCTGTAACAACATTAACCAATTCCGGTCAAAGAACATCATCCCCCAATATCTCTCGCCGTTGTAAGTCACAAAAAACTGGGAGATTTTCGTTCTCACTTACACTTTCTTAAATGGCAACAATATTTTCGACTGACTGAATGTTTCGACGACACACAGGTATTGCTCGATCAGCAACTGAACCACTTTCCTCAAATTTTGTAATTAGTCGTTGAATTGTGCTCTCAGTAGGATGGTTATGTCGACCATAAATTTTACGTAGCTCACGAAAACTTCAGTGATTTGAAGACGAATTTTGTTAATTACTTTTCACATTTTCAATGCGGTATTTAAAGTATACTTTTTCATAATGAAATGGCAGCTATGATAGAACAAAACCGTCGCAGAACGACAGCGGTGTCAATTCAAATAAGACCGCAATCAACAGTCAAAGTTAAGGCGTGCTAATTGAAAGACCTCCTATATAATCAGAGTAGTGAGAGATTTCCACACAAATGAGGTCATCTCACATTTTCTGTTTTATTTTCTTCCTGAAAGTCTACCGTCTACAATATATGTAAATAATATTTTCATGTCATTTGGGTACATTGTTTAGTAGATATAATTTTTTGAAATTAGACTTCGATTTCAAATCTCAACAGGACGCCATTTGCCAATATGTCACGAATCAGAATGATCAGCTCACTCTTGCGGACGAAATGTAAACTTCGTTCACCATGCTTTTCCTAAATATATAAATATATTACACTCTGATGTAATTTCAATTATATTTCACGCTTACAAATCTGTAGTTCTACACTAATATAAACAAAACAAAAACCTGCGTACTTTTCCTCTGACAACTATATAAATTTTAGGTTACTTTACATCACGAAATATAAAATTATACTTCGTGCTTTACACTGACGTTCACCTTGTAGCGCCTCGGTGTACGTGTATGTGTGAGATGTATCTTTGTGTGAGTTTTTGATTCGTGACGTCAGGAAATTCGCAGCGCGAATATCTTATAACAAAATTATGAATGAAAAGTATTATATTTCGGCGTACATCATATTGAAATATGTATAGTAAGTGTAGCAGATTCCATATATATAAAAAAATCGAAACATTTTTTTTTAAAATGACCCCATTATTAGGATAATCAATCTGACCATTTGTCTTTTTTGTA
This sequence comes from Stenolophus ochropezus, assembly GCA_035578165.1. Classification (NCBI taxonomy): domain Eukaryota; kingdom Metazoa; phylum Arthropoda; class Insecta; order Coleoptera; family Carabidae; genus Stenolophus; species Stenolophus ochropezus. The sequence goes on from JAQOWZ010000025.1 coordinate 4,412,596, forward strand.
GCATGATTTAGAAAAAGGTTGCGTTTTTAACATAAAGATCATGAGCAGTGTTGCCACATTTTTCTCAACTTGGAAAAAATTTGCGCAAAATATTTATGTGATCCAAGTGGCAAATGAAATACATGATTAAATTCGATGAGTTTATTGATCGTGAATAAATAAATCGTAAATGTTTAGTACATCCATATCTTGGCTCTTATTATATTTGCATTTGTTGGTCACACACTCTTCACCTCACCTTTCTTAAATAGGATGTTGCCGACATCCTTGCCCTGCTTGATCTGCTCGAGCAAGGATCGTACGTCTTCCTTCAGAGCCAGAAGCTCGCTGTGAAGATCCTTCTTCACAAGCTGCAGCTCGCTCCTGGTTTTATTCACATCTAAAAGCGAAGATGAAGAACGTTAATGTGTTGCGCAATGAAGAAAAAACCCAAGTCAAAATAGTGATTGTAAATGAAGAAGAACGGATAATTCTAAAGGTATACGATATAATGACAACAAAAAATTCTATGGAAAATATATAAAAAGTAGAATATGTAAAAATATTTCAGTAGAGAGAGATTTCGAATAATTTATAAAAGACTGTTTAATGGAGTAAATTAAAATTTTACTTTGTATCCAGCAGTTGAGGCCGGCTCGAGGAATGCAGAAAATTGATTTGTATGTGCAATTTTGAAATAAAATAAAATACGTGTAAAAACATGTACAAGACGATTATATACCACACAATTAATAATCACACTAGAAACAAACAGAACATCACTTCAGTTTAATGTCGCTACGCTGCTACAAAGAATGTCCCACACATCCACACTCATAATCTATCGAAAGGAGAGCTCAGATAAATCAGCGCTTTTTTACGCAAAATGACATTAAAGAAAAATGTTATATGCAAAAAATGGCCAGAAAAAAGGGCCTCATTTAATAACAATTATAAAACTATGATATGGAGTTGCACCTATAATAAATATTTCGACGAAACTGATTTTATAAATCAAAAATAATAGATAATAGCATATTATTTTTTATATGCAAAATAAAGTGTTTTACTAAAAATAAAGTTTTGTAATCGCGAAAAAAAGAACTTTTTATATTTCAACGTAAATATGTATTTGTTTATTCAGTGTTACTTATTTTAATTATCTTTTAAACTTAATATGAAACTTAGTTATATAAATATTTGTTTCAATTATTTTTAAACTTCACTTAAATAAATAAAGTTTACTATTTACTCCGACAAAATTTAAATGTAATGCTACGAATAATTTAATTCGTAGTAGGAATAACTATAGGTTTCTAAATTCAAGCAGAACTGTTCAACATAACAATTTATTTATACACAGGAATTAACAACAAGTTTATTAATACTTAACTGGCTTTTGTGACATGGAAGATCGGTACTGTCAATTTGGACTCTTAACAATTATTAATATAAAAATATAGCGACCTAAGAATTGCTGTGCCATTAGCTTAGGTTCAACACCTCACACTACTACTACAAATGTAATAAGGTTTATTCTACTTACTATTCATCACTGACCAGCCCCGGAGGAAACACTTTATTAGTTTACGTTACAAAATTCGACAGGTAACAATATTAAGCGAATAAGATAAGAAAATTAATTAAGTTCGATTTAGACTCGGATGACGACGGCTTCAAGATAAGACACAAAGATTACCTAATGTCACTAAGACAATATAGTTACCCAAATTTGGAAAAGCAAGACTGTCACAGGAAGATGACGCAGATCTGTTCAGACTGAAGTCAGCGGAAAGAATCATCTTAGACATAATTATGTGGCACGAACTTTACATAATGTCACCCCATTTTCTCCAATGACGGTGTGTTTCTTACACCCTCATTGGAAAAGGTGACTTAATGTGAAATTTGATCTTATGAGTGCTTTCCTTTATAATTGCACTTTTCTATTTAACTTTAAAATTTATAGCTTTCTTCACCCCATAAAGAACCATTTACACTTTATTGTTTACAAATATTCCAACGAAAATGAATCTTAAAACTTTACAAAAATATGTTTTTACAGTTCTCTATTTCTGAAAATTATGCCTTTTATTACGTCAACTGCAACCACATCTAGCGTCAAGTATTTAATTTGTTTAAACAATTTTTAAACTAAAATACCTCCGAGTGATACAGAACCAACTCACCTGTCTTGAAGAAGTCGTAGGCAGCTTCCACTACGTCTTTCAGCTTTTTCTGTTCGGCCTTCAATCCCAGATTCTCGGTATAAAGTTCCTCCAGCACCCTGTTGGATTTATTTAGTTCTGCAAATAAAAGCGAATAATAAACTTCCAAAAAATTTTATAGGCCATATATATTAGGTATTAAAATTTACTTAATTTTTATTAATTGTCATAAATTTAAATTTGTTACAATCCAGAAGTAAACTGTGATGAAGTGGATGATTTATTAGAGAGAAAGAGAAAGATGCAGCGGTAAATAAAGAAAATAAGCTTGGACATCGACAACGTATTTCGATGTGTCAACAGAGGTTTTAACTTATTGTTTATGTAAATTTCCACAACACTATAAATGTCCAACATCCAAATTCACGGTATCTGTCGGCTGTCAAGGTACAAGAAGAATAGTATTATTTTTCTCAATGTTGAGCGCTCGCATCGCATCAACAATTCTCACCATAGACATGCCGGTCCCAATATGTGACAGAGTTGACAAGTCTCCCAAATGAAATAATATTGAATTTTTGAAAAGATTTTGACTGTCCTAAGAAACATAATTATTTCTGTTACTACTTTTTAAAAATGAAATAATTTGATGTGTCCAACACATTGCCTCCCGCTACTGTAGTAATATATTCTACATGAGTTTTTCAATATACTTAATTTGTAGTTTTAAAATTAGTTGGTTATTGCAAATCAGAATATTTTTAATTCATTTCATACCTGCCCTACCTATTCTACACCCTATCGGTCACTCTTCATAATGTTCTTTGTGCTTGACAAAGCCACATGTTCAAGGCTTTATTATTATTTATTATTTCTTTACGTTTCAAGATTCTACACTCAACAATATAAAAAGAATAAAATAAGAACAATAATTAAGTTCGATTTAGATTCGGATGGCGACGACTTCAAGACAAAGATTAAAATCTTACAATAATGTGATTTACAATATTCTATTTCTGAAAAACAACAACCACATCTGGCGTCACGTATTTAATTTGTTTAAACAATCTCTAAAATGAAAAACCGCAGAGCGTACGTGTTACAGAATCAACTCACCTATCTTGAAGAAGCCGCAGACAGCCTCCACTACGCCTTTTAGCTGTTCTTGTTCGGCCTCCAGCACCCTGCTGTATTTATTCAGTTCTGTAAATGAAAGCAAATGTAAATGTGTGTTAGGGCTGAGATATTGACCTCCTAATAAACTTCCTAAAAAATTTATAGGCCATATATATTTGGAATTAAAATTTACTTAATTTTGTTAATTTAAATTTGTTCTATCCAGAGGTGAATTGTGATGAAGTGGATGATTTATTAGAAGTGCAAGTAACAAATGATAATTACTTATTTTGTATCCGGCGTGATTACGCTATTGGGACCGGGAAAGTTAGTATGTGGCGCCGCTTAGAGGTAATTACAGGAAATAAGCTTGGACATCGACAACGTATTTCGCTTGGGTCAACTGAGTTTTTAACTTATTATAATTATTATTATTATTTTCCCATTGTGTATACAATTTTCTACAACAATTTAAATGTCCAACTTCCAAATTCACGGTATATGTCAGCTGTCAAAATATAAGAATAGTGTGATTTTTTCCGATGTTGCACGCTCGCGTCGCAACTGCAATCCTCACCACCTCCTAATAGAGTTGACAATTTTACCAAATGAAATAATGTTGTATTTTTGAAAAGAAAGAAAGAAGAGACCTATTTTAATACGTATCTTTAGTTTCTTCCCGACCCAAAACTTCAAATTATCATTAAGTATTAATAGTTTTTTCTATTTGTTGTTATTTAGATTTTTACGTATTTTTTGTTTTTATTGTCTAAATTTTCAGTAAAATAAAAAAAAATATATTAATTTTTTTTTCTATGAGATTCACCGTTGTTACTTACTTATTATAATTTTAGATATTACATTTATACTGTGACAGGGATTTTATATTTTAACTTATATTTAATAAATACATTTAATTTTCCATTTTCTTATTGCTGCATTTATATTTAAATGAATTTCTGATTTTTTGGTTTTGAGCACCCGACAGAAATATAAAAACTCGGCGCCACTGTCTTATAGAGCCATTACAAGAAATAAACACAAAATGAAAAATAGATTAATATAGCAGCGGATGGTAGTGGAAATATGAAATAAAAATGATTTACTCACCTTCCTTGAAGAGAGCGTTGGTGGCATTCTGGGCGTGCTGGACCTGCCTCAAGCCCTGCTGCACCTCACTCTTGGTCTTGTTTATTTCTGTAAATGTAGATGCAGGCTGTTAAGGTATTGTGGATGTTCCCACTCTCAGATGCCGGCAGTTCCGTAAGTAATCACAATAAAATTATTACAAAAACAAAAGCAAAAGTATATTGAAATATAAATTCACTCACACGGTGAGTTTATTACAACGAGAAACATGAGATTTGTCATATCCATGGTTATAAATTTGATAGCAATGTATCAAGGCGTTCATTTTTAAAAAGAAACATAGCAATAGTATTTTACAGTATTAGCAAGGTAAAAATGTTTTTTCCTACGACCACTGTTAAAAATAGTCTTTTTAACGGTTGTTTAGCAAGTTAAAAATAACAGTTTATAAAACAGTAAATACTTTTAAATCGTTGTCATTGACAAGGAATTAAAAATAAAATAAAAATTTACTTTTACATTTATGTTCAGTTGTTCATAATAAATACATCATAACCTGTCATAAATGTCATTCTACAAAACTTAGTTTTTGTTTACTAATACATAACTAGGGCCGTAGGAAAAATAGTGTATGCTATTTGTGTTAAAAGTGATTTTATTTCCTTCGTGGGGTTTGTTACACTCGGCTTTGCCTCGTTACATAAACTTCCCCACTCACTAATAAAATGTCACTTTAAACACTTATATCATAAATAACTATTATATTACAGGTGCTAGAAGCTTAACTTTCGTATATTGTACAATAGTTTACTTATTATGCGCATGTAAAAAAATATACTTCCTTGTACGCTAAATTATATACATTTTTTATTGCACTTCATTTAAAATTATTCCTTCTTCATCTTCAAGGAAGTCTTGCAAAAAAATTAACTCAACCATTTTTTTTTTTGTTTAAATCGAACCTACAAGGTATAATTTGTTACTTTGTATGATGCAATTCTTTTTCATTTACATTTCATGTTATATATTATCGTTTCAAAGTATTACACTTTTAAAATGTTGTGTCCGTAGGTTTATTTGGAAGACATATTTGCTACATTAGGGCAAGGCGTATTGGATAGTTTGTAAAGGGATTTACAGCCTTGTGAGGCAATTGGCTGCCATTGTATTTGCAGAAGATTCTTCAATTCGTCAGTTTGGAAATTAATACATTATATTTGACGTTTGAAAGGAAGTAAAATTGGGAAAGAACCCGGATACGTCACTAGGCATGGGGCCAAGTGGGCTAATTCAGCCTCGTTTTCAAGGGTACTATTAAAAATTACTTTGGGGAAAAATAAAAAATACGGATCTAATCTTCTTTATGATTCTATCGATTAAAGCTAAAAATGAAAATTCGTTTCATATTTTCGAACTTTCCATTCAAATGTTTTGAAAATTTTATTAATATGTTTATCACTATTCCTATTGCATCACACAATAGTTATTTGAATATCAAGGTACTAAAGTATATCTTTTATATTAGGTACATTTCCGAGTTATGCTCTAAATACATAGGTATTCGCACCCGCACTTTTGGATCTTCGTGACAGCCGTAGTATTTAGCGACATGGATTTGTTTCAGTGCCGTTTAGTAAGTTTTCGTATACAAAAATAATGATGAATTTGTAGCACATTAAATATTAAGTTAAAGCCTATAGAATTTTACATGTTGTTATTGTGTAATTATACATACAAAAACTAGCAAATACTGACAATTCGTAGTACGGTTGTCATTATCATTCAGAGCTTTGGAAAATAGTATTTAAAAAAATACATTTATGTAAAATATAAACAATAAAAACTCAAAATAGGAAATAATTAAAGCTAAAAAATGATGAAAACATGTATGAAAAATGTGCTTAATTATCATATTTTGATTTTAAAACATTTTTTCTAAAAAAATAACAATTGTTTATGATAATTATTTCTTCAAATATGTTCAATTATCAACAATCTTAGATACAAAAATGGATAATTCTGAGGTATTTTTCCTTTTTTTGTATTTCATTCTTTAGACACCGATTTTCTTCAGTACAATTAAGATTGAGGATGCAAAAAACATTGTGCAGTTTTCTAAACAAAATTTCTTTCTTTCTTGTGTGTATAATGACTTCTGATTGCATTTTTTTGACATTCTGAAATTAAAATTGTGCTTTGAATATTAATAATTACATTAAAAAATCAATCTTACTAACACATTAATATTTTTTTATACTTTGCGTTAACAATTGCCTACTATTATATCGAAAACAGTTTAATAATATAAAATATTGTTATATTGTTTTTTATATTTTTGTTGTTGTAAAATTGATACGTCTAACAAATGCACCCCATTTTTAATGTCAAATTGATAACCTCAAATACTAAAAAAAATTAATACAATTTTTATTATTTCGGAGTGAGAAAACCGAATAAATAAAACTAATATAAATGATATTAAAATTTAATAACTCATAATGTATAGATTTATAAATATTTTCATAATATTTTAAATGCATATTGACAAATAAATGTACTTTATTCAACAGAGTTGCCATATTTCATATTTATATATCCATAGATTACAATCTCTTATTTTATTAATTGAAAATTTAAAGATTTTTTTTATTCATTTTTAATTCCGTATTAAAAATAAATTTTCTTACAAAACCAGCAAAAATTTTGGTCAAATTAAAAATTTGTGTACTCGTTCATAAATAAGCAAAGTGAAAGCACGGAACTATTATGGCTGAGTGGTTGTAGGGCAGAACACTCACCTGTCACAAGGAGCTGCAGCCCGGCGTCTTTCAGTTCGGCCTCCGTCCCCCGAGTCGGCTCCGGCGGCCCCGCACTGCCAGGCCCACGGCGTTCTGCAAAGGAACACGACATTGGTTAGTGACACAGCGTGTGGGGCCCAGCCGCTAGGGCGAGAATGCACCTACCTGCGGGGCAGCGCTCCGGGCCCACGCCCCACAAGGCCTCCACGGCCTCCGCCCACCTCTTGTCCTGCACGCTAGGGGGGCCCGCACACTTTGGCATCCATCCTTCCCACACGTTCAGGTTACGTTGCAGCACACGGTTCATCAGCTCACATATACCGTCCTCGCAATACACGGGGTTGTTGACGAAATGCAATTGATTTAAGCTGCTGTAGTCATTGATAAAACTCTGGTTTATTTTACTAAGATGATTAGAATGCAAATCGATTATACTTAATCGAGGAACATTAAAAAAACAATTTTCCTCCAGTACTGAGATTTGATTTCCATGTAACCTAACTTCTTGTAAATACTTCAAATTTGAAAATAAATGTGATTGTAATATTTTTAGTTTGTTATATCGTAAATGAATTTCAATCACATTTACTGTTTTAGAAAATATTCCGCTGGGCAGCTTCGTTAAAGGATTATTTATTAACCATATGTGAGTCAGATTTGTATATGAATCAAATTCTCCCCCCTGCAGGGAGGATATGTTGTTCCCTTCTGAAACAAAAGAACCAGCACGTTAGCATACCAGCAGTGGATACCAGCACGAAGATGACGCCTACACATCTTCGTGCTCGGTTACATTCTTATGTAGTTTTGTAGCGGAATACAAGTAGTGATGGTTCTATTGCGGCTGTTTTGTGTCTTGGTTATACTTTCTTACCCTGAATCCAAATATTCTGCGTGTCAACTGGAAAAGGCGGTATGGAAGTTAAAGCTGTTCTCGAGCACTCTGCAGTCCGTAATCTCCCACGCAGGCCACACCAGCAGGGTTCGCAGGAAGGGCTCAAGGCGGGGGTCGCGCCCAGCGCTAGCAGCGCCAGGCCCAGCACGGTCTCCAGACACCTCATAGCTCACTGTGAAGCTAGTTTGGAAACCCGACTACTTATACGCGCTGCAGCTAGATCTCCCCGGCTGCGGTTCTCCTGTTGACTTCACTACGCGACCACAACCTAAACTCCAAAATATTTTTCTCAAAATAATCATTTTTGTTTATTATTGACGTGGCAACTTGGATTGATATGTTGTTTTTCTGTGATACGCCAAATATCTCTAAAATATATTTTCATGTTTTTATAAATAAAGACATGTGATAGGAATAATAATACCTGGCTGTTAGAGAACTCTTTGATTCCGGTGTTTCAAGTCTCTTTAACTGGTTCAAATTATATTTAACTATTTACCACTGCATTACTTATCTATGCTGTGGTCGCAAAGCACTTGTCATCTGCAAATATATAATAAAATACACTTAATTACATGATAATTGAGCACTATTTACCAATATTATTGTATACATGGCACACATAAATGATTATGATCAGTTTAATAATGAAACATTACTTATTATTTATTGACCACAGTTGAATGAGGTTAACATCGTCCTTTGTCATTATTTCATTGAACCGAATTCCAACAATAAATTTGTTCTTTTTTTAAGTCGCCATATTTTAACCTCAGTGCCTAACATGTATATCTATTTAAATTTCATTCGAGCAATGTTTATCTTGGTGACATGATGGTTGCTTGAGTAATTAAATAATGACACTCCGAAGGCCACCAGGTCACCTGCACTACGCTCTGAAGACTGTCAAATATTAACATTATTTTTCTAGAATGTTGTTGAAATTGTTAGGATATTTTGTTAATTTCTTTAATATGTTAATTCATAATACAAATCATTATGAACAAAATGCCCTAAGCATGAATTAAATATAATAAGAGAAATATTTTAAGATATATTCAATATTTTACTGCAATGAATAAACATTCATTATTTTCAGCGGCGGAACTATAGGTGGGCCAGAGTGGGCTGTTGCTCGCCTTTAAAAATGATGGCCCACCCTCTTGCCCACCTGTAAACAATGCAGGCATCAATAAAATATATAATACTATTATTACAGTAATTTTTCTAAAAGTTTGTAAAAAGAAAGGACAGCTTAATCTTTGTCTTGAAATATTTAATTGGTATTATTTTGTCTGCTCGATGCTTGTATAACCAAAGAATTGCGCTAAGGGCTAAGCCGATTGATGAGGCCGCTCTTTTACATAGAAACATGTGATAGTCATTGCCGTGTGCTCTTACAAGCATGCCGAGTTGATTTATAATTGATGTCAACTGACCGTCTTCATATTATCTGCCACTACATCTACAATAGATCAGTGCACATGTAGTTTTCGTGTCTTTCAGAACATTGAAATTTATGTGAAATTTGATGATTAGTGCTAGTTAAAGTGAGAAAAGATTATTTTGCGCCAACTGAAAAAAAAATTAAACCTGTCGTTCAGGAATATAAGCAAAATAATGTTACTACAGAGTCAAGAGAAGAAGTGATATAACTGAATAACTGACGGAATCCAGAAATATACGTATAGTCACGATAATAATTATACATACAGATTCACTTTATACATAGTAAACAATATGAAAGCAGGATTACAAATATATTTTTTTTAATAATAAACAATTAAACATTTAATATAATCAAAAGGGATGCATATTAGAAATGTGCCTATTTTTGTTGTCATAAATAGTCACGCATGTTATAGTATCACCTCCCTAGTTACAATTTTAGAAATTAGTATGAAAATAAAAATAATAGAAAGAAATCACTTGAGAAATAATATAATAATAATCTGGATTAATGTTAATTAGAGAAATTATATTTATTTGCAAAATAAACAAAAAATTTGATAATAAATTTTAAAAAGTCGAGACTCACGTCGAGACTCGAGACCGAAACGAGACCAAGCTACTCGAGATCGACTCGAGATCCAGACGAGACCACGTTACTCGAGACCAACTTGAGACCGAGACGAGACCAAACTAAAGACTCTTCTCGTCTCGTCTCGTGGCAACACTAATTTAATTTGTAGAAATAAATTTAAAATGGTAAAGTACTCTGAAATTATTAGTTTTTGGCATAGAATACTCTTAATAACATATGAAGATAATATAAAAACACACCCAACTGAATTATAAAATATAGGGTGTTCCATTTGAAAACAGCGAGTTTTATTAATGTGAAATAAAGTATATTTGATTCGTTTTAATGAACAACCTGTATAATAACATTTAAAAAACAATATGTAAGAACATAGAGTATAGCTATAGTTGTAAAGAAAAAAAAAGTTCTTAATTTTGACTATTGAAATAACTACAGTATGTATTTATAAAGCAATGAGTGAATGTGGTCTTTTTTAGAGAATAAACAGAATAACTTGACAACGCCGCGGAAAAATAAAACAAATTTCATATGTCCGTATTGGAAAATAAAATACAATTTAAAAAATGTAAAAATATATAGGATGTTCCATTTAAAAAACAGCAAACAATTCTCGCCGTGTTGTAATGGAACATCCTGTATATTTTAGGTTATGCTTCTTAAGTGGACGAAAAAAATCCTTTAATATATTTATGCTGTATTTCGAACGATAACGGAGATATCGAAAACGGGCAATTCGATGACTCACTCACTCATATGTATGTATATATATATATATATATATATATATATATATATATATATATATATATATACAGGGTGGTGACCGCGACCCCGGAACATAGGACTTTCACATGTAAAATCATACTTTCCTAATTTCCTGCTTCCCTAATTATTTTAGGTAAAAAAGCTTCAAATAAAAGTTGTAGAGCACAAAATTCTACATCAGAATAAATAAACAGAATTAATTTTACATGTCCTATAACGGCTGAAATTAAATATGAAAATACTGAAAATTAGTTCAAAAATAGGGATAGCCGTGGAAATGAAACAAAATTGTAAAGAAAAGATTGACGTTTTATCTGTCAGAATAATATAATTTAATTGAAAATGAATGGATTAAACATTAACAGTAGTCTATAATTTGAAATAAATAGTGAAAAGAATATGTCAACCGCTGGGATTTGAACCCGAGACCTACATCTTGCCGGGATGTCGCTCTACCAACTGAGCTACGGCTCACTTGGCTGTTCTATCACGTCGGTTGACATATTCTCTCACGGCATTACTGCTTAGTAACCTTTATAAGGATATTTCTAGTCACATATTAGATGTGGGGTTGGAATACCACTGCATTTAAACATCTGTGACGCGTTATATTTTAATCCGACCGATACCTCGGTCATTTTTAATTGAAAATGAATGGATTAAACAGTAGTCTATAATTTGAAATAAATAGTGAAAAGAATATGTCAACCGCCGGGATTTGAACCCGAGACCTACATCTTGCCGGGATGTCGCTCTACCAACTGAGCTACGGCTCACTTGGCTGTTCTATCACGTCGGTTGACATATTCTCTCACGGCATTACTGCTTAGTAACCTTTATAAGGGTTCAAATCCCGGCGGTTGACATATTCTTTTCACTATTTATTTCAAATTATAGACTACTGTTTAATCCATTCATTTTCAATTAAAAATGACCGAGGTATCGGTCAGATTAAAATATAACGCGTCACAGATGTTTAAATGCAGTGGTATTCCAACCCCACATCTAATATGTGACTAGAAATATCCTTATAAAGGTTACTAAGCAGTAATGCCGTGAGAGAATATGTCAACCGACGTGATAGAACGCCAAGTGAGCCGTAGCTCAGTTGGTAGAGCGACATCCCGGCAAGATGTAGATCTCGGGTTCAAATCCCGGCGGTTGACATATTCTTTTCACTATTTATTTCAAAATATAATTTAAAATCGAATGCTAGTGATAATGAAACGTCAATCTTTTCTTTACAATTTTGTTTCATTTCCACGGCTATCCCTATTTTTGAGCTAATTTTTAGTATTTTCATATTTAATTTCTGCCGTTATAGGACATGTAAAATTAATTCTGTTTATTGATTCTGATGTAGAATTCTATGCTCTACAACTTTTATTTGAAGTTTTTTTACCTAAAATAATTAGGGAAGCAGGAAATTAAGAAAGTATGATTTTATATGTGAAAGTCCTATGTTCCGGGGTCGCGGTCACCACCCTGTATATATAAATTAAATCAATGAAATATGATTTAATGTTTTTAAAAAGTTTTTATTTTACATACAAGATACAACAAGAATAATATGAAGTTAATTATTCTACAGACTTACATAATCTAACGGATTCTAGTGGAGTTGGTCTATTTATTACCTTTGTGTCGTATGATGTTTATGCTGTGTAGGGTTTAATGTTACAGAGTGGAAATTTACATAAAATGATGCAATAAGGGATGGGCGTCTACATAATTCCTCCCCCCTAAGATGAAAGAATACCTGTTGGATGTTCAATAGGTATTGTTTCAATGGTTGATTTATTCTTATTTGATTTGTTTAAATTTCTTTTCTTAATTATTACATAAATTTTATAAAATAATAACATGATTACAACTATGGTTACAACACATAAAATTATATTGAAAAATATTGAATGTGACTCAAAGTTATTAATTTCATTTAAGTGTGTTATTTGTTGACTTGGAATTTTAACTGGTTCTAGATTTTTTATATTCAATGTTTTATTAAGAATTATTTTATTTTTATTTTGCCCGATATTTATATTAATAATTTTATCATACTTAATATTTTTAAACATTTTTTGTTTGTTTATTAAACAGTCTTTTATAGAGTAAATTCCGGAAATTTCTTTATCTTGAATTTCGTGATCACATTCGATATTTATTACTTCTTTATTTGGTAAAAAGAGATATACAATATTTGAGTTAGGTATTGGAATGATTTCATTGTGGTTAATTACTTTAATATATTCACAGTTATTACTATTTCTATTAAAATACAAATTTTCTACACATTTATTTGGTAGGGAATTTTCATTGTTACAAATATAAAGCTTATCTTCTACTAAAGTACATTTATTTAAATTATTAATATGTGTATTAGATTTAGTGTAATAGCCAGGGGTTATGTCTAATGTAACATAAGTGTTGTCGTGTAAAGTAGGAATGGGGGTGATTTGTAGAAGTTCGTTTTGTACAAGAGGAATAGGGATGTCTATTATTATGTCCAAAGTGAATTTTTCATATTTACAATATGTTTTAACTAATTGTTGGTTTTGCCAATTTTTGATTACAAGGTGTTTTAGACTGTTTGGTAATAATTTGTTAATTTCTCTTTTAACGTCGTCTCTCGATAAAATACCAAAATATAAAGTGTTTGTTTCGCAAAAAGCGAAGGTAGTTTCAATTTCGTTAAGAATACTTATCAAATTTGTGGCTGCAAATGTTAGTTGTGTTATTATATTTTCTATATAAAGTTTATCGTTCGTATCTATTATTTTTCCTAAAACAATATGCATTTCATTAATTTTATTTTGAATAATTTTGTTATTAACGTTAATTTTCTCTACTTGTTTATTGAAATATTCCGAAATATTTTTATTAAAAGTAATTACTTGATTTAGGTTGTCTTTCAGGATGTTTTCATTTTCGTGAATTAGTCTTAAGGCGTTATCGTATTTTTCTTGATCGGTGGCATCTAAATTGCCAGTGATACTTTTTATTATAGAACCTATTCCGTTTATAAGTCCACGTTTCTCTTTGTTGTCATATAGGAGAATTTGAATTTTACTATTTACAATGTCCAAGAAGTTTTCTAACATAATAAAGCTATTACTTAAGTCTTCTACATATTTCTTATATTTATTATTTAATTCTAATTTTAATTGTTTATAATAATATGTAAGGTTATTATAAGTTTCTTTAATTCTATCTAAATTAAGCTTAACATAAATGTACTTATTATTAGTTGAAATTAGGGCATTCCCTAGCTTCAGGACGTTAATTCCGGGGTTGTGTGTTTCGTCTTTGAGGTTGATGGTTGTTGCTGTTCGTATGAGTCTGTAAAGTGACGGTGAGGTTTTATTTTGTCAATTTTTATTTTTTTGTTCTTGTCAGTTATTATTTGAGCTTTGTCCTTTACATATGTTTTGATATTTTGTTTCTTATAGCGGGGTTTCTCGACTTTACCGGTGTTTCTTTTCGCTTGTTCTTCGAATGCTTTATCAGGTAATTTAATACTATCTACTTGTGACGTAGCGTACTTCCTTTTACTGTTATCTAATAACAATTTAGTTTCATCATAAATTTTCTTCATAATTTCTTTGTGAGTCTGAACATAATTGTCAGTAACAATTTCAGGAGAAATTTCTTCTTTTAATTCATTATAATGGCCGAAAAGTATTTCATTCGGTGTACGTTTTGTAACTGAGTGAATAGTCTGGTTATACGCTTGAAGAGCATAACGGGCTTTATTACTAATTGTTAAATCGTTAAAATCTTTATTTTGTTCTAATATTCTAACATGTTCTATTATTGTTGAATGGAACCTTTCAATATTTCCATTACTTTTTGGATTATTGACACTAATAAGATGAATACGAATATTTTTAGTTGATAAAAAGTTATATATCAATTGGTTATTAAATTGTAAACCATTATCTGATATTATTAATTTAGGAGTGCCGAAAATGGAGAAATATTTTATTAATTTTTGTATAATAGTTACGGTGTTGGTTTCTGACAAATGATAAATTTGTGCATGTTTGGAGAAACTGTCGATTATTGTTAAGAATTTTTCTTTCTTTAATGATAAAATATCAATATGAATAATTTCGAGGGGCTTGTTCGCTGTTTGTGTTTTTATAATAGGTAGTTTTATGGGATTTCTTTCATATTTGTTTTCCTGACATACATCACAGTTGTTTATGAATTTAGAAACAGTTTGCTGCATGTTTGGCCAATAGTACTGTTGTTTTAGTTTCTGATAGGTTTCAATTATGCCACGATGGTTCGTTTTGCCTAAATGATAATTTTTTACTAAATCAATTTGTTCGTCTGATAATTCTACGTCTTGTAATTGATTTTTACAACTAGTTAAAATATAAGTGCCTGGTTGGAAATAAATTTGTAAAATTGAATTTAACATTTTTTGAAATTGTACCGGAACAATGCAATAATAATGTATTCCAGGTATGAGGTACTCTTTGATGAATTTTAATAGGGTATTTTTAAAATTAGTTTTGTTTAGGTAAATATAAATTCTTTGTTTTTCGTGTCCAAACATTTTTTTAATTTCTACAGAGCTTTTCGAATTTGTTTCTTTAAAAATAATTTGATTTTTACCAAAGTTTATTGAAGTGTCTTTGTAATGAAGGCCGTTGATAGGAGATTCGTCATCAGAATGCTGAGTACAGCTGTCCGTGTCTTTTTCAGCGATAACGGAGTTTGCGTAGTTCTCGATTTTGTTTGAAGCAAAAACATTAATTTGAATGTTTGTATTTTCAAAAATTTGTCTTAGTAAATTTTCTATGTCTAACCAATTTTGCTTATCTAAACCACATGCAATTTTTGGCATGTTAATTGAATTAATATTATTTTCGATTAGGTAATGTCTTAATTGTTTTAAACTAATTTCGATGCTTTTTAAACTTGGTTTATTAAAATATTTTTCTTTTGTAATTAGATGTATGATTAATCGAGGTGATGTTTGTATGGCAATATTATTTACTATTTTTATTTTATCTAAATCGTTCTTAGTATCATACTTTTCATTGATCTGTTTTGCGAAGCCTTGACCCATTTCAAAATCTCTGGAAATGCAATGTATTATGGGTTCTTTGTGGTCAAAAATATTCGAAGTTTTATAATTTATCTCGAAAGGTTTCGGAATTCTGGATAGATAGTCTGCAACGTAATTTTGTTTGCCTTTTTGATATTCTATGTCATAATTATATTGTGATAATTTTAATTTCCAACGTACAAGTTTTAAATTTGGTTCTTTTAAACTGTTTAGCCAAATAAGGGGTTTGTGATCTGTAATTAATTTAAATTTGTGACCGTATAAATAGGGATGAAAATGTTTCGTAGCCCAGATAATAGCAAGTAGTTCTTTTTCGGTTGTTGAATAATTTATTTTATGATCGTTGAGTGTCCGGCTTGCGTAAGCTATAGGTAGATCTTTTCCATCTATATTTTGGGATAGGACTGCACCCAAAGCATAATTTGAGGCGTCGGTCGTTAGACGGAATTGTTTTGAAAAGTCAGGATACTGTAATATTGGTGCGTTCGAAAGTAATAATTTACATTTTTCAAAACTTGAAATGTATTCCTTGTCTTCAATATCAATTTTGGCATTTTTCTTTAAACATTTGGTAAACGGTTTAGTTAATTTGGAAAAATCTTTTATAAATCTGCGGTAATAACCAAGAAAGCCTAAAAATGATTTGATTTCTTTTTGAGTCTTTGGAAGAGTAAATTTTTTTAATAGTTTCAATTTTATCTGGATTCGGTTTAATGCCTTCGGTGGTAATCATGTGTCCGAGATACGCGACTTCTTTTCTAAGAAATTCGCTCTTATCGAGTTGTAATTTAAGATTTGCCTCTCTTAGTCTTTGGAAAACAATTTTGATATTTTGAATGTGTTCTTGTAATGATTTGCCTAATATTATTATATCATCTAAATAAACGAAACATATTTTATTAATGAGGTCTTTTAAAACAAAATTCATTAGTCTCTGAAATGTACTTGGTGCGTTTTTGAGACCAAAAGGCATTCTAAGAAATTCAAAATGTCCTTGATCAGTTGAAAAGGCAGTTTTTTCTATTGAGTCAAAATCCATTTCAATTTGGTGAAAGCCGCTTTTTAAATCAATTGTAGTGAAATAATTACATTTACCAAGTTGGTCCAAAATATCCGCGATGTCAGGTATCGGAAATTTGTCATCAATCGTTTTAGAATTTAATTTACGGTAATCTATAACCATACGAAATTTGTTTTCACCCGAAGCATCCTGTTTTTTCGGGACAATCCATATTGGACTACTCCAAGGAGAGTATGAGTGTCTAATTATTTCTTGATCTAATAATTTATTAATTTGTTTGTCAACTTCTTCCTTGTAAATAATTGGATATTTGTATGATCTTTGATAAACTGGATTTTCGTCGCTTGTCTTAATTTTATGTTTTATGACATTAGTAAAAGTTAAATTTTTGTCGTCGTCAATAATCAAGTCTTCGAATTCTTTAATAACTTTATTTAATTCTTTGATTTCTATGTTATTTAAATGATCAGTTCTTAAATTTAATTTTTCTGAGATTTCTTGACAATTCATTTCTAATTTGTTTTTGTGGAAATAGCTAAATTTAAATTTACGTTTTTCTAGTAAAATAGATTCATCTGAATAATTAATTTTCGCATTTAATAATTTTAAGCCAGAATTTCCTATTACAATATCAAAATCTTTATGAAATTCAAAAATGAAACATTTTAAATTTTTCTTAAGTAGTTCAACAAATGTAAATTGAGTACCGTTTGAAACAGCGTTTGCGGTTTGTATCTCAAAATATTCATCAAAAATTTTAAATTTGTTTTTATTTTTGTTAACGAAACTTTGACTAATAAAATTTTCAGAGGAGCCAGTGTCTATTAAAACACGGCAATTTTTAAATTGGATAAATGGTAGACGTGAAGTGTAGGTTGCTAGGGTTTCGAATCTTCTAAAAGATATATGGGAAAATTTTCAGTTTGTGACTCTAATTCGTTATTTACTTCAATGTTTTGTTCATCGTGTGTTTGCTCATAGTCATAATATTCAAATGATTCGTTGTCATTGTTGGGTTCAACAAAGGCTTCGACATTACTGTCTAGCATTTGTAAGTCCTGTCTCTGTCTTTTTTGTTGTGGTCTAAAAGTGTTTGTACTGATGGACATAGGCTGAGGATAATTATTTACTCTCGGTTTTGGATGTATTGATTGATTCGGGAAGTTTCGTTGTTGTTGAGGATAGCGGAACATTGGTGATCGATGTTGGTATTGATTTGGATTTAAATTTGGATTTTGGTTTTGTGTTACAGGTTTGTAAACAGGTGTTGGAACGTTTATCTTAGGTTTGATAGTGTTCTGCTTGTGTATGTTTGTGTGAATGTACTGGAAGTCATTTTTGATTAAATTCTGAATATCACTTAAAGATTTTGGATTTCGAGCAGCCAGCTGACTTCTATATGGCTCTCTACAGTTTATTATGAAATTGTGTGAAGCATATGAAGACATAAATATTATAATATATATATATATATATTGTTATATGTGTTTTGTTTTACAGTAATTATAACAGTAAATTTCTTAATAATATTGGGTTAAGCAAATTATAATTGATGCTACGTTAATTTGTTATTCAGTGATTCGTACAGCAATTCAAAAATAGTAATAATAAATTTTTCAATAATAACTCACAGTAACACTAGGATTGAGTTGATGAAGGCCAACTTCATGGTCCAGGTGTCCAGGAGACGAAAGTTTGGTTGTCACTGATGTTCGCTCAGCGGATGTAGGAGCTGGAGGTGCCGTCTGCTGCCGATGTACTCTCGGTGGTCAAGCCTCTCGGAACTCTCGGAATTAACGACGATATGTTGAGCCTTTCTTCGTCGGAGGTTATGCAGTTTTTGTAGATGTCTGTTGCACTTGCGTTTATGTTTTGAGTGTAAAATCTGTTTTTACTTCAGATTTTTATAACACTCTGGAGAACGATGATTCGGATGCCGAATAAACACTTAAAAGTGACGACTTCACTTTTAAACGAATTGGACACTAATTTATTAGGTCTTCGAAGTAAAAGTCTTTCAGCAATCCTACCGACTGCGCCAATTAAATCAATGAAATATGATTTAATGTTTTTAAAAAGTTTTTATTTTACATACAAGATACAACAAGAATAATATGAAGTTAATTATTCTACAGACTTACATAATCTAACGGATTCTAGTGGAGTTGGTCTATTTATTACCTTTGTGTCGTATGATGTTTATGCTGTGTAGGGTTTAATGTTACAGAGTGGAAACTTACATAAAATGATGCAATAAGGGATGGGCGTCTACATAATTTATATATATGTATATATATATATATATATATATATATATATATATATATATATATATATGTACTTTCGAAGTGAAGTTTAGAAATAGAATGCATCTGGCATCCAACCAAAACAGTTGTAATCAAATTTGAAATTAAAATATATTTTTTAAAAACTTGGTTGTTGATTTCATAAACTTAACTTATACGTCGATAGGATTGTTGAGGCTTGCTACACCGAAATTAAAAAAAAGAAAAGGAATCAATACGTTTAGTGTGCAAATCGTTGGTTTCAACCATTTACTTAACAATTCCAAGTGGTGGTCACCAACCACAGGCGATACAATTAGATTGTCGATCATCCGAGGACCTCCAGAGGTAGAACTCGTTGAAGGTGATCATCTGCAGCTTTGTCCGAGCATTTTCCTGGTCCGGCGACTCAACGTCCCCAGTCTCATCCTCTTCAGCAAGCAGCAGCCCCATAAAGTTCTTACCCTTACTAACATTGTAAGTAACATCTTATATATTGTACAAATTATTATATAATTAGTGCTGTCAAAATTGACCAACTCTAATAAGTCTAATAAGAATTGTAGATTTAATTCCTGAATAAAAATTGATTATCCCGTTTTGTAAAATCAACAGAGGAAATGTTGAAATTATAAATCATACCAGTTCCTCTAAAATAACCAAATCGCTAACCCTTATTACTATTAAAAAGAAAATAACTGGAAAAGCTAGCGAATATTCAAGTACCTGTCCATCCATTTAATCATGGAAAGATTTAAAAGGATTTTTAATATCTATACCAAGACAAAAGGAACGAATGTACTTTGATGATTAAACTGTGTCAAGTACAACAGACCAAAGAAAAAATATTTGATTTTCTAAAAAGGTACCAGGATTCATTTCTAATGTATGATAATAATATTTGTCAGGAAATTACAGGATAAACAATTTAAAAAAATTAACTTACACTTGAAACATGTTTTTAATGCAGCATGCCTGTCTAGTAAAGGTTTTTCATGCGGTTGACACATAAGTACAGTGCAGCGCATACGTATTAGAACTCGATCGGTAAGGTAGAGCGCATAATCGATCATAATTTATAACAATTCTCACAATATTGAAAATAAGTATTAAGTTTGGACATAAATTTGTTTTATTAGAAATTGCAAGGAACCTTTAAATCTCAATTAACTGCAAGAAATTCGTCCACTTTAGATAAAATTAATAACTTAATTTCAAACGATTTTCAATATTACAAAATAAACACAAATTAACAGAATTCTAACGCTACAAACACACAACACAGACAGTACACATCTCCCTTAGTAAAGTATCTTCAAAATAAACCAATGCAAATATGATCTTGAATGATTTTATCGTATTAGATTCATCACTTCAAGAACACATACAAAATTTAAAATCAATATTTAATACATTACGTGAGGCAAATCTACCAATTCTGCGGAAAGAAGTAACGCATTTAGGGCATATTAAAACAACGAACGGCATTAAGTTAAATCCAGAAATAATACGAGCTGGTCAAAATTATCCACTGTCGAAAACCACTAAGTAAATAAAATTGTTTTTGGGATTATTAGAGTATTATAGACGATTTATACAAGTCTTTGTCCGAATAATAAAACCGCTCACACATTGTCTAACGAAAAATAGCAAATAGAGTAAGAGCAATGCTTTGAAAAATGTAAATTCCTTTTTATTAACAGCCCTATTCTTCAATAGCCAAATTTTGATCAGGACTTTATTTTAACCACAGAGGCGAGTGATTATGTTTTGGGTGGTTTTATATGAACGGCAAAGACCTTCCGATTGCATACGGTTCTCGGACTCTGAACAACCATGAAAAAAATTACGCCGCGATATAAAAAGAATTATTAGCTATAGTTTGGGCGACCTATTTGTACGGCACAAAATTCAAAATTGTCACCGATCACAAACCCCTAATTTGGTTAGAATTATTAAAAGAACCAATTCCGCTTGAAATTGAAATTAAAAGGATATGATTACTCCATGGAGTATAAATAGGGAAAATAAAATTATGTTGCTGATGCGCTTTCCAAATTAAAACCAGATTTTGAAACCTTTTATAAAAGTGAATATATTTTTGAAACTGTTAGCATTGGTTCACTAAAGTTTTAAATGATTTTTACATGACGCAATAATTTGCCTTACAGGTAAATAACTTATATAAAACTAAACAGTTGCAGGACAAAATCATATCTATTGATAATATAATAGCTATTCAAAATTATAATAATCAAATCATAATTCATTTAATAACGAAAGATAATTACAATTCTAAGCCATCTTTATCGAAAATAAAAAATTGTCTAAATAAAGCATCTTATAGAAAAATGATAACCAGCCACTCCAAGTAGAACACTCAGATACGGACTCAGTTACAATTTATTCAGACGACGAACGCCCCATAAATGGACTACGGTTATAACCAAATTATTGTAAATGAATTTGATCGAAATTCCGTCGAAATAGAAAAACTGTTTGATAGTAAACAACGAATATATTTTTTTTACCTTAATAAAATTAACTCCAGTAAATCTAATTTAGAATTTATAAAGACTTATGCATATTATCACTGTAGAATATCTGAAACATTGAAATTAAACTTTAATCCTGTTGCACAAACTTATTTTAAAGCTGGATTTTACAAATTCATACAATGTACAAATTTACTAGTTGATTTCTAATATAGAGATGAACAATTAATAATAAGAAATTACCACGAAAGAAAATCTATTCATGAAGGAATTTCCGAAACATATTCCAAATTGAAATGAACTTACTACTTCCCTAACATGATAAAAGAAATTAGATACTTAATAAATAAATGTGAAACTTGTTTAAAAAATAATTATGAAAGAAGACCGATCCAAGTTCCTAATATTTTGTACCCAACCAAACCGCATGCAAAATTAATGATCAAAATTTAATTACTATCACATTTAAATTAATCAATATATTCTCTCATTTTGGCTTAAAGTAATAACAGAAGTTAATTATAAATTATTGAGAGAATTTTTATTTACTAGAAATATAACATTACATATTAAAAGTACCAATAAACTGAAAGCAAATGGAAATATAGAACGATATTATAGCTCTCTAATCGAAAGTATTCAAATTTTAAACAATGAACCAAATGTCATATATTTGCCTTTAAATGAGAAAGTAATCTATAGTTTAATTTCGTACATCATTATATATTCTTCAACAAAATATTCACCCTTCCAGATCCTTTTGGAACATATAAACAATAACACCTTCTCAAATAATAGAGGAATTGTTCAAAAAAGTATAACAAAACATTTTAAATAAAAAGGAAACGTATTGTGGGCTTATCAAAATGAACGTAGAAATCCCTCAAAGTGTCTATATATTAAACATAAAATAAATGGCGGAAAAGTAGAGAAGCTAAAATATAAAAAACAAACTCTAAATGAAATAATTCCTGAACGCGGAAAAGTTATAACAACTAAAAATATGAAAACTAAAAAACTAGAGAAACCTCGTATAATTTCAGATATTGTAATATTAAAGTTTCACGGACGGAACACTTCCTTAACGTAACCGAAAATCCGCAATTAACATAATTAACCTAGGTAATACTTATATTATAAATAATTATAATTATATTTATGCTAACATGTCATTTAACATTTCGTGTTCTGAACCTGAGATTCATTTATAAAAAGACTTCCATTACACACGTGTGTCATAAACTAATATCTTTTTTGTATTGTTATTTAAGAAATATTAACTTTTAAAATGAATATAATTTCATGGATTTGTTTTGGCACCCGACTCATAGTCTATTATTATTAATTAACTATTAATATCGAGAGGTCAACCATCATGGGGACTGAGTGTACATTTAACAAACATTATTTCGGAAATAATACATGGAAATATTATGAAATACTGTAAATATCTGGAAATACTTAGAAATATCTAGAAGTAACCGGTAAATTGAAAATATTATAGAAATACGTGACAATACTACTGCGCATAACAGTATTTGATAGCAAATCTGAAATTGAAAGCTTCCTAAGAAGCGTTTTAGTAAATAGATACATATTTATTAATGTCATGTAGCATGTACAGTAGTCATAGGTGTGCACAGGGGGTGCCCGGGACCCCCCATTGCCAAATTAAAACTAATGAAACTATAAAATAGTTTTGAATAGTTCATTTTTATTTGGTTCAAATTTGAGAGAAGAAAAAACCTCAATCGTTTTTTTAAAAGGGCGATTTATTAGAATCATGCTAAAAATCGGATAGTGAGTTTTCAATGGATAAGCACGTTTTGAAGTCCCTAGAACATGATTTAAATATTTTTTACAATGTCTGTCCCTGTGTGTGAATGGATTGATAGATATATAAATAGATGGATGGATGATGGATGGATGTTGTTGTAACGATTATTCAAATACTAATAAATAATAAAGATGAAATTTTGGACATAACGTTCTGACACCCTAGATTGGATCTGATTCGACTTTGGTGTTAATCGTGCAACCGAAAGTGATGCTTTCATGAAGATCTGAAATGTTTTTCTGAAATATCTTAATTAATTATGAAAATAAGATAATTTCTGTAAATAATTATTCAATAATACGTAATTAAATTAAAAATAAAAAAATAAAATAAAATAAAACTATAAAGAGGAAAAGCGGGAGATTACATGCTGGCCACATCAGATTTTTATACAAGAACTAGTTTTTTAATTATATTGTTAAATTTAATGGTAAAAGAAATAACTTCTTTTCATAGAAAATTATACGAAAATATATACTATGTTTTCAAGTGAAACAAAATGCGTTACGTACTAAAGTTCGTTTTAGAGTAACCAATAAATTGTATAAGATGTTGCACAATTTATACGATCTTAATGTGTGAAAGAAACGGAACACACGTTCTATTTTTAATACAATCTGTAACCGATTTGGCTGTAAGCATGCGTATATATAAATTTTGTGATCTTAATCGTTTCTAACGTTTATTTGTTTTTATTGTCTGTAATGTAGTAATAGAAAACGAATACTTATTACTGGTAAAGTTGTAAGTATTGCAAACTATAAATGCACCTAAAATAATTTATGGATTAATTTTGCTTGTCACATTGACATATTTAAGAAAAGTGCTCAGAATCAGAGCCAATATATTGTACAAGAAATTTTATTATTATACCATTATTTGTCCATTTTATTGTCCCATATGTTGGCTAGTCTAAAACAACCTTAAGAAAAATCTGTAAATTGAAGAACCTTTTTTTAACGAAATACTATCCATCCAATATTAATAAAAACATTATTAGTTTGTTTCATAACCCATTCATTTATGTTGAATTTATGAAGAAAAAATGTATAGGTAGTTATGAAGAAATAAAAATAAAATCATTTACCTTGGTGAAACTAAACTCTCCTGTTAACAAAAGTACTGAACTAGTACATCCTTTCTATACCTGGGCACCCCCATTACCTAAACTCTGTGCACGCCTGTGACTGTAGTTTTTGGTTAGTATGTAATAATTTAATGTAAATTACAAGCTGTGGTATATGGTGCAGTTTTAACCGTGGAATGCTAGCGTCCAAGAAGGTGTTTTGAAAATGTTTGAAATTTTGTAAAATTCATAATATTTGTTTTCAAAGGCCGCGAAAAACCTCTAATTGTAGGGAAATGTATTTTCTAATGGTTGGTGTCATGTAAAGCCTCTTGTACACTACCGGTTTTTCTGCTCCAGTTATTACACCGGCCATGAAACTTAGTGTAGCTTTGCACAACACACCGGCACCGGAGATTGTACCGGTCGGCGATCGTCTGTGCTTCATTTGGGCCGGGAGACACACGGTGGCCGGCCGGCTGAAAAACCGTCATTGCTGTTCTATAACACACGAGTCTATGTAGATTTGCACACTGCCAGTACCTTCGCCGGCTATAGACATGCAGAACCATAATATTTGATACACAGATCACTTTCATACTGTGTCCGAGTAAACATATTCCAGATAAAATGAGTTCGGTAACCGATTTTACCGACCGGCAAAGTGCCCGGACGGCGGAAAAGCCGGTATGCACAAGAGGCCTAAGTGTAATTCCTAATGAAAAGTGAATTAAGAGAGAAATAAATGTGGGGCTACTTTTGCTACATGTAAGTTGAAATAAATAAAACGTAAATGGTTTTTCATAACATAATTTGCAAATCTAATAAAATTATATAATAAAAATACTATTTGAAAATTTTAATATATAAGTATTACAATATGTTCTTTGCATTTTTTTAGTAGCATATAATTATATAAATCTTATAAGACGGTACGTTGATCCATAAGTTAAACAAGACGTCATATAAAACGAGCATAATATGCTATTTTGTATACTTTGCGCCACTTTTTTATGAAAATTTGAAGTATTTTTTTAATTCCAAAAATTATATAAGAATCATCTAGGAATTTACGTAAAATATGGTAACCTTGTTGAATGAAGTTGGACATTTATAACTGCCATAATTAATTTATAATATTGTGAAAATATTTCAAATTATACGTTAAGATTTACGAAATTTAAATAATCTTTTAAATTAGCTTTGTTTATTTGGTTTTCGTATTTACAATAATTCCAAATAGTATTAAAAAACATTTTAAAATATTTGAGGTTATCTATTTGACATTTACGGTGAGGCACAAACCTTAGTTCCAATTTTACAACAAAAAAAATATCAAAAATAGTTTAAAAATATCCAATATTATTAAGCTGCTTCAACATAACAATAGAGTAATTGTTAACGCAAAGTATTAAAAATACTTATTATTTAATTATAATTCTAGTTTTTTCAAAATATATGATGAACTAATATACAATACTGACAACTAGGAGTCCCATATTCCTGAGAGGCTCGAATCATGTGCTTAGTCTGCTATGCACAAATTTACTGCTGCGTCACATACAAATCACTTATGAGAACAAATTCATTTTATTAGAAACATTATGTTACACTTTAAAATAATTGTTCATATTATTAATATATACCTTTTTATAATAGCAATTTTGCTTCTCTCTTTTCTAAATATAAACATCACAGGATTAATACTACCAGTTTAATTTCATTGTTCTACTGTAATATTTTGTGATGTTACATTTAATCTGTTTGTTTAATAATTTTTTGAATTATGTTTGCCGTGTAAATGTATAGAATAACAAAGCAGAATGTGAATATCGTACGAATTGTTGATTCAAGGCCGCGATTTTTCGATCCTACGCATTAAAAGATAAATAGAGTGACCTTGACATAGAGAAAACAGTTCTTGCTGTTATCATCTGTTCCGCTGTATTGATAAGGGTAGGTAGTAGCGTTGGTTCATTATTTAATTCTTATTTTACAAACTGCCAATATAAAATATTCTGTATTATGAGCTTTTGTTATTGACATATTTAATAAATAAAAAATTGTATTTTGACGGTTGCCATTGAGAAAACTATAAGGCTTCATAAAAAGAACTATAGCGTAGTCGGCGATCTGCATCACAACTACTCTATTTTTTTTTATCTTAAAGAAACAATATATTTTATCTTAAAGTAGATTACAAGTTAAAATGTTACTAAAATGTGTTATTTTTATTTTGACCATGACTTTATATACATACATATATATATATATATATATATATATATATATATATATATACATATATATATTATATAATTGAGTTTTCCATATGAACAATAATAATAAAGTGCTGAGTTAGATTTCTTTATCTACGTATCATATTCATCGTATAATGTAACATGCTTGTTAACATGATAATAATTAGATTTAGTCTTGTTCTGTCTGCCGTAATAAACATATGTATTTTATGTAATGTATTAAAATTGAAATAATAATTTTTTTTATTAATAATTCAAAATCGAATTATTTAATTGGCGCAGTCGGTAGGATCACATAAGGGTAAAAATCTATCAATTTACTCGTCGATCTTAATCGTTTAATTGTGATCAGTGAAAACCTACGTTCTGGTGGCTAAGACTTGCTGTCTCTGAAATAACGAGTCACGTCTCGCGCAATACAAGAACAAAAGACTGTCCTGTGGCCCTGCAACGAAGAAAAGTGTCGCCTTGCTGTTCCTCCACGGTTCACGGTCCACATCGTCGCACCCCCAGTCCAGCCAGACAACGAAGAAAAGTGAAGCCTTGCTGTTCCACTGCGGATCACGGCCCACATCGTCCGGAAGAAGACAAGCACTCCGTCCCAGATGTACGAAAACGTCCCAATCTTAATACTTATATTGTGAGTAACATTACTTATATTGTTGTACTGTAACATTCTATGTCTTCGAGTGAAAACGACACGTCTGATAGTGAAAATAATACAGACGAAGAACACACTCTAGTAAAAAACAATCCTAATTTTACACTACGACCAAGCCTGTTACAATCACAAAACACAGTCAATATGGCTACCACAATGTCCGAAATCGAAAATCTGGTTAAAATTATCCCAGAATATAATGGAAATGTTAATATTTTAAATAATTTTATCAACAAAGTAGACCAAGTTCAAGAAATATTAAGAACTGTTACTTTAACAAACTTACAGAAACTCTTTTTATTTGGATTAATCTCAAACAAATTAAAAGATAAAGCCGCAGAATATTTATCCACCAATAATTTCCAAAATTGGGAGGAACTCAAATTATTTTTGCAAACTAATTTTGTTGACAAATCAAAAGCTGAAACTATTTTACTCGAGATACTTTATTGCAAAGCAAAAAATAATCCCGAAACAACCCTGACTACTATTATGGAATATTTTAATAAATATAAATCTAAAATTCTTCTTACCAATTATTCACAAGATCAGAAACGTGCCATTGTTATGGAAAACCAAAAAGTAGTGGTAAATCATTTTATTACTTTGTTACCTGTTTCAATTAAAGCCTCATTCGTGATCAAAAACCCTACCACGCTTGAAGAATGTGAACAATTGCTAAGAAACGAATTTAATTTTATTAAGTTAGGAAATGCCCCGACGTCATACAAAAACAACGATTCTTTTAAAAATAATACACCATCCCAAAAATTTCCTAACCAGCAATTCCCACAAAATAAAATTCAAATGAAACCTTATACTCCAAGTACTCAAAAACCTTTTGCTCCTCAACAAAATATTATTAATTATCAACAAACAAAACGTGACAAACCTACTCCAATGAGTTTACAAACAAGAAATTCTTTCAAAAAATTGGATATTTATTTACAAATTAATAAAAATTCGGTAATCATACAAAATCAAGAATATAAATTAGTTAACCCCAATAATTTGCAAGAGGAATCTAATATTTTAGAAATACGCAACAACCATTTAAATTGTTTTGAAAAAGACAAATTAAATAAACTAATTAATGAATACATAGATTTATTTCCCAAAGAAAACGAAATACTGTCTCATACAAATATAATTAAACATAGAATAATTATGACTGAAGAAACACCAATACACACAAAAAACTATAGGTTACCCTATATTTATGAACAAGACATAGAAGCACATGTCTCGAAATTATTAAACGAAGGTGTAATAAAAAAATCCTTTTCACCGTGGAACTCCCCAATCTGGATAGTCCCAAAGAAAAATGATGCGTCAGGTAAAAGAAAGACTAGAATGGTAATTGACTTTAGAAAAATTAATTTAAAAACCAAAGACGATCGATTCCCTATTCCAAATATTGACACTATATTAGACAAAATTGGTAATAACAAATATTTCACAACTATTGATTTACATTCCGGGTTCCATCAAATATTATTAGATGCGAAAGATCGAGAAAAAACAGCCTTCTCTACGACATCAGGCCATTACGAATTCGTTCGAATGCCTTTCGGCCTCAAAAATGCCCCTGCCACGTTCCAGCGAATGATTA
The DNA here is from genome assembly GCA_035578165.1 of Stenolophus ochropezus. Taxonomy (NCBI): domain Eukaryota; kingdom Metazoa; phylum Arthropoda; class Insecta; order Coleoptera; family Carabidae; genus Stenolophus; species Stenolophus ochropezus. Next base: position 4,441,768 of record JAQOWZ010000025.1, read on the forward strand.
ACACAGCCCTTGGTGATTTAGTAAATAAAGTATGTTTGGTCTATTTAGATGATGTAATCATATTTGGCAAAGATTTAGAAGACCATTTAAAAAATATTAAACTTGTTTTTGAAAGACTAAAGCAGGCCAATCTAAAAATTCAAATAGACAAATCGGAATTCTTAAAGTCAGAAGTAAAATTTTTAGGCTATGTATTAACACAGAACGGAGTTACTGTGGATAAAGAGAAAATAAAAAAGATTCAAAATTTAAACATTCCTAAAACTAAGAAAGAAATCAAACAATTCCTTGGACTACTCGGATGGTACCGTAAATTTATTCAAAATTTTGCACAACTAACAAAACCATTTACTAACTGTTTACGAAAAAATTGTGAAATTGATTTAACAAATTTAGAATATCAAAAAGCATTTAAAGATTGTAAAGACATAATAACAGAAAATTCTTTATTACAAAATCCTGACTTGAACAAAGAGTTCATATTAACGACAGATGCGTCAGACTACGCCATAGGTGCAGTACTTTCGCAAATTCATGAAGGAATTGAAAAACCGATTTCTTACGCGAGCAAAACTTTAAATAATGCAGAACAGAATTACTCCACATTAGAAAAAGAATTGAAAGCCATTGTATGGGCAGTTAAAAATTTCAGGCCTTACTTGTTTGGACAAAAATTTATAATTAAATCAGACCATAAACCTCTTGAATGGTTATTCAATATGAAAAATCCAAATTCCAAATTAACTCGCTGGAAAATAGAATTGAGTGAATACGACTATGTAATTAAGTATTTACCCGGCAAAAACAACGTCGTAGCCGATTATCTATCCAGAGAGCGCGAACCTTTCAAAATTACAGAAAAAATAGGTGATGTGTGTGAAACAACAATATTCGCACATTGCATATCAAGGGATTTACAATTTGGTAAAGGCCTAGCGAAACAAGTAGACGATATTTTTAATTCGAAAGCACACTGCATGAATAGTAATTATAAAAATAAAGATATAATTTTTCAAAATTACCAAAATAAAACAATCATCCACTTAATAACAAAAAATAATTATTTCGACAAACCAACATTAAAAACATTAGAAAAGCCACTTAAAGAGCTGAGAGATTATTTAATAAAAAACGAAATATTTGAAATAAATCTTCCCAAAATTGCTTGCGGTTTAGATAGGTTAAATTGGAATGACGTGAAACGAAAAATCGAATATATATTTAAAGATACGAATATACAAGTTATAATTTGGACACTAAACGAAAATAACAATTTAGAAAATTCAGATGCAGGAACAATCTCTTCCGATTCCAACCAGACCATACATTCGGATAACGAAAATGAAGTAGAAGGAATTAAATACTTAGAAAGGGAAAGAATAAATATAGCCCCTAATCAGTTAATAATATCAAAACATGACAATGATACAGACATACAAATTCAAAAACTCTTCCAAAAAACTAAACAAAGAATAATCGTAAAATTTAATGAAAGTAATAAAAACGAAGAAATTTTAACATTTATAAAAAGTTTCATTGTTCCAAAAATTAGATATTTTGCAATTTTTAAAGATGATTTAGATAAAACCTTTTCCAAAATTATAAAAGACAATTTTATAAAAGATTCCATAAAAATTATTTCTGTAAACACTATCGTACAAGACGTCGAAAACGACGACGAGCAGTTTAATATAATACATCAGTATCATCACGGTTTTACGAATCATAGAGGAATAGTAGCTACCTACCAAGCATTAAAAGAGAAATACTACTGGCCAAATTTAAACAAAGACATAATAGACTACATAAACAAATGTGATATTTGCAAAGCAAATAAATATAACAGACAACCCATTCAACAAAACGACAATTTAACACCCACACCAGAAAAACCCTTCGATATAATAAATATAGACATTTTAACATTAAACAAAAGTTATTATTTAACATTTTTTGATCAGTTCTCGAAACACTGTCAAGTAGAAACTTTAGACAATAAAGAAGCAAAATCCATTGCCAGCAAACTAGTTAAATACTTTGAAACATATAAAATTCCAAAGAAAATAATTTCAGATAATGGTAGAGAATTCAACAATATTTTAATAATTAATTTACTCAAACGAAACAATATTCCGATTCATTTTATTTGCGTGAACAATCCGAAATCAAATGCCATCGAAAGATTACACTCCACCATAATTGAATCTTTGAGAATTATGGAAAATAAAAATTATTTTAGTAATTTAACTTTAAATGAACAAATTCAATATGTCGTTATCGGGTACAATAACACCAAACATTCTATTACAAAATTAACACCTAATGAAATTATTTTTGGTCAAGATTATCATAATAATTTATCATACAATGAAAATAAAGAAAATGTCATAAAACAAGTTCAACAAAAAATCAACCACGAAAAAGAACTAAGGCATAAACCGAATATAAACCCACAGAAACTTCCAAAAGAAGTATGGTTAAAACAAAATCCACGGTTAATTTCCAAATACAAAGCCCCACTATATAAACGAATAAAAGTCAAAAACTATAACAAAAATTTAGGCAAAATAACAACTGAAAATAAATTTGGAAATTATAACATAAAACTAAACAAATTAAAAGTCTGATTTTTGTTTCAGACAATGCGTCTCTGGACAACTCCAGAATATAACAAACAACAACGGATTTCTTCTTTTCGAACTAGGTGATACTAGAATTTAAATATCCCAGAGTATTCATTATTACAATTATAATATAACCCCTATATATGACGAATATCTCAAAATAACTAAATTTAAAAACTCCATCCTCGAACAAACAAAAAATAATAAACATTTTGAAACATTAACCAATATACTAAATTACTCTTATGATGATTTGAACGAACAAATAGGTAAATTATTTAATAAGCGAAATAAGAGAGGAATTTTTGATGGCTTAGGCTCTGTTATCAAATCAATATCAGGAAATCTAGACGCGTCAGATGGAGAAAGATACGATCATTTATTTGAACAAATAAAAATGAATGAAAATAAATTACAAAGTCAAAATAGACATCTTTTGAAATATTCAAACGAAATGGTTACAAAATTTAATGAACAATTAAACAATATTAAACACAATGAAGATCAAATATTAAACCAAATTAATGTTATAAAAGACACACTAAAGAAAAATGCCAATTGGCAAGGTTTAATAGAAGTAGAATCAAAATTTAACAAAATTATTCGTATCACAAATAGCTTAAATAATTTTTGTAAAATGATTGAAACAAGTCTTACTTTTTGTTCAATCCATAAGTTACACAGTAGCATTATCAAATTACAAGATCTCCAAACAATTACCAATAACAAAGATATTTTTCAGATTAATGAATTCATAATGACGTATTGCCAAAAAACTAATGATCAAATTATATTCCTCATTGAGATCCCCATATTCTCCCAAAATGAATTCCCAATATATCAGTTTAATCCTATTCCATTTTTAGATAACAATAACAATGTAATAGTTTTGGAAAAAGAATCCTTGTTATATTTCAAAGACAAAGACAACAAATATATTGTTAATAATTTTAAGAAAATAAATAATAAATACTTTAGTGTAACAAATTACGTAGTAGTAGACCAATGTATTGATAACCTTATTGAAGGAAATAGTAATAATAGGGTTGTTTATGCTTTTCTGATTTTTTTATATGTTAATCTATATTTAAAAATATGACATACGTATTTTTTTATTTTGCAAAAAAATACTGCATATAGCCACAAAAAATTCACAAAGTTACAAAAATATACTCTCGCGAGAAACAGTAGTATAAAGTGACGTCACGCTCACTGCTTAGAAAGAGAAGTCTGGAATGAGTGAAACATGCATAGTGATAATACCTGGCGTATTTCGTTTCTTTCTGAAGCGGCGTCAAACACAAACATTCGAATGATGTATGAAAAGACAAACGTTCTTCACAACTACTTGTTTACGACTGTTGTGCGCATGCGTTAGTCGTACGGCTTTCGTCAGCAAAATAGCGTTCGTTTTGAACACAGTGAATTTTTAATTGATAATTAGTAATATTAAAATGTCAATAATATAACATTTTTCTATTTTATTATATTCTATTCGCAACTAAAATTAAGATGCAACATGTTTTTTTAAAAAAGCAGGATAGTGAAACAGGCCTATTGTCACTTTTTACAATTAACTAAAAGAAATGACTTATATCAAATCAGTAATACAAACAAATTAATAATTATTAGTCCTTTCTACCAAACCATTAAAATTAAATGTTTAAATAAAAATATTATAAAAAGTATTCAAGGAATATTTATAATAGAAATAAATTCCAATTGTTTAATTAATGATTTACAATTCAAAAATATTAATGATGACTTCAAAGAAATTCAGTTCGACGATTTTCAAATTACACAACACAACAAAATATTTAAGAAGACAACTTATAAAGATTTGAATTTATTAAATATATCGAAACCTGTTTTTGAAAAATTACAACCGATAATCGATACAAAGAGTGACAATTACAACATTTATATAATATATGTTTTAATTTTTATTATTGTAACAATATTAATAGTAAACTATTTTGTAAAAGGAAATCTAATTCAAAAATTTAAAATTAATAAAACTAGAAGACCTGTTGCAGAAATTCATACTTTAAACTAATTGTTTTAATATTATAAATTATTATTGCTCATATTTGAGAGGGAAGTATTATATAATTGAGTTTTCCATATGAACAATAATAATAAAGTGCTGAGTTAGATTTCTTTATCTACGTATCATATTCATCGTATAATGTAACATGCTTGTTAACATGATAATAATTAGATTTAGTCTTGTTCTGTCTGCCGTAATAAACATATGTATTTTATGTAATGTATTAAAATTGAAATAATAAATTTTTTTATTAATAATTCAAAATCGAATTATTTAATTTATATATATATATATATATATATATATATATATATATATATATATATATATATATATATGTAAGCATCATTAAAATGGTCCCTTAATGCGGCAACTTTGGCCTAATTTAACCGACCTCGTATCTCTTACCGTTCTCGAGATCCCCATACATCACAAGTTATCTGGGACAGCCTGTATACCAGGTGTCTGTCCTAAAGGTGTTCATAGGAGATTAACATGGGTAATTAGATTTTTGAAATTATTTTAAGCAAACTTTTGTTTATTTTTGTTAGTCATCTTAACCTACATGTACTCAGATCCAGAACGGATTATTTAATCAAGAAAACTGACTAACAACCTTTAAAAGATGTAAAGATAATAAAAAAAACACCAAACAAATAATGTCAAAAAATATTAGATCTACCTTTCCTGACGATGTAATGGCAGAATTTGTTATATTTGACAAATTGTGCAGAAAATGACAGCGGCCATTTTGAGTACTTTTAATTTTAATTTTGTTTGTTATATTTTGTAAGAGTTATTGTATTGTGTTGATTGTTATAAGCTTTTTTAAGCATAATTTTTTTCGTTAATTACCTGAAGTTGTAAGTACATAAATTTGAAAATAAATTGTCGCCATTTTGAAATGGTTGAAGTAAAACTATAATATTTTGATATCATTGTATAGCTAATTTTATGTACATTTCGAAAAAAATATAATAATACCGATTTCCTAAATCAAAGTTGTACACACTTCCGCTAAAACCGGAAGTGACACAAAATTCTTACTAAGATCATTTTATGAGTCCCTTTGACTAATTTAATTTTGTTTCGTAACATTTTTCTGTATCTCTTATAATAAACGAAATTTTCTGGGTACCGGCCTTTCGCCAAACACCCTGTATATTTTTTACTTACATAAGTTACAAAGACGCTAGCTTCAAAATGATAAGAAATTATTTAAATGGACCACAAAAACATAAAAATTCAGCAAAGAAAAAAAGAAACAAAGTGAAAAACTTTTAAAAAATAATCTAAATTTCGAACCATGTGCTGCACATACAGTATATCCACAGATAGAGTTGCAATGAGAGAAAACAACAAAAAAATTGCCACAGGAGCACAAAACTCTACTTACGGCTCTGATATATAGATCAGTGAATCAGATCTTATATTTAGAGAACGATAATATGAAAGAAATCAAAACTGTGCTGAAATCTGTTTATGGGGATCAATCTCCATCGATTGTAACCATAAAACGATGGACAGCAGACTTTTAACATGGCCACTGTCTTTCATGAAGAATGCAATGGACGCCCAAAAGATGTGCCACAGCCACAACATTCAAAGCGAAAATAAGTAAGGCGACAATCTATTGATTTGATTAATTGTACAGGGTGATCTGTGATCATTACCAAGCGATAGTCAGGTGATCGGCAGTTTTCTTTAATGATTTCAAAACTTACTTCTAGGAAAAAAAAGTTTAATATTGATGAACTTGGTTATTTATTTTTCACACATAAAGCTGTAAATTTAAAATTACAAAATTTTATTTTGTTTATTAACTATTAATACATTTATTATAAAGTTATTATTTCTACGGACCGTGTACCAACACATGATGTACGCATACGAGTATATAGAGACATTCATTATATGTGTGGTTCAATTCCTATTTAACTGAAAGTCTTTCATTTAATAATCTGCATCTGTTATCTGCAAATACAGGATGTTCGAAAAATAGGGGACCAAATTTGGAAATATATTAATCAAACCTAAACAAGAAAATAATCCCTATATACCCATGTCCGGAAACGAACCATTTCGGAATAAAATACTCTTTTGTTTGAATTTTTAATTTTATTTTTAGCAATCTTTTTTACTTTCAAAATTACAATGTTCGTAATGTCCTCCTTGAACTTGCATGCAACATTCTAGACGTTTTCTCATGGATTGTCGAACACGTTCGAATATTCCTTGTTTTAGTCTTATACTATTACAACAGTCTATGATTCTTTGCCGCAAATCCTGTACGTTATTAATGGGTGTCTAATAAATAAAAATCAAGCCGATTCAAGTCTGATGAACGTGGAGGCAAAGTAGTTGGACCACATCGCGAATTACCATGCGCACGTCCGTACATTAAATGTATGTCGGCTAATTCTGAGTTGGTATAACTGTTCATTATTAATAAAAAAGCTTCTAAACAATATCAAAACAATTTAATTACGGTGACAACAAATTGTGACAGTTGCTAAGAAACGTGATTAAACAAATTACAAGTATTAACGTAACTATTGTAATTTTAAGAGTAAAAAACATTACTAAAAATAAAATTAAAAATTCAAATAAAAGAGTGTTTTATTCTGAAATGGTTCGTTTCCGGACATGGGTATAGGTATTAGGGTTATTTTCTTGTTTTGGTTTGATTAATATTATATTTTCCAAATTTGGTCTCCTGTTTTTCGAACACTTTGTATATTACAAAATATGGTTTCCGTGTCCATGGTATATAAGTGACAAATTTTGTACATCATTTGAGGTTAACAATGACTGGTAAATATGAAAAGCGGGATGATATACTGCTGTGGGTTTAATGCCCAGCTGCACCAACAAGATTTCAATTTTAAATTTTAAGAGATATTTAAACAAAAAAAAATGTTATAGTAATTTGGACAGGAATGTTAATTAATTCATTAGACATTTTATTCTGACGTGATATTGTCCGGTTAAAGAAAACTTCAAATGTAATGTAAGTGATATTAGTGGAACGGGCCATTAGTATGCGACTTGACATTTACCGATAAAATTTAAAATAAAAATAATTTGATTACAACAAAATACTTGCTACGTGCACCACACAGTCGTGTATTATTGTAGCTCTTACGCATTCAAGATAACAGTGAATGCGGCCGCCAGCTTTTAGACAGTGGAGAAGGGGGTGGTTCAAATAATGAAATAGTATAAATTATAATAGGGCGCCACGTGGTTGTTGTTAAAAAAAAGGAAACCTAGTATACAACCACGAAAATACGAATCTGTGAAGGATAATCAAAGATAATAGTAGGTAACTCAAAAAAAACAAAAAAAGCTCCGTTTGAAATTGAAATGTAGGATATATTAAATATTTGTAGTATTACATTATGTAAATAAAGTTTGAAATCGAAATTCTTTATATTAACAAATTTTCTGAATGAATTATATAACTCATGCGAGATATAAACGAAAGGTAATACTAATAAGTGAATAAACTGTACCAAATAGGGGATGCGTGGCGCACGAACGAGCGAGGACTTCGGATGTTTAGATAGCTTAGACTTTAAATATAATACGCAAAAATAGGCGCAATACGGGTGGTTGGTCGACCAATCAGGGTAATGCGAGCGTAACAAGCGTCGAAATAAGTTAAATTCAGTCCTAACCCTTCCTAAACCGAAACAATCCCTAAATGAGTATCTCTCATAAAAAATTCTGAGACTCGCGTGAGCTAGTACATATAAAATAATAACATAAGCGTAAATAAATGTAATTAAATAACATAACATTCAAAAATCAATCCAAAAATATTTAAAAATAACAACAAGAGAAAAAAATCAAAATAGAGCTTATCTGCATGTGTTTGGAGAGCTGATGACGTCGGAGTGACGTAGTGTGCGGTAGTGACGTAGTGTGTGACGAGTTCCAAAATGGCGTCGAACAATTTCCGCTTGAAACACGAGGTACCGGTCATCCAATTCTCCCAAAAAATCCTCCACCAAGATGTGTATCCACCAAAAATAAGGGCTCAACAACCCAATCCAACCATAAGCATCCAATAAATCGGATCGAGATCGAAGTAATATCGATAGTGGTAGAAAAAGTAAAATACAATAAAATAAAATAAAAGCCTGAAAGGAGAACTCAATTAGCATTGCCAGGTCGATGATTAAGTTAAAAGTTACTTTTACTGATTGTAAATTAACAATGATCAAAATATTATTACCAAAATACTTTATAGATACTACAACTGGGCTAATCAACAATAAAAGTAAATACCTGAGATGGTGGGCGGCTAAGTTGTTTTTCAATGATCGCAGTGCAATAAATCCGGAACAATTTTCCGCGGGAACAAATATTTCCCCAGTACTTTCCTCAGTTATAATCCCCAAATAACGGGCACGTTAAAATTTATCCAACAATAAACTAAACAATATGATAAATAATAACTAGACACTGAGATATGACTACAGCGACGATCAACGAACAGAATGAATCACTTCGCTCAAATCTGCGAGTTAGCTCAAACTTGCACATGCCCAAATGTATAAAAATATAAAAATTAATATTCCTGACAATAATCAACCAGCAATGCCTAAGAGTTCCATAAATTGCGAACAAAAATGATAATAAGGAAATAAAATGATTTAGATTTTAAATAAATTGCAGATTGCAAAAATAAACCGTAACAATTCCCCCTCTTACCTGTCGAGGAAATTTTCGTGGCAACTAAAATTTCCTATTCGGGATTGATAAGGAATGTAACCGACAATTCTCTTCACCACCGAAGATGGCTCCCAGTGATACGAGAGAGATACAAAAGAAAGAAAACGGAAATATCCAAAGAACAATAGATCGTAAGCCGTATCTAATGCGAGGGTCAGAACAAAATACGGGACCGATAGAATACTCTTTAATGATTTCTAACCAGGGTCGATTTCGGGATGTTCCTTAAGGTGTTGGCTGCTCCAAGTGCCAGTGAGTATTTCACCTTCTAAGCTCTTCAGCTGATAATTATCTTGCGCTACCTTCTTATGTATCATAAAGGGACCTACGTACTTGTCTGCTAATTTAGCCGAAAAATATTTCGTGGCATCCGACAGAACAAAATTTTTTCGCCATACAAGCTGATTAGGAGAATAATTGACTACACGGCGACGAAGATCATATCGAGTTTTAGACTTGGTATAAGCCTTCTGTAAGCGTGATTGGACATCCTCATACAGCTTCGTAAAATGATGAGAGCGGTCGGCTAGTTTCTTTCCATCGGAAGTGTCAGTTTCAGGGCTGTCCAATCGGACCCTATGACAATCACCTGACAACAACATCTCCCGCCCAAAATTAATGAAGTAGGGGCTATGTCCGGTAGCTTCATGAACCGCAGTGCGGAGTGCACAAGAAATTTGAGGGAGGATTTTATCCCAGGATCTCTGCGAGTCGGCTACATAAGAAGTGAGCATTGTTTTCAACACCCTATTGACTCGTTCGGTAGGGTTTGCCTGGGGGTGATAAAATGAAGTAAACGCAGGTTTAACTTTATACGTGGAGCATAATTTGAGGAATTCCTTCGATCGAAATTGCTTACCATTATCCATAATGATAACACGAGGTACACCGAATAGTAAAAAGACGTCGTTCTCCATACGACGGACAATATTAGGGGCAGTGCCTTTACGAAGGGGAAAACAAACGGTAAATTTACTGAAACAATCAGTCACAACGAGAATAAACGAATTTCCTTGAGAAGAAGTCGGCAAGGGACCGATTAAGTCGGTACTAATAATTTCCCATGGAAGAGAGATAAATGAATGGCCACCCACGCCACGCAACAATAGTGACGATAATGGTCACAATAATGGTCACAACAATGAAATAAACAAGGCCCTCTTCTATTATTTTTTTTTTGACGCAAGGGCCCCACGTTGGGCGCCAAATTTGCTACGTGCACCACACAGTCGTGTATTATTGTAGCTCTTACGCATTCAAGATAACAGTGAATGCGGCCGCCAGCTTTTAGACAGTGGAGAAGGGGGTGGTTCAAATAATGAAATAGTATAAATTATAATAGGGCGCCACGTGGTTGTTGTTAAAAAAAAGGAAACCTAGTATACAACCACGAAAATACGAATCTGTGAAGGATAATCAAAGATAATAGTAGGTAACTCAAAAAAAACAAAAAAAGCTCCGTTTGAAATTGAAATGTAGGATATATTAAATATTTGTAGTATTACATTATGTAAATAAAGTTTGAAATCGAAATTCTTTATATTAACAAATTTTCTGAATGAATTATATAACTCATGCGAGATATAAACGAAAGGTAATACTAATAAGTGAATAAACTGTACCAAATAGGGGATGCGTGGCGCACGAACGAGCGAGGACTTCGGATGTTTAGATAGCTTAGACTTTAAATATAATACGCAAAAATAGGCGCAATACGGGTGGTTGGTCGACCAATCAGGGTAATGCGAGCGTAACAAGCGTCGAAATAAGTTAAATTCAGTCCTAACCCTTCCTAAACCGAAACAATCCCTAAATGAGTATCTCTCATAAAAAATTCTGAGACTCGCGTGAGCTAGTACATATAAAATAATAACATAAGCGTAAATAAATGTAATTAAATAACATAACATTCAAAAATCAATCCAAAAATATTTAAAAATAACAACAAGAGAAAAAAATCAAAATAGAGCTTATCTGCATGTGTTTGGAGAGCTGATGACGTCGGAGTGACGTAGTGTGCGGTAGTGACGTAGTGTGTGACGAGTTCCAAAATGGCGTCGAACAATTTCCGCTTGAAACACGAGGTACCGGTCATCCAATTCTCCCAAAAAATCCTCCACCAAGATGTGTATCCACCAAAAATAAGGGCTCAACAACCCAATCCAACCATAAGCATCCAATAAATCGGATCGAGATCGAAGTAATATCGATAGTGGTAGAAAAAGTAAAATACAATAAAATAAAATAAAAGCCTGAAAGGAGAACTCAATTAGCATTGCCAGGTCGATGATTAAGTTAAAAGTTACTTTTACTGATTGTAAATTAACAATGATCAAAATATTATTACCAAAATACTTTATAGATACTACAACTGGGCTAATCAACAATAAAAGTAAATACCTGAGATGGTGGGCGGCTAAGTTGTTTTTCAATGATCGCAGTGCAATAAATCCGGAACAATTTTCCGCGGGAACAAATATTTCCCCAGTACTTTCCTCAGTTATAATCCCCAAATAACGGGCACGTTAAAATTTATCCAACAATAAACTAAACAATATGATAAATAATAACTAGACACTGAGATATGACTACAGCGACGATCAACGAACAGAATGAATCACTTCGCTCAAATCTGCGAGTTAGCTCAAACTTGCACATGCCCAAATGTATAAAAATATAAAAATTAATATTCCTGACAATAATCAACCAGCAATGCCTAAGAGTTCCATAAATTGCGAACAAAAATGATAATAAGGAAATAAAATGATTTAGATTTTAAATAAATTGCAGATTGCAAAAATAAACCGTAACATACTGTTTAAATTGACGGTTGCCATTGAGAAAACTATAAGGCTTCATAAAAAGAACTATAGCGTAGTCGGCGATCTGCATCACAACTACTCTATTTTTTTTTATCTTAAAGAAACAATATATTTTATCTTAAAGTAGATTACAAGTTAAAATGTTACTAAAATGTGTTATTTTTATTTTGACCATGACTTTATATACATACATATATATATATATATATATATATATATATATATATATATATACATATATATATTATATAATTGAGTTTTCCATATGAACAATAATAATAAAGTGCTGAGTTAGATTTCTTTATCTACGTATCATATTCATCGTATAATGTAACATGCTTGTTAACATGATAATAATTAGATTTAGTCTTGTTCTGTCTGCCGTAATAAACATATGTATTTTATGTAATGTATTAAAATTGAAATAATAATTTTTTTTATTAATAATTCAAAATCGAATTATTTAATTGGCGCAGTCGGTAGGATCACATAAGGGTAAAAATCTATCAATTTACTCGTCGATCTTAATCGTTTAATTGTGATCAGTGAAAACCTACGTTCTGGTGGCTAAGACTTGCTGTCTCTGAAATAACGAGTCACGTCTCGCGCAATACAAGAACAAAAGACTGTCCTGTGGCCCTGCAACGAAGAAAAGTGTCGCCTTGCTGTTCCTCCACGGTTCACGGTCCACATCGTCGCACCCCCAGTCCAGCCAGACAACGAAGAAAAGTGAAGCCTTGCTGTTCCACTGCGGATCACGGCCCACATCGTCCGGAAGAAGACAAGCACTCCGTCCCAGATGTACGAAAACGTCCCAATCTTAATACTTATATTGTGAGTAACATTACTTATATTGTTGTACTGTAACATTCTATGTCTTCGAGTGAAAACGACACGTCTGATAGTGAAAATAATACAGACGAAGAACACACTCTAGTAAAAAACAATCCTAATTTTACACTACGACCAAGCCTGTTACAATCACAAAACACAGTCAATATGGCTACCACAATGTCCGAAATCGAAAATCTGGTTAAAATTATCCCAGAATATAATGGAAATGTTAATATTTTAAATAATTTTATCAACAAAGTAGACCAAGTTCAAGAAATATTAAGAACTGTTACTTTAACAAACTTACAGAAACTCTTTTTATTTGGATTAATCTCAAACAAATTAAAAGATAAAGCCGCAGAATATTTATCCACCAATAATTTCCAAAATTGGGAGGAACTCAAATTATTTTTGCAAACTAATTTTGTTGACAAATCAAAAGCTGAAACTATTTTACTCGAGATACTTTATTGCAAAGCAAAAAATAATCCCGAAACAACCCTGACTACTATTATGGAATATTTTAATAAATATAAATCTAAAATTCTTCTTACCAATTATTCACAAGATCAGAAACGTGCCATTGTTATGGAAAACCAAAAAGTAGTGGTAAATCATTTTATTACTTTGTTACCTGTTTCAATTAAAGCCTCATTCGTGATCAAAAACCCTACCACGCTTGAAGAATGTGAACAATTGCTAAGAAACGAATTTAATTTTATTAAGTTAGGAAATGCCCCGACGTCATACAAAAACAACGATTCTTTTAAAAATAATACACCATCCCAAAAATTTCCTAACCAGCAATTCCCACAAAATAAAATTCAAATGAAACCTTATACTCCAAGTACTCAAAAACCTTTTGCTCCTCAACAAAATATTATTAATTATCAACAAACAAAACGTGACAAACCTACTCCAATGAGTTTACAAACAAGAAATTCTTTCAAAAAATTGGATATTTATTTACAAATTAATAAAAATTCGGTAATCATACAAAATCAAGAATATAAATTAGTTAACCCCAATAATTTGCAAGAGGAATCTAATATTTTAGAAATACGCAACAACCATTTAAATTGTTTTGAAAAAGACAAATTAAATAAACTAATTAATGAATACATAGATTTATTTCCCAAAGAAAACGAAATACTGTCTCATACAAATATAATTAAACATAGAATAATTATGACTGAAGAAACACCAATACACACAAAAAACTATAGGTTACCCTATATTTATGAACAAGACATAGAAGCACATGTCTCGAAATTATTAAACGAAGGTGTAATAAAAAAATCCTTTTCACCGTGGAACTCCCCAATCTGGATAGTCCCAAAGAAAAATGATGCGTCAGGTAAAAGAAAGACTAGAATGGTAATTGACTTTAGAAAAATTAATTTAAAAACCAAAGACGATCGATTCCCTATTCCAAATATTGACACTATATTAGACAAAATTGGTAATAACAAATATTTCACAACTATTGATTTACATTCCGGGTTCCATCAAATATTATTAGATGCGAAAGATCGAGAAAAAACAGCCTTCTCTACGACATCAGGCCATTACGAATTCGTTCGAATGCCTTTCGGCCTCAAAAATGCCCCTGCCACGTTCCAGCGAATGATTAACACAGCCCTTGGTGATTTAGTAAATAAAGTATGTTTGGTCTATTTAGATGATGTAATCATATTTGGCAAAGATTTAGAAGACCATTTAAAAAATATTAAACTTGTTTTTGAAAGACTAAAGCAGGCCAATCTAAAAATTCAAATAGACAAATCGGAATTCTTAAAGTCAGAAGTAAAATTTTTAGGCTATGTATTAACACAGAACGGAGTTACTGTGGATAAAGAGAAAATAAAAAAGATTCAAAATTTAAACATTCCTAAAACTAAGAAAGAAATCAAACAATTCCTTGGACTACTCGGATGGTACCGTAAATTTATTCAAAATTTTGCACAACTAACAAAACCATTTACTAACTGTTTACGAAAAAATTGTGAAATTGATTTAACAAATTTAGAATATCAAAAAGCATTTAAAGATTGTAAAGACATAATAACAGAAAATTCTTTATTACAAAATCCTGACTTGAACAAAGAGTTCATATTAACGACAGATGCGTCAGACTACGCCATAGGTGCAGTACTTTCGCAAATTCATGAAGGAATTGAAAAACCGATTTCTTACGCGAGCAAAACTTTAAATAATGCAGAACAGAATTACTCCACATTAGAAAAAGAATTGAAAGCCATTGTATGGGCAGTTAAAAATTTCAGGCCTTACTTGTTTGGACAAAAATTTATAATTAAATCAGACCATAAACCTCTTGAATGGTTATTCAATATGAAAAATCCAAATTCCAAATTAACTCGCTGGAAAATAGAATTGAGTGAATACGACTATGTAATTAAGTATTTACCCGGCAAAAACAACGTCGTAGCCGATTATCTATCCAGAGAGCGCGAACCTTTCAAAATTACAGAAAAAATAGGTGATGTGTGTGAAACAACAATATTCGCACATTGCATATCAAGGGATTTACAATTTGGTAAAGGCCTAGCGAAACAAGTAGACGATATTTTTAATTCGAAAGCACACTGCATGAATAGTAATTATAAAAATAAAGATATAATTTTTCAAAATTACCAAAATAAAACAATCATCCACTTAATAACAAAAAATAATTATTTCGACAAACCAACATTAAAAACATTAGAAAAGCCACTTAAAGAGCTGAGAGATTATTTAATAAAAAACGAAATATTTGAAATAAATCTTCCCAAAATTGCTTGCGGTTTAGATAGGTTAAATTGGAATGACGTGAAACGAAAAATCGAATATATATTTAAAGATACGAATATACAAGTTATAATTTGGACACTAAACGAAAATAACAATTTAGAAAATTCAGATGCAGGAACAATCTCTTCCGATTCCAACCAGACCATACATTCGGATAACGAAAATGAAGTAGAAGGAATTAAATACTTAGAAAGGGAAAGAATAAATATAGCCCCTAATCAGTTAATAATATCAAAACATGACAATGATACAGACATACAAATTCAAAAACTCTTCCAAAAAACTAAACAAAGAATAATCGTAAAATTTAATGAAAGTAATAAAAACGAAGAAATTTTAACATTTATAAAAAGTTTCATTGTTCCAAAAATTAGATATTTTGCAATTTTTAAAGATGATTTAGATAAAACCTTTTCCAAAATTATAAAAGACAATTTTATAAAAGATTCCATAAAAATTATTTCTGTAAACACTATCGTACAAGACGTCGAAAACGACGACGAGCAGTTTAATATAATACATCAGTATCATCACGGTTTTACGAATCATAGAGGAATAGTAGCTACCTACCAAGCATTAAAAGAGAAATACTACTGGCCAAATTTAAACAAAGACATAATAGACTACATAAACAAATGTGATATTTGCAAAGCAAATAAATATAACAGACAACCCATTCAACAAAACGACAATTTAACACCCACACCAGAAAAACCCTTCGATATAATAAATATAGACATTTTAACATTAAACAAAAGTTATTATTTAACATTTTTTGATCAGTTCTCGAAACACTGTCAAGTAGAAACTTTAGACAATAAAGAAGCAAAATCCATTGCCAGCAAACTAGTTAAATACTTTGAAACATATAAAATTCCAAAGAAAATAATTTCAGATAATGGTAGAGAATTCAACAATATTTTAATAATTAATTTACTCAAACGAAACAATATTCCGATTCATTTTATTTGCGTGAACAATCCGAAATCAAATGCCATCGAAAGATTACACTCCACCATAATTGAATCTTTGAGAATTATGGAAAATAAAAATTATTTTAGTAATTTAACTTTAAATGAACAAATTCAATATGTCGTTATCGGGTACAATAACACCAAACATTCTATTACAAAATTAACACCTAATGAAATTATTTTTGGTCAAGATTATCATAATAATTTATCATACAATGAAAATAAAGAAAATGTCATAAAACAAGTTCAACAAAAAATCAACCACGAAAAAGAACTAAGGCATAAACCGAATATAAACCCACAGAAACTTCCAAAAGAAGTATGGTTAAAACAAAATCCACGGTTAATTTCCAAATACAAAGCCCCACTATATAAACGAATAAAAGTCAAAAACTATAACAAAAATTTAGGCAAAATAACAACTGAAAATAAATTTGGAAATTATAACATAAAACTAAACAAATTAAAAGTCTGATTTTTGTTTCAGACAATGCGTCTCTGGACAACTCCAGAATATAACAAACAACAACGGATTTCTTCTTTTCGAACTAGGTGATACTAGAATTTAAATATCCCAGAGTATTCATTATTACAATTATAATATAACCCCTATATATGACGAATATCTCAAAATAACTAAATTTAAAAACTCCATCCTCGAACAAACAAAAAATAATAAACATTTTGAAACATTAACCAATATACTAAATTACTCTTATGATGATTTGAACGAACAAATAGGTAAATTATTTAATAAGCGAAATAAGAGAGGAATTTTTGATGGCTTAGGCTCTGTTATCAAATCAATATCAGGAAATCTAGACGCGTCAGATGGAGAAAGATACGATCATTTATTTGAACAAATAAAAATGAATGAAAATAAATTACAAAGTCAAAATAGACATCTTTTGAAATATTCAAACGAAATGGTTACAAAATTTAATGAACAATTAAACAATATTAAACACAATGAAGATCAAATATTAAACCAAATTAATGTTATAAAAGACACACTAAAGAAAAATGCCAATTGGCAAGGTTTAATAGAAGTAGAATCAAAATTTAACAAAATTATTCGTATCACAAATAGCTTAAATAATTTTTGTAAAATGATTGAAACAAGTCTTACTTTTTGTTCAATCCATAAGTTACACAGTAGCATTATCAAATTACAAGATCTCCAAACAATTACCAATAACAAAGATATTTTTCAGATTAATGAATTCATAATGACGTATTGCCAAAAAACTAATGATCAAATTATATTCCTCATTGAGATCCCCATATTCTCCCAAAATGAATTCCCAATATATCAGTTTAATCCTATTCCATTTTTAGATAACAATAACAATGTAATAGTTTTGGAAAAAGAATCCTTGTTATATTTCAAAGACAAAGACAACAAATATATTGTTAATAATTTTAAGAAAATAAATAATAAATACTTTAGTGTAACAAATTACGTAGTAGTAGACCAATGTATTGATAACCTTATTGAAGGAAATAGTAATAATAGGGTTGTTTATGCTTTTCTGATTTTTTTATATGTTAATCTATATTTAAAAATATGACATACGTATTTTTTTATTTTGCAAAAAAATACTGCATATAGCCACAAAAAATTCACAAAGTTACAAAAATATACTCTCGCGAGAAACAGTAGTATAAAGTGACGTCACGCTCACTGCTTAGAAAGAGAAGTCTGGAATGAGTGAAACATGCATAGTGATAATACCTGGCGTATTTCGTTTCTTTCTGAAGCGGCGTCAAACACAAACATTCGAATGATGTATGAAAAGACAAACGTTCTTCACAACTACTTGTTTACGACTGTTGTGCGCATGCGTTAGTCGTACGGCTTTCGTCAGCAAAATAGCGTTCGTTTTGAACACAGTGAATTTTTAATTGATAATTAGTAATATTAAAATGTCAATAATATAACATTTTTCTATTTTATTATATTCTATTCGCAACTAAAATTAAGATGCAACATGTTTTTTTAAAAAAGCAGGATAGTGAAACAGGCCTATTGTCACTTTTTACAATTAACTAAAAGAAATGACTTATATCAAATCAGTAATACAAACAAATTAATAATTATTAGTCCTTTCTACCAAACCATTAAAATTAAATGTTTAAATAAAAATATTATAAAAAGTATTCAAGGAATATTTATAATAGAAATAAATTCCAATTGTTTAATTAATGATTTACAATTCAAAAATATTAATGATGACTTCAAAGAAATTCAGTTCGACGATTTTCAAATTACACAACACAACAAAATATTTAAGAAGACAACTTATAAAGATTTGAATTTATTAAATATATCGAAACCTGTTTTTGAAAAATTACAACCGATAATCGATACAAAGAGTGACAATTACAACATTTATATAATATATGTTTTAATTTTTATTATTGTAACAATATTAATAGTAAACTATTTTGTAAAAGGAAATCTAATTCAAAAATTTAAAATTAATAAAACTAGAAGACCTGTTGCAGAAATTCATACTTTAAACTAATTGTTTTAATATTATAAATTATTATTGCTCATATTTGAGAGGGAAGTATTATATAATTGAGTTTTCCATATGAACAATAATAATAAAGTGCTGAGTTAGATTTCTTTATCTACGTATCATATTCATCGTATAATGTAACATGCTTGTTAACATGATAATAATTAGATT
Source organism: Stenolophus ochropezus (assembly GCA_035578165.1). Taxonomy (NCBI): domain Eukaryota; kingdom Metazoa; phylum Arthropoda; class Insecta; order Coleoptera; family Carabidae; genus Stenolophus; species Stenolophus ochropezus. Next base: position 4,461,319 of record JAQOWZ010000025.1, read on the forward strand.
TAGTCTTGTTCTGTCTGCCGTAATAAACATATGTATTTTATGTAATGTATTAAAATTGAAATAATAAATTTTTTTATTAATAATTCAAAATCGAATTATTTAATTTATATATATATATATATATATATATATATATATATATATATATATATATATATATATGTAAGCATCATTAAAATGGTCCCTTAATGCGGCAACTTTGGCCTAATTTAACCGACCTCGTATCTCTTACCGTTCTCGAGATCCCCATACATCACAAGTTATCTGGGACAGCCTGTATACCAGGTGTCTGTCCTAAAGGTGTTCATAGGAGATTAACATGGGTAATTAGATTTTTGAAATTATTTTAAGCAAACTTTTGTTTATTTTTGTTAGTCATCTTAACCTACATGTACTCAGATCCAGAACGGATTATTTAATCAAGAAAACTGACTAACAACCTTTAAAAGATGTAAAGATAATAAAAAAAACACCAAACAAATAATGTCAAAAAATATTAGATCTACCTTTCCTGACGATGTAATGGCAGAATTTGTTATATTTGACAAATTGTGCAGAAAATGACAGCGGCCATTTTGAGTACTTTTAATTTTAATTTTGTTTGTTATATTTTGTAAGAGTTATTGTATTGTGTTGATTGTTATAAGCTTTTTTAAGCATAATTTTTTTCGTTAATTACCTGAAGTTGTAAGTACATAAATTTGAAAATAAATTGTCGCCATTTTGAAATGGTTGAAGTAAAACTATAATATTTTGATATCATTGTATAGCTAATTTTATGTACATTTCGAAAAAAATATAATAATACCGATTTCCTAAATCAAAGTTGTACACACTTCCGCTAAAACCGGAAGTGACACAAAATTCTTACTAAGATCATTTTATGAGTCCCTTTGACTAATTTAATTTTGTTTCGTAACATTTTTCTGTATCTCTTATAATAAACGAAATTTTCTGGGTACCGGCCTTTCGCCAAACACCCTGTATATTTTTTACTTACATAAGTTACAAAGACGCTAGCTTCAAAATGATAAGAAATTATTTAAATGGACCACAAAAACATAAAAATTCAGCAAAGAAAAAAAGAAACAAAGTGAAAAACTTTTAAAAAATAATCTAAATTTCGAACCATGTGCTGCACATACAGTATATCCACAGATAGAGTTGCAATGAGAGAAAACAACAAAAAAATTGCCACAGGAGCACAAAACTCTACTTACGGCTCTGATATATAGATCAGTGAATCAGATCTTATATTTAGAGAACGATAATATGAAAGAAATCAAAACTGTGCTGAAATCTGTTTATGGGGATCAATCTCCATCGATTGTAACCATAAAACGATGGACAGCAGACTTTTAACATGGCCACTGTCTTTCATGAAGAATGCAATGGACGCCCAAAAGATGTGCCACAGCCACAACATTCAAAGCGAAAATAAGTAAGGCGACAATCTATTGATTTGATTAATTGTACAGGGTGATCTGTGATCATTACCAAGCGATAGTCAGGTGATCGGCAGTTTTCTTTAATGATTTCAAAACTTACTTCTAGGAAAAAAAAGTTTAATATTGATGAACTTGGTTATTTATTTTTCACACATAAAGCTGTAAATTTAAAATTACAAAATTTTATTTTGTTTATTAACTATTAATACATTTATTATAAAGTTATTATTTCTACGGACCGTGTACCAACACATGATGTACGCATACGAGTATATAGAGACATTCATTATATGTGTGGTTCAATTCCTATTTAACTGAAAGTCTTTCATTTAATAATCTGCATCTGTTATCTGCAAATACAGGATGTTCGAAAAATAGGGGACCAAATTTGGAAATATATTAATCAAACCTAAACAAGAAAATAATCCCTATATACCCATGTCCGGAAACGAACCATTTCGGAATAAAATACTCTTTTGTTTGAATTTTTAATTTTATTTTTAGCAATCTTTTTTACTTTCAAAATTACAATGTTCGTAATGTCCTCCTTGAACTTGCATGCAACATTCTAGACGTTTTCTCATGGATTGTCGAACACGTTCGAATATTCCTTGTTTTAGTCTTATACTATTACAACAGTCTATGATTCTTTGCCGCAAATCCTGTACGTTATTAATGGGTGTCTAATAAATAAAAATCAAGCCGATTCAAGTCTGATGAACGTGGAGGCAAAGTAGTTGGACCACATCGCGAATTACCATGCGCACGTCCGTACATTAAATGTATGTCGGCTAATTCTGAGTTGGTATAACTGTTCATTATTAATAAAAAAGCTTCTAAACAATATCAAAACAATTTAATTACGGTGACAACAAATTGTGACAGTTGCTAAGAAACGTGATTAAACAAATTACAAGTATTAACGTAACTATTGTAATTTTAAGAGTAAAAAACATTACTAAAAATAAAATTAAAAATTCAAATAAAAGAGTGTTTTATTCTGAAATGGTTCGTTTCCGGACATGGGTATAGGTATTAGGGTTATTTTCTTGTTTTGGTTTGATTAATATTATATTTTCCAAATTTGGTCTCCTGTTTTTCGAACACTTTGTATATTACAAAATATGGTTTCCGTGTCCATGGTATATAAGTGACAAATTTTGTACATCATTTGAGGTTAACAATGACTGGTAAATATGAAAAGCGGGATGATATACTGCTGTGGGTTTAATGCCCAGCTGCACCAACAAGATTTCAATTTTAAATTTTAAGAGATATTTAAACAAAAAAAAATGTTATAGTAATTTGGACAGGAATGTTAATTAATTCATTAGACATTTTATTCTGACGTGATATTGTCCGGTTAAAGAAAACTTCAAATGTAATGTAAGTGATATTAGTGGAACGGGCCATTAGTATGCGACTTGACATTTACCGATAAAATTTAAAATAAAAATAATTTGATTACAACAAAATACTGTTTAAATGAACTCTAATTTACAAAATAATTTTTAGTATTTTTATAATACAAATAAATACGAATGTAGTTTAAGTTTTCTCGTCAGTTTAATATAGAAATTATCATATAAAAATTAGACGATTTTAATTTGAGGTTATAACTCTAAATATCTTTTAAAATGACAGTTACATTAACAGATTTGAGTACTTTATTGTCGCAATTAATTTTATAGAAATAAAGAATATTATTTTCTGTTTCTGTGATTGTCTGGGATTTCGACATTTTCTTTAATTTTGCAGACACTAACTCCAACATGTGGCTGCATTTTTATTTTTCGATATTTCTCATATGTATGCCAAAATAAGGTTTTTTGAAATTATCTTAACTTTCTTTTGTTTCTTTCATTTGAAGAATATGTCGTAATATTTCTCGTAACTTGACATTAATTTGCAAGGTAATAAATTATTATATGCTGAATTTGCTACTTACAACAATTTCAGTAAAATATTTGAAAGACCACTATCACTTTCCATAATTATGAGTCGTTTTAATTATAAAAACGTGAGAATTCTAAATTATTTATTATCTAATTTGTTACCTGTTGCCATGGTTTCAATAGTGAATACGGAAAAGAGCTAGGTTTGTGTTTTACTTTATAAAATTATTTTTTTTTATACATAAATGTTTACAGTAGTTTAGTGATACATAATTATTTAAGGAACTTGTATGCAAAACAGAATAATGAAATTTGATTGAATTCAAATCAGAAAAAAATATATAAAATTTACAATAAACCTGAAGTAGTACATATCCAAGAAACATGTAGGGAAATCTTATCTTACCGGAATGTGTAGTGATAGCAAATAATCACTTCGCGCTGTGCCTAGTAAAGAACACCGATAAAAGCAATTGTAGAAAATCTAAATAATTATAACGTTTATAACTATGTAAATTTAATTCCAATTGACATCCAAATTTCTAGTACAAATTACTTTAAATTAAAAAAAAATGCTATTACGGAATAAAAACATACACTTGTACTATATTGACTACACAGGACTGTAACCAAATATAACAATACTCTTCCATTGAATTTTTTAAGAGGACGTATTTTGAAGAAATTTATATTTCAAATTAAAATTTGAATTGATTAGAGTGTAACGAAGGAAAAATTGTTATAAAATGTTAAACATTTATTAAAGAATTTTGAAAATTGAAAAGGGGTACCTACGTCTGTGCACGTCTTGACCAGATCGATATACTATGATCAATCTAAATTACAATTAGTATTTTATTAATTATATTAACGGTATAATAGGTCAAATTTGTAGAAATTTCAGAATGAAAACATAAAAAATTCATTATCAAAATAAACATATAATAATCGAAAAAATAAACAGAGAAGAATTATGAATATAAATTTAGGGATTAAGAAACCAGTTCATTCAAAGAATAATATTTTCAATGACTTAATGACAAAATAAATGTAACACATTCACAACTACTTAGTTTGTACAATTAAATGAAAAAAGGTGAATTTAAAATTATATACAGTCTGATGATATCCTTAGAGACGAAACAGTCGTCAAAAGATTTGTAAAACCGTGAAATAACTAAGCTGTATATAGGTGTCTAAATATTATGCTATTGTTTATATTTATTGTTGGCTGGCATATTAACAGGTGGCGTAATATTGAGTTTGATTTGAGCAAGGTTTAGCCTTTTATTTTGTGTTTGGTTCAATAATATCCAGTGAGTGGTTCATCTATTCTACGCCCATGAGTTTTAGCAAATTTCTAAAGCATGTTTCTTATAATTTCTAACTTAATTACTAATTTTCGTATAAATTGTTTCAAAAGTTATTAATAATTTTTATATATTCTTCAAGTGAACCAGCCTTTTTCTACATCAATGACCATTGCCAATTATAAAAATCATGTCCCTTTAAACGCACAATTTAAATATCAAATGCAATAATTTTCACGTAAGTAATTTCAGAAATAATACCTCAAACTGTTGCGATATAAATTAAAGAATGTCACTATATTTTAAAAAGTAATAATGTAGACATAATTTAGCTTATCTCCAATCAAATAATGTCTTTGTCATCCACCTCATAGAAAAAGAAAAATATATTTTCAAAAAACAATATTGGAGGACAAGTTAGATATATAATTAAGAAAAAGTTTTTTTTTGTTTTTTAAGGAAGAATAAAGATCATTTGAATAATTTTAAAATAAATGATTCTTTGAACATCAAGTGAGATAATCAAATAATTATTTATTGATTATTAATTTTTCTTTGGAACATACAAATAAAATTTATGTACGAAATACTGTATTCTGAAGCTATTTTAGAGGAGAAATAATATATTTACTGACATAATTAACTTATAAACGAAATCTAAAAAACAATTTACTGACAACTAAATGTTCGAACGACAAATATTTAAATTAAATTTTCTGTGAAATAACCAAATTAATAGACATGTAAAGAAACTGTCATAGTTATTTGTTACATAATTAATCATTTGAAGGTGATTTTTGCAATTAATTTTTTCTTATAGTGGAGCAACAGTTAAAAATTTTGTGAATTGTTATCAATAACAAATATTGCCGAAAATATTAATGTAGCTAAGTATACCATATATATTAGACAGATGTGGACAACGGAAAAAAATGAATATTAATATAAATAAAAAAAATAAGTGGAAGACGATCCATTATTCGTTGGAATATTGAAGTAGGGTTAAATGTTGTAGCTTGCAGGAAATAGATTCACCAGTCCAGATTTAATTTCTATATGGTAACATATAGTCATTTATACTTTCATTTCATTTCTAAAATTAAATTTCGCAAATCTAAACATGAACCAAAAAACGTGTCGTCCGAACATTTAGTTGTCAGTAAATTTGTTGTTTTGTTAAAAATTAGTTTTCAACTTAAATATGCCAGTATAAATATTATTTTTCTTCTCAAATAGCTTCATTATAGACCTATTTTTAGGCGTATGTGACAACTATTGACAGTAAAGATGACATTATAAATATAAGCAACTATTTAGAATAAATCACTGAGCGTCCAAACAAATAGTTGTTAGGGCTAGTATTCAGACATGTGCCTATATTTTTAAAATAAATGCTTATAATTCCGCGCTGTAGTTATAAGTAACACGGGAGGATGTATGAGTTAAACGATGTTCATTACTTACGTTTAAGATGATGTGATGATAATTTAGACGACACAACACATAAACAACGCGAGAAAAAACGAACTCATAACTTACTAAATTTATATTTATTTTACACAGAATTCACAATTTAATTGCAAAAATAAACAAAATATTATAAAAGAATTTAAACAATTTAGATCTCATTGCGGTCAGAGCAGATTGCTTTCTGCTAAAATTTCATTTCATCGCTTGTTTATATAGCGAGTTTAATTCTTCCTGTGAAGGTCAAGTATCAATTTCCTTAGAAAATAAGTTGCGATTTAATGTATTATTTTTACAAGTCGTTGGTTTTCTAGATTGCTTAAACGTTCTGTTTTGAAGTTCATTGGGCATATTGTTGCAATGATTATTATTTAAAGCAATTTCCTTATCAGTGTTTAAAATATTATAAAATTCCTTCAAGAAACCAAAAGTTTTATTTCATTTGGTATTTGTTTTTTCTCCAGTTCAAGAATCATTTAAAGGCAGAATTCTGTGTTCTGTTATATATTGGTGTTCATTTTAAATGGGCCGCTATTGCTATCTTGAGAACTATAAGAAATATGAAGTTAATTATACTAGCAAACAATTTATTGATTACAAGACTGGTAAAATGACCAAATCAAAATTTTATTTCAACCAATAGTTCGCAATATTTGTGACCCAATTTTCCCATATTAAATGGAAATCCCTATACATTCTTATATATTTGGAATATGTATAAAAATAAAAATCCAATGATATGTTATGATATGATAAGTTAATTGTTAAACTAAAAATATAATCTCTGAATGGACATGAAGTACGAAAAACTTTTACCCGAAAATAGCAGTTGCTATGAAAAAATAAATATTGAACAACAAAATCAATCGACGTTCGTTTCACTCTAATTTTTTCTTTAAATTAAAAAATCTAGCCAGAAGAATGCAGATTTCGACGTTTAATATTTATTTTTTCTTAGCATCTGTTATTTACGTGCAACTGTATACAAACTTAATTAATTAACAATCATATTTATTCTTTCCATTTGTATTACTTCTCTATTTACATTTAATTGTATGTCTGAGTTTTAGACTATATAAATATACTTTTAGGATTTGAGCACCCGACAGAAATATAAAAAGTCGACGCCACTGCACGTTAATCTCAATACTTCAATATCTATAAAAAAAATTCGATATCATTATCTTAAATTTATCAAAATTTCAAAAATAAAATACATCACATCACGGTCAGTATATTATGAAATATTTAATTTTTATATATATTCCCTATATAACAATATCTTATTTGTTTCAAATATTGTATTTATAATCCGATAAAACTTGAACATATAATACTTTTTTTTTACATATAACTCTTTTTTCACACTACCACTTATTAAATAAAAATAATGTGTTCTATTTATTGTTCTCATACAAATCTATGTATCAAGAATCTTTAAATTTTTACCCATTACATAGAATTTAAAGCATATTTCAACTACATCGCTAGTATATAAGCATTTAAAATAATAATTATAATAATAATGCTTCTTTACCTTTCCAAATTGATGCTGTTTGTTGTTTCTTTTAGTATTGTTTTTGTATTTGAATTTCTATTAACTTTATACTTGACCTAAAGAAGGACATTTCTTCTTCCGTGCTTAGTTTCATTAGTTATTAGATTCAAATGTGTTTATTTGTTATTTTGAGAATGATTTCGCCTGCAGGTGAACAGCTTGCCGTATAGTTCTGTCAAATTGGTTGCTTATATATTTTAATTATTTTCACGATTTCAAACTCTTAAAACTCAAAGTATAATACAGATTCATGATTTATATTTAAAGTAATTTTTATAAAAGTTTTGTTCTAACGTGTAGAGGTATGCACTTGACTTTGTGTATTATAACAATACTCTTAGATTATTGTAGTTTGTGATTTTTCAATTATTAAACTTTATTCAAATATAAGTAAAGACTGTAAAATACTGAAAATTAACACTATTAACTATTCTAAAACCATTTGTCAGTTGTTACTATTATAGAAAACTTATGTTGAACAATATTACTTTGATACTCAGTGTTGAAGTTTGTGTAATGTTACAATGTTGTATATTTTAGTTTGCCCGCGTTAAAATAAAAAATGTGAATGTTTTAAAGAATCACTTTCTCCTATTGCCTGAATTTTCTCTAGCTGCCTCTTTAATAAGGAATGGGGGTATAAATGCAGGGCCAGGAGTCGTGTAAAACCCCGAACCGTAGGCTTGTCTTAGTAGTGTTTAACCGCAGAGAGAACCGATTATTGTCTACTGTTTTCTGCATTTGGGTGAGGGGTAAATGCTATGTTTATTTGTCTCCCGACCCGGCTTCCGGGGCAGCCCGGATCCTATTCCCGTCCGTCAGCACAACCCGCCGACCCAGGTCGCCCGCCGCTCAGGGAAGCAGACACGCAGGCGACGTCACACAAGTAATTAACCAAAAGAAAATAATTTTATATAAATTAATTTTAAGACAATAATAGTAATACGAGAATTATCAATGATAATTAGTCATCTAAAATGAAGTAATCAAATTAATTCTGCACTTCTCTATATTTATGTATACTTATTAATCATATCACAAAATTTATTTTAAATATATTTATATTTTTTATACTGCAAAAAACTCACAGGTCGAGACGCCTAATAAAATCACTACTCAGAAAATAAACACACAACGTAATTCTAATAAAAACCTAGAACAAATGTTATGTAAATTAATGGAACGTATGAACACAATGTTAAATATTTTAACATTAATCTCAAAAATAAAATGAATACTCAGTTGAAAATTGTGTTATGGAATGCCAATGGCTTGGCTCAACATAGCCAAGAATTAAAAACATTTATAATTAACCATCAACTAGATATAATATCTAATATAAGAAACTTATTTTACGTAAAAAACTACCTAAAAATACCAAATTATTCAATATATTCAACAAATGACGGAACGGCTCATGGTGGAACTGCATTTATTGTAAAAAATTCTATTAAACATTATGAACATGTAAAATACCAAAAACAAACCCTAAATGAGAATTTCTCATACAAAATTCTGAAACTCGCGTGAGGTAGTACATAAGAATAATACAAACGTAAATCTATGTAAGCAAATGACATAACATTTAAAAAAATATTTCAAAGATATTTGATTTGGCGAATAGAATAAGAATAAAGAAAATCAAAAGGAGGTTATCTGCATGGGTTTGGAGAGTCGAAGACGTCGGGATGACGTAGTGTGCCGTAGTGACGTATGTGTGTGATGAGTTCCAAAATGGCGTCGAACAATTTCCGCTTGAAACACGAGGTTCCGATCATCCAATTCTCCCCAAAAATCCTCCACCAGGATGTGTATCCACAATAATAAGGGCCCAACAACCCAATCCAACAATAGGCATCCAATAAATTGGAACGGAACGGTAATAAAATAGAATACGTATAATAATACTGGTAGTGATAGTAGTAGTTGCCTAAAATGAGAACTCAATAAGTTACTTTCACTGATTGTAAGTTAACAATGATAAAGTAATAATGCCAAATTACTTATACTTCTACAACTGGGCTAATCATTTATAAAAGTATATACCTGAGATAGTGGGCGGCTAAACTGAACACAATGATAAATAGTAACTAACACTGAGATGTGACTACATCGGCGATCAAGGAACAGAATGATTCGCTTCGATTAATTTGCGAATCCGCTCAAACTTTCACATGCCCAAAAAGTGTAAAAATATAAAAATTAATACTCCTGACAACAGTCGACCAGCAATGCATAAGAGTTTTATTTATTGCTCCCAAAAAAACATAATAAGGACATGGAATGATTCAATTCGAAATAAAGTTCGAATTGCAGAAATAGACCGTAACACACTAATGCCCAGTTATACTGGCAAAGCTTAAATTTTATGCAACGAACAAAACAATAATAATCGAAATTTTGACAGCGATGTTGAATAGTACATTTGACATTTTATTTTGATGTGACATTGTCTATTTAAGGGAAATTTTACTTATATTTCTGCAACCTGCCGTATGTATTTTAAACGGATTTCGTCCTGGGTATAAATATCGTACGATAATTTAAATATTGTTAATGAGATACATAATCTTCTTGACATCATTATCATCATCATCAATATCAATTAAAGAAATTAGTGAACAAGATATTATACAAGCCATTAAAAAATGACCCAACAAAATGACAGCAGGTGTAGACCAAGTTTCAAGCATTTTAATGTATTTGTTAAGCTTCTATTTATTATTTATAACAGTATGCCTCGTTATTCCTTCTATCCAGATTTATGTAAAACATCACGCGTAAATCCAATAAATAAATCTGACGATAGAACAAAGATCAAATATCAATAATTATAGATCCATTAGTATATTATGTATCGAAGTCATTCTCAAAATAAAAAATAAACACATTAGAAACTAATAACTAATAAAACTAAGCTTGAAAGGAAGTATAAAGTCAATAGAATTTCAAAAAACAAAAGCAATACTAAAAGAAACAACAAACAGCATCAATTTTGGACAGGTAAACAAGCATTTTGGTTTTTTAAATAATTTATTTTAAATGCTTATATATTAGCGATGTAGCTGAAATATGTTTTAAATGTATATTAAAATTCTATATAATGGGTAAAAATTTGAAAATTTTTCTACACATAGATTTGTATGAAAACAATTAATGTAACACATTATTTTTATTTAATAAGTGGTAATGTGTAAAAAGAGTTACATGTAAAAAAATGTATTATGTGTTCAAGTAAGATATTGTTATATAGCGAATATAACTAAAAATTAAATATTACATGACATATTGACCGTCAAAATGTAATGTATTTTATTTTTGAAATTTTGATAAATTTAAGATAATGATATATGTAAATTTTTGAAAATATTATACAGCCAGGCCAATTAAATTTATTAAGTTATTACATGCAGTGGCGTCGACTTTTTATATTTCTGTCGCGTGCTAAAAACCTAAAAGTATATTCTATATAGTCTAAAACTCAGACATACAATTAAATGTAAATGAAGCAATAATACATATGGAAAAATTAAATATATTTACTAATTTTTAATTAAAAAATAAATACCCTGTGTTAGCAATAAGTTTTTTTACAGTTGCACGAAAATATCAAACGTCGAAATTTGTATTCTTCTGACTAGATTTCTTAATTTAAAGATAAAATTAATAATAATAATAATAATAATAATAGACTTTATTGACATAAGTCAATGGCGGGGTTCAGCCAAAGGCTGCTTTTCAACCTAACCACAATATACATTATACAAATAAATAAAAATGAACGCCGAGATTATAATAATATACAAATATAACGATACATAGAAAAAAAAGAACAATAAGAATTAATGTTGAATAAACAAAAAATATTATTAACTACTAATCATTGAAGTTAAGCTTTGCAAATAATATCACAGGAGAATACTTAAATTATTCATGCAAATATAAATTTTCACATTTCCCTCAAATGGTATTTAAAAGAATTTACAGAGAGAGATTTCATACTGTCTGATAAAGTGTTGTATAATGTAGGGGCCAAATAGGAGAATGAGCACTTAAATTTTTGTTTTATAAACGATGGCACAATATATAAATTCCTAATACGTAAACTATAATTATAAAATTTTGGAACGAGTTTATCATACAGATAACGAGGTGTTCTAGTGTTTAGAATTTTATGAATTAATATTAAATACATTTTTTCCATGCGAGTTTCAATATTATTCATTTTAGCTAACCTTCTATAGTTTGAAATATGATCAAATTTACGCACATTATAAACAAATCGTAAACATGAATTTTGAAAAACTTGAATTCTGTGCTTATCAGCTTGAGTTAAGTTAGGTACATACACACATGCACAATAGTCGAATAATGGAAGAACAAGTGAATTAATTAAACGTAGTTTTATATCAGAGGTTAAGATGGAACGAAACTGATACAGGTGCTTTAATTTTATCACTGCTGCCTTAATTTTCGCCTGTAAATGATACTTGAAATTAAGGTCAGGATCAAGATATACACCCAGATTTTAAAAAATTTATCAGGCTGAAGTTGGATTCCATCAAGCTTTATCAAAGGTACTTCACAGTTTCCTATAACTAACAACGTCGATTTATTTAGATTAATATTGAGACCATTATCCTCAACCCACTGAACTAGATTATTGAGATCAGAATTAATATTATTAACAACACTGGACACTTCTGATGGAAAACATGATGCTAATAGTTGTGTGTCATCAGCATATGAGTGAAAATCGCAGTGTTTTAGTTCAGTAGGTAAATCTGCAACATATATTAAAAAGAACAGTGGCCCCAGAATTGACCCTTGAGGTACTCCACGTACTAATTGGTACGAAGGTGAATTTAATGTAATAGAGTTGCTAGTCATACTAACTCGAAATTCTCTGTTGCTAATGTAACACGGTCGCTTGGCGGCTGTGTATTTTTGTAAATTTTTGGTATTGCAGTACTCCAGATGTTACGAAATGGACAGATTTATGGTTGAGGACGCACTTTTTCTGCCCTCAAGCTTGTTTTCAAAAGACATAACTGTCCGTTTCCGCAAGTGATGCCCTCGGTGGACATCAATAGTTGGGTCATTTTCAGCATTGTTCGTACTTAGGGGATGAGAAGAGCCGGATAAACATAGGTTGAGAACTTCTGGATTTTTACTATTAAATAGTGTTTAGAAGTTCGAAATCTCGCTCTCTTGTTGTAATCGTCGATTGTTGTGGATGTCTTGAGTGAATGTCAGACATATCTTGGTATTTCTTAGTGAAATAACCAATTAGTTGTTTAACTGTGTGTAAAGGCTCTCTCATCGTGGTGTAAATTTGTAAGTAGTTTTTATTATATTCTGTGTGGATTAATGTTGATTTGTAGATCGATGTAAAAAGGTTTTCAAAATTGTTTGTAAATAGAAAAGTAAGAATTTAGAGTTTATGTAGAATCAAGTTACGCGTTGTAGTTTAATTGAATTATATAAATGTTTTTGATCGCGGTTGATTATTAAAATTTATATAATTTTGTTATTGTTGGAATATTGTGTTTGATTCAGTCCATCCTATTCCAACCCTTGTCTTTGTGACGTGGTAGCACAACGCGTAGGTAAAATTCTATTGTTCTAAAAAATTACAACCCTGCACCAATTTGACCATAATTATAATAAACCGCGTCTGTTATCATTATTAAACATTCCCTAGTCTGCTTCTATCACGGCAGACTTTTAAATAAATAAATAAAGTGATAGTGGTGGCAGCGACTATCGTTACCCTTGTCTTGTGTAAAAGTTGTTCATTAATATAATTCGTGGATTACTTTTCAGGCAAGTAAAACTCATAAATTAAATCCCTTGAACGTCAGACGTATCTGTTACACTAAAATAATTCGTACACCACTTTAATGCATTCTCTGAAAATTTATAATATTTTAATTTAGCCAATAATAAATTATGGTCAACCATGTCAAAAGCTTTAGAGAAATCTATTTGAATTAGGAAAGATATTTTTGAGTCATCATAATTTTTAATTAATGTATCCAAAATATTTATTAGGCATGTGTTAGTGCTATGTCCATATCTAAAACCAGATTGGTTTTGTGGAAGAATTCCATTCTGTGTTACATAGACCATAATTTGGTCACAACATATTTTCTCTAAAACTTTTGGCAGGATGGGCAGAATGCTTATAGGTCGCAGGTCATTGAAAGATGAGGGTTTATTGTTTTTCGGAATAGGTTTGACAATAGCTGATTTCCATAAATCAGGAACTGTTCCGGTTAGCAAGCAGGTATTGATTATGTGTGTAATGTACTTAATAATAACAGGAAAGATTAGTTCTAGCATTTTTTTGGATATGCCGTCAATTCCAATTGCATTGGACTTCAAGTTTTTTAAAATTAATTCAATTTTTTCATTATCCACACATGTAAAATCAAATGACTCTGTTTTTACATTTGAATACTGGTTAGTATTATAATATATTTTAGTATTAGGGTTTGTGTATGTTATGCCAGTCTGATTTAATAAATAGTTGCCATACTCATTAGGTTTAAATATTTCTTCGCATAAATTATTCACCGAGGTATTAGTAACTCCTATTTTTTTCAAGTTAGTCCATAGTTTACCACTGTCTTTAATATTTTTATTAATATTATGGTTTATGTAAGCTTGTTTCTCTCGCCTAATTGCAGCTGTAGTGATATTACGTAGCTGTTTATAATATTGTAATTTACCAGTTGTTTTATATTTTTTATATTCAGCAAGAGCTTTATTACTCTGCATGATTTTAATGACTGGAGTAATCCATGGACTAAATTGTTTTTTGGTAGTAATTTCTTTTAAGGGTGCATGTTTATTAAATAAATGTGTAATATTTTCGTTGAGAAATCGAACCTTATCATCAACATTATTTAAAAAAAGAATCTGCTCCCAGTTTACTGATTCATAATCAGAGTAAAAATGATTACGATTAAAGCTTGTATAATCTCTGTATGTAAATTTTTTTATAGACGTAGAGGTTTTTGGTAAATTTAGTACACAATAAACACAGTCATGATCAGTCATTTGCTGACAATCAATATTACCTGAACTTACGCAAATACTTGTATCTGACAAACATATAACATCTAACAACGATTTTGAAGACGGTCTCGTGGGATTGGTGATTATTTGATGCAGGTTGTTTGCCGACAAGAGATCAGAAAAATATTGAGTTTTATAATCCTTAGATAATAAATTAATATTTATATCACCTGTGCATATCAAATAATCACACTGTAAAATAAATTCAGTAAAAAGAGTTTCAAGAATTGCAAGTTCACGATAATAATGAGTGTGAGGATTGTATATAACACCTAAACATAATTTTAAATTTTGAATTGTACATAAAATCCATGCATGTTCAATGTTATTTTTGGAAACAAAAGTAGTGTCTAATACTTTGAAATTAATACCATTACATACATAAAATGCAACTCCTCCACCGACTGCATGAGTTCTGTTGACACAAAATAAATCATAATTTATAATATTAAATAAACAACTTGGAGTGTTTTCGTTAATCCAGGTTTCCGTAACGGCTATAATGTCAAAGTTATAATCACTAACAAATTCTGAAAACTTTAAAAAACATGAGTTAATTGATCTGATATTTATCTGACAGATTGTGAAATTCGTATCATATACATCAATGATTTGTTGGTTGCAGTCACCAAAATTCAACATTAAAAAAGATATAAGAACAAAGATAAGAACACAAGAGTGTGCCAGTAAGTCAAGGTCAGATGAACAGAGTTCATTGACTTGTGCATGTTCTGGCTAGACAATTAAACAATAAAAAAAGCAGAGATACACAAAATGTTGGCAATATACCTATATAAATAAATGAACAATGTAGACCCAAGTAAATCGACTATTTATAGATAAAACATATTTATTAGTCCAATAAATCTTTATGATCTGTAATATGAACTTTTTTAGGTTTATCACTTCCTTCCACCGAAAGATTCACAAAAACTTGCCAGTCAAAAGTCCACACATTTTTATTGGAGTATTTAACCACCGCTGCTTTAACGAGAGACGCCCTAGCTGATGTTAAGTCTTCCCTGATGGTGATACCCGAATTCTTGAGAAGCTTTTTCGAGTTGAAAATTTTTTGGCGGGAACGGTAGCTCACAAATTTAACTATTATGGGCCGCGTTTTGTTCGGGTTTAATTTGCCAAGCCTATGGCAACGATCAATTTCTTGAGGTGTGACGGTTATATTTAAATTATCTTGACACATCTTTATGACTGCATCATCACACTTTTCATTTTTGGTTTCAGATAAACCGAATATTCTAATATTATTTCGCCGAGAGTATTGTTCAAAATCATCTAATTTCTTTTCATAAGAGATGCACGACTGATTTAAAGTATAATTTACTTGCTTGAGTGAGGTGATTTCATCTTCTAGCACTTTCAGCTTCTGCTCGAAGACATTTTGCACAGCACTGGTCACTTCACTAACAATGAGTTGGACGAAGGATTTATTTTTACCCAGCTGGGTTAACGAATTATTAATGATGGTCTTGATCGTAATTTGATCGTCACGGGTCAACATTTTGATGATTTAAATGCGATTTTTATGAGAAAAAAAACTAATCAAAAATATATGCAACTATCGCCAGAACACGCAAACACGTCTAGTACGCACGACAGTTCATAGAGGATTCAAAGATTAATTAAAGTGAAAAGAACGCCAATTTTGACGTTTTATTTCTGGCCATAAAGAGATTGTATTTTTAGTTTAACAATTAACTTAAAATATATCATTGGATCTTTATTTTTATGCAGATTCCAAATATATAAGAATGTATGCGCGTTCCATTTAAAATTAAAAAATTAGGTCCCAAATATTGCGAACCATCCGTTGAAATAAAATTTTGATTTAATTTTAACAGGCTTGTAATACAAAAATTCTTTGTTAGTATAATTAACTTCATATCTCTTATAGATCTCAAGATAGCAATGGCAGCCCATTTAAAATGAACATCTGTACATAAGAGAACACAGAATTCTGCCTTTAAATGATCCTGTACCTCACCAACTCTCCTGTGGGGTGCTCGAGGTCCGCAGCACCCCCAGAGTCGGCGCATATGGCTACGGGTTACTCTATTGTGAAAATACAGCGATAATATTTTGTTTTTATTTTCATTATCAGTTAACTTATTTACTGTTTTTTAAGGTTTAAAATCTAAACTATATCAATATAAGTTTTTAAACGAAAATGACTTTTGGAAATTAATACTCGAATATAAACAGTTCCAGATAGTTTAATCCAATTTCAAAATAAACTAATCCTACTTATTTCATTTATAAAACAACACTGATAAGGAAATTGCTTTAAATAATAACCATTGCAACAATATGTCCAATAAATTAAATAATTTCAAAGTACAACGTTTAAACAATCTAGAATACCAACGACTTGTAAAAATAATACAATAATTTATATATATATATATATATATATATATATATATATATATATATATATACTCGTATATACGATATATATATATATATATATATATATATATATATATAATTTAGGTGGTAGAACAGCTTAGCTGAACCTCGCCATTGATCTAAAGTCAATAAAGTTTATTATTATTATTATTATTATTATTATTATTATTATTATATATATATATATATATATAAATTTAAAATATATCTGAATACGAGTTCTAACAAGCATATGTTTGGATGCTGTCAATTATTATCATTATTGAGAAATAATATTGAACAAAGAATTTAAAAATTTACTGACAACTAAATGTTCGTACGTTTTTTTTTTTTGGTTCGTCTTTAGCTTTGCAAAATTTAATTTTAGAAATGAAATTAAAGAGGTGCGTAAAATTAGCAGAATGAAATAAAGCACTAACGAAACAATTTATATACAAAGTTAGTGCCCCGTTAGTGCTCTTTGGTGCTTCTTCAATTTCTTTCGCAGGAGTCACCATGCCGCTACAAAAAGCATTCGACTTTTTTCCTGCCAAGTTCACACTAGCAGGAACTTTGAAAGATACATTAATGAACTTGGTGTCAAAAGTTAGTGCTTCGATAGTGCTTTTTAGTACTTCTATTAAAAAAAATCACAAGTTACACTACAATCTGCAAAAATGATGTGTATTTAAAAGGACATGATTTTTATAATTGGCAATGCTCATTGATGTACAGTAAAGCTTATTTACTTGAGGAATGTTTGAAAACTATTAATTATTTCTGAAAGTATTTATACGAAAATTAGTAACTAAGTTAGAAATTGAAAGAAACGTGATTTAAAAATTTACTAATACTCATGGGCGTAGAATAGATGAACCAGTCACTGGATATTAATAAACCGAACAAGAAATGTAAGGCTAAACCTTGCTCAACTCAACCTCAATATTATGCCACTTGTTTAAATGACAGCCAATAATTAATATAAACAATAGCATAATTTTTAATGTAGATACCAATATACATCTTGGATATTTCACGGTTTTACAAATCTTTTGACGACAGTTTCGTCTCTAAGGATATTATTAGTTTATTGAAGAGTATTATTATATTTGGTTACAGTAATTCGTAGTCAATATAGTACAAGTGTTTGTTTTTATTTAGTAATAGTTATTTTTTAATTTTAAGTAATTTGTACCAGATATTTGAAAGTGAATTGTTATTAAATATACATACTTATAAATGTTATAATTATTTAGATTTTTGTTATCGTTGTTGTTTACTATGGAACAGCGCGAAGTGATTATTTGCTGTCGTTACACATTCCGGTTGGATAAGATTTTTCCGTGCATGTTTTTTTTGATAAGTACAGGTATAGATTTATTGTAAATTTTATATTTTTTTCTGATTTTAATTCAATTCTGCGGTTGAACACCACTAAAACAAGACTACGATTCGGGCTTTTACACGGCTTCTGGTCCTGCTTCTGTACCTCCATTTCTAATTACTCAGACCATAACTTTGCAAAATTAAGGAGAGATCAAGTTCTTCTAGAATAACGATAAAGGGAGCAGAGATGTACTTGTATATTTTGGCGTTCGCAAAATTAAAAATTTGTTCAATACGTATTATAAATTACAATTGTATAGATCAAGAAGAGAGGCAGCTAGAGAAAATTCAGGCAATAGGTGAAAGTGATTTCTCCTTCACCTCCCCTGGCACAAGTGCAAGTCGACGGGAAGACGTTCACTCGAAAATATTTTTCAACCTTCGCTTCGAGACAAAGCAATCAATTTGACAGAACTATATGGAAACTGTTCACCTACAGGTCAAATCATTCTCAAAATAACAAATAAATACATTAGAAACTAATAACTAATAAAACTAAGCTTGGATATATATGTGCTTATTTAGGCCAAGTTTAAAGTAAATAGAAGTTTAAATACATAAACAATACTAAAACCAACAACAAAGAGCATCAATTTGGAAAGGTAAAGAAGCATTCTGGTTTTTTAAATTATTTATTTTAATTGCTTATATACTAGCGATGTGGTTGAAATGTGTTTTAAATTCTATGGAATGGGTAAAAATTTGAAGATTCTTTATACATAGATTTTTATGAGAACAATAAATATATCACAAATTTTTATTTAATAAGTTGTAGTGTGTAAAAAGAGTTATATGTAAAAAAAATGTATTATATGATCAAGTTTTGTCATATTATATATACAATATTTGAAACAAGTAAAATATTGTTATATAGGGAATATAACTAAAAATTAAATATTTCATAATATACTGACCGTGATGTAATGTATTTTATTTTTGAAATTTTGATAAATTTAAGATAATGTTATCGTAAATTTTTAAAGATATTCAAGTATTATGATAAACGTGCAGTGGCGTCGACTTTTTATATTTCTGTCGGGTGCTCAAAACCTAAAAGTATATTCTATATAGTCTAAAACTCAGACATACAATTAAATGTAAATAGAGAAATAATACAAATGGAAAAATTAAATATATTTATTAATTCATTAAGTTTGTATACAGTTGCACGAAAAAGCAGTTGCTATGAAAAATAAATATCAAACGTCGAGATCTGCTCTTCTGTCTAGATTTTTTAATTTAAAGATAAAATTTGAGTGCAAAGAACATCGATTTTGTTGTTCAATATTTATTTTTTCATAGCAACTGCTATTTTCAGGTAAAAGTTTTCCGTACTTCATGTCCATATAGAGGTTATATGTTAAGTTTAACAATTAACTTATAATATCATTACATACCATTGGATTTTTATTTTTATACAGATTCGAAATATATAAGAATATATAGGGAGTTCCATTTAATATGAGAAAATTGGATCACAAATATTGCAAATCATTGGTTGAAATAAAATTTTGATTTGGTCATTTTAACAGTCTTGTAATACAGAAATTGTTTTCTAGTATAATAAACTTATTTCTTATAGTTTTCAAGATAGCAATAGCGGCCCATTTAAAATGAACACCTATGTATAAGAGAACACAAGATTCTGCCTTTAAATGATTCTTGAACTGGAGAGAAAACAAATAACAAATGAAACAAAACTTTTAGTTTCTTAAAGAAAATTTTAAATATTTTAAACACTGATAAGGAAATTGCTTTAAATAATAATCATTGCAACAATATGCCCAATGAACTTCAAAGCAGAATGTTTAAGTAATCTAGAAAACCAACGACTTGTAAAAATAATACATGAAATCGCAACTTATTTTCTAAGGAAATTGATACTTGACCTTCACAGGAAGAATTAAAATCGCTATAAAAACAAGCGATGAAATGAAATTTTAGCAGAAAGCAATCTGCTCTGACTGCGATTAGATCTAAATTATTTAAATTCTCTTGTAATATTTTGTTTAATTTCTTGCAAATAAGTTGTGAATTCTTTGTAAAATAAACATAAATTTAGTAAGTTATGTGTTCGTTTTCTCTCGCGTTGTTTATGTATTGTGCCATCTAAACCATCATCATCTTAAACGTAAGTAATGAACATCTTTTAACTCATACATCCTCCCGTGTTATTTATAACTAAAGCGCGGAATTATAAACATTTATTTTTAAAATATAGGCACCTGTCTGAATACTAGCCCTAATAACTATGTTTGGACACTCAGTGATTTATTCTAAATAGCTGCTTATATTTATAATATCAACTTTACTGTCAATAGTTGTCACATACATCTAAAAATAGGTCTATAATGAAGCAATTTGAGAAGAAAAAGAATATTTATACGGGCATAATTTAGTTGAAAACTAATTTTTAACAAAACAACACATTTACTGGCTACTAAATGTTTGGACGCTACGTTTTTTGGTTCATCTTTAGATTTGCGAAATTTAATTCCAGAAATGAAATGAAAGTATAAATATCTATATTTTATCATAAAGAAATTAAATCCCGACTGGTGAATCTATTTCCTGCAAGCTACAACATTTAACCCTGCCTCCATTTTCCAACGAATAGTGGACCGTCTTCCACTTAAAATTTTTTTACGAGTCCACTCTGCGCTGAAGTTACTACCTTTGGTCGCCCTTTGGATTTTTCTCACCTTATTAACTTTTCTTCGTTGTCCACATCTGTCTAAATTATATGCAACGGTGGACTTAGCTACATTAAGATTTTTGGCAATATTTGTTATTGATAATAACTCACAAAATTTTTAACTGTTGCTCCACCACGAGCAATAATTATTTGCAAAAATCACCTTAAAATAATTAATTTTGTAACAATAACTACGATAGTTTCTTTACATGTCTATTACTTTGGTTATTTCACAGAAAATTTAATTTAAATACTTGTCGTTCGAACAATTAGTTGTCAGTAAATTGTTTTTTAGATTTCGTTTATAAGTTAATTATGTCAGTAAATATATTATTTCTCCTCTAAAATAGTTTCAAAATACAGTATTTCGTACAAAAATTTTATTTGTATGTTCCAAAGAAAATATAATAATCAATGAATAATTGTTTGGTTGTCTATCACACTTGGTGTTCAAAGAAACATTTATTTTGAAATTATTCAAATGATCCTTATTCTCCCTTAAAACACAGAAAAATATTTTTTCTTAATTATATCTGTAACTTGTCCTCTAATATTGTTTTTTGAAAATTAATTTTTCTTTTTCTATGAGGTGGATGACATAATTTGATTGGAGATAAACTAAATTATGTCTACATTATTACTTTTTTAAAATATGGTGACATTCTTTAATTTATATAACAACAGTTTGAGGTATTATTTCTGAAATTACTTACACGAAAATTATAGTATTTAAAATTTAAATTGTTCATTTAAAAGGACATGATTTTTATAATTGGCAATGGTCATTGATGTAGTAAAAGGCTGGTTTACTTATAGAATATTTGAAAATACTCATTACTTCTGAAACTATTTATACGAAAATTAGTATCTAAGTTCAAAACTGAAGGAAACATGTTTCAGAAATTTGCTAATACTCATGGGTGTAGAATAGATGAATCACTCACTGGATATTAAAGAATCAAACACGAAATAAAAGGCTAAACCATATTCAAATCAAACTCAATATTACTCCACTTGTTAATATGACAGCCAATAATTAATATAAACAATAGCATAAAATTTAGACACCAATAAACAGCTTGATTATTTCACGGTTTTACAAATATTTTGTCGACCGTTTCCTCTCTAAGGATATCATCAGACTGTACATAATTGTAAATTCATCTTTTTACATTTAATTGTACAAACTAAGTACTTTGGAATGTGTTGCATCTATTTTGTCATTAAGTCATTGAAAATATTTTTCTTTGAATGAACGACTTTCTTAATCCCTAAATTTTTATTCAGTCAGTTACGAACGCTCATAGCGAACGGACGTACACCACAGAGCTCTCTGGCGATTAGCTAACCAGCAACTGTGATTCATTATAAACCAATTAATTAGTAGTGTTAAAAATATATAAATACATATAAACACATAAAAATTAAAAGAAGTGAAGCTAGGGCCTAAGGCCTTAGCACAAATATGGACACAACTTCGTTAAATCCGGAGGGAACCTCAACTCCGCTAAATTTGGAGGGATACTCAACCCCGTTAAATCTGGAGGGAAACTTAACCCCATTAAACCTGTCGCAAGACGTCGAAGAAAATAGCTGGCAGAGAGTCACAAAACAAAAGAGGAGACACGATGAAACACCAAACGAGCGAAATACCAAACGGAAAATTACAAATACCAGTAGTATGAAGACCATACTTACACAAAATCGCTTCAATGTGCTGAGTCAAACCACCAACAACACAAGTAATAATAACGATGATCAAAGTTCACCGAAACCTCCTCCAATATTCGTCCCAAATGTTATTGACATTAAACCATTGATTAATACAATAGACAACATCGCTAAAAATAATTATTTCATAAAGACCATAAGCAATAGTCAAGTAAAAATACAGATAAACAACATCGACAACTACAGGGAAATAATAAAATTATTTCTCGAAAAAAATATTAAATATCATACGTACCAAATAAAAGGAAATCGCTCATATCGCGTAGTGATTAAAAACCTACATCCTACTACGGACAACGAGGAATTAAAAATCGAATTAGAAAATAAAGGTCACAAAGTCGCAAATATATACAATATTCAACACAGAATAAGCAAAGCACCACTACCAATATTCTTCTTAGAACTCGAACCATGTCCAAACAACAAAACTATATATGAAATACAATACCTACAATACACAAAAATAGTGATAGAGCCTCCTAAACCAAAAAGAGAAATACCCCAATGCGCAAGATGTCAGCGTTATGGACATACCAAAGCGTATTGTAACCGACAACCAAGGTGTGTCAAATGTGGCGAGGATCATATGACAATAGCGTGTACGAAAAACAAAGACACTGCTGTCAAATGTGTTTTATGCGAGGGCAACCACCCCGCAAATTATAAAGGATGTACCGTGTATAAGGAACTCCAGAAAAGAAAGTTCCCACCATTACGCGAAAGGAATGTACAACAAGAAAATACAACAAAAACAGTAAACCCGAACATATCCTACGCCCAGGCAACAATGTCCGATAAACAAGAAGAAATACAGCCATCTATCTCACCCAGTCCAATACAAAACTCTAACAAACTAGAAGACATGATGATAAAATTAATGGGAAGAATGGATACTGTCCTAAATCTTCTCACTACCCTAGTGTCAAAAATAGCATAATGTCTCAATTCCTCAAAATAGCAGTATGGAATGCTAATGGCCTGACCAACCGTAGTCAGGAGTTGAAATGTTTTATTCTTGAAAACAAAATAGACATCATGTTAATTTCCGAGACGCATTTTACAAACAGAACACACTTCAAAATACCACACTATACAATTTACGACGCCAAGCACCCAGATGGCGGGGCTCACGGCGGCTCTGCAATAATCATTAAGAATAACATAAAGCACTATGAACTTCCTGAATTCACAATGAACCATCTCCAAGGTACATCAGTAGTACTAGAAAATTGGACAGGACCAATTACCCTAGCTGCAGTATACTGTCCACCTAGTTCATCTATAAAACAAAATGACCTCGAAACTTTCTTTGACACATTAGGCAACAAATTCATAGCGGGAGGTGACTACAACTGTAAACACACGGAATGGGGCTCCAGATTAATAACAACACGCGGGAGAGAACTGTTAAAAGCAATAAAAGGAAGGCGCTTACAATATATTTCTACGGGACAACCCACTTACTGGCCAACCGACCTGAAGAAATTACCCGATCTACTAGACTTTTGCGTTATTAAAAATATTGCACTAAATTATCTAAAAATTGAAACAAATCTTGACTTAACGTCGGATCACACACCCATCATACTAACACTTAGCACACAAGTTAGGAAAATATCAAAACCACCCACACTTATCAATAAAAACACTGACTGGTGCTGCTTCAAAGAAATACTAGAACAAGAAACCAACTTAAAAGTTCAACTAAAAACTGCGGAAAACATAGACGAAACACTAGAAAACCTCATCAAATGTATCCAAAATGCTGCGTGGAAATCAACACCCACATCTTTAGAAAAAGAAAACAATCTCGAATATCCAAATGAAATAAAACAAGCAATAAAAGAGAAAAGACGCCTGCGTAGAGTATGGCAGAACTACAGAAATCCACAAGATAAAACTCGTTTAAACAAAGCGGAAAGAGATCTTAAAAATATGATCAAAGAATGGAACAACAATAACATACAAGAATACTTGAACAGATTAACTCCTACACAAGTAACCGATTATTCGCTTTGGAAGGCGACGAAATACTTAAAAAGATCTACTCAAAAAATTCCACCAATTAGAAAAAGTGACAGAACGTGGGCCAGAAACGAAAAGGAAAAATGTGAAACCTTTGCCAAACACTTAACAGAAACCTTCAAACACTCCGAAACAATACACAACGATGAAGAAGAAAATAACATTCAAGCATTCCTTGACTCTCCCAATCAGCTTTGCTTCCCTCTAAAAAATATCGGCCTGTATGAAGTGAAAGAAGGAATAAAGCACACTAACACCAAAAAAGCACCTGGTTATGACCTCATAACTGGAAAAATTTTAAAGGAACTACCAGATAAAATAATTCGGCTGATAACATACATTTTCAATGCCATTCTAAGGCTCAATCACTATCCTCCACAATGGAAAATAGCGCAGGTAATTTTAATCCACAAAGCTGGAAAACCGGAAGAAGAACCCGCATCATACAGACCTATCAGTCTCCTTCCTATTTTATCTAAAATATTCGAAAGATTATTAATAAGTAGGTTAAAGTCGCTATTAATTGAAAAGAACATCATACCAGACTACCAATTTGGTTTTAGAGAACGACATGCAACCACTGAACAGATACATCGAATAACCAGTGCAATAAAGAAAACTCTAGAGCAAAAGAAATACTGCTCAGCAGTATTTCTAGATGTCACACAAGCGTTCGATAAAGTCTGGCATAACGGATTATTATATAAATTAAAAAAAGCCCTCCCACATAACATGTACCAAATCTTAAAATCGTATCTTACCAACAGATGTTTCCAAGTTAAACTAGGAACCGAATACTCGGAGCTCTGCGCAATCCAATCAGGAGTCCCACAGGGGAGCGTTTTAGGCCCCGTCCTTTACCTTATATACACATCAGATTTCCCAACATCTCCCTACACCACAACTGCCACATTTGCAGATGACACAGCGATACTAGCAACGAATGAACATCCACAAACAGCCTCCAGGATCTTACAAGAACATTTACAAGAAATAGAAATTTGGCTAAAAACTTGGAAAATAAAAGTTAATGAAACGAAATCCGCACACATAACGTTTACAATGCGAAGGGAAACATGTCCACCAGTGACCTTAAATAACCAACTCATACCACAAGTCGAAAAGGTAAAATATCTCGGAATGCATTTAGACCGAAGACAAACGTGGACAACACACATAACAACAAAACGTAAACAACTTGATATCAAAACAAGGAAGATGTACTGGATGTTAAACAGGAACTCAAAATTAACTACCGAAAATAAACTACTCTTATACAAAATAATTTTAAAGCCAATATGGACCTATGGCATAGAACATTGGGGTACTGCCAGTAACTCTAATATTGAGAAAATCCAACGCTGTCAATCCAAAATACTCAGAACCATAATAAACGCTCCATGGTATATTAAAAATAGTGCTATCCACAAAGACCTAAATGTAAACACAGTGAATGAGACAATCAAAAAGTGTAGTGAAAAGTACTTGAAAAGACTAGAAGTGCATCCAAACCAACATGCAGTAAATTTATTAGACAACAGCAGGGACATCTACAGACTGAAACGACACAACACATTGGATTTACCTTATAGATTCCAATAAATTTTTAGTAATAAGATATTTGTTATGTAAAATCATGTAATTTATATGTACTGTAGTTAACATAAAGAGTGTATGTCAATGGATATGCCCTCTACAAGATATTATGTAGTTATTTATATTATAATATTTACTTATTGTTTATGTACTAGACAGATTGTAAATTAAAACGGGATAATAAAAAAAAAAAAAAAATTATCCATAATTCCTCTTTGCTTATTTCTTCAATTATTGTATGTTTATTTTAAAAGTGAATTTTTTATGTTTTCATGATGAAATTTCTACAGATTTGACCTATTATATCGTTAATATTATTAATAAAATACTAATTGTAAATAAGGTTGATCATAATATATGGATTGGGTAAAGACATGCAGACATACCCCCTTTTCAATTTTCAAAATTTAACTTTTACAGTAATTTCTACTTCATTACACTCTATTCAACTCAAATTTTAATTTGAAATATAAATTTCTTGAAAATACGTGCTCTTCGATAATTATTATATTTGGTTACAGTCCTGTGTAGTTTATACAGTAAAAGTGTTTGTTTTTATTGAATAACAGCGTCTTTTTTTCAATTTTAAGTAATTGTTACTAGAAATTTGGATGTCAACTGGAATTAAATTTATATAGTTATAAACGTTATAATAATTTAGATTTTCTTTATCGTTATCGCTATTGTTTACTAGGCACGGCGCGAAGTGATTATTTCCTATCACTACACATTCCGGTAAGATAAGATTTTCCGTACATGTTTCTTGGATAAGTACTACATCAGGTTGACTGTAAATTTTATATTTTTTTCTGATTTGAATTCAATCAAATTTCTTTATTCTGTTTTGCATTCATGTTCCTTAAATAATGTTATATCACTAAACTACTGTTAACATTTATTAATAAAAACAGTAATTTTATAAAGTAAAACACAAACCTAGCTCGTATTCGTATTCACTATTGAAACCATGGCACCGGTAACAAAACACAAGGTAAATAATTTAAAATTCTGACGTTTCTGTAATAAACACGACACATAATTATGGAAAGTGATAGTGATCTTTCAAATACTTTACTGAAATTGTTGTAAGTAGCAAATTCAGCATATAATAAACAAAAGAAAGTTAAGATAATTTCCGAAACCTTATTTTGGCATGAATATGGGAAATATCGACAAATAAAAATGAAGCCACATGTTGGAATTAGATTTCTATATCTAAAAGTTTCTGCAAAATTAAAAAAAATGTCGAAATCCCAGACAATCACAGAAGAAGAAAATAATAATCTGTATTTATATAAAATTAATTGCGACAATAAAGTACTCAAGTCTGTTAATTTAACTGTCATTCCAAAAGATATTTTGATTTATAACAATTAAAAATGTCTAGTTTTGGTATGATAATTTCTATATTAACCTGACGCGAAAACTTAAGTTACATTTATATTTATTTGTATTTTTAAAAATAATTAAAATTCTTATGTTAACTACAGTTCACTTAAACAGTATTTTGTTGTAATCAAATTATTTTAATTTTAAATTTTTTTCGGTAAATGTCACGTCACATACTTGCACCGCTATTGGCCGGTTCCACTAATATTGCTTACATTTTAAGTTTCCTTTATACGGACAATATCACTTCGGCATAAAATGTTTAATGATTTTTTTAAAATTTCTGTCAAAATTACTATTACCATGTTTTTGTTTAAATGTTTCTTAAATTTTAAGTCATGTTGGTGCAACTGGGTACTAAACCCACAGCAGTTTTTATTATCCTGCTTTTCATATTTACCCTACATTGTTAACCTCAAGTGAAGTACAAAATGTCACTTATATAGCATGGATATGGAAACTATATTTTATAGTATATAGGCAGATGACAGATACAGATTATTAAATGAAAGTCTTTTAGTTAAATAGGAATTGAACCACACTTATAATATATATACTCGTATGCGTACATTATGTATTGGTACACGATCCGTAGAAAAATTACTCCATAATAAATTTATTATTTATTAATAAACAAAATAAAATTTTGTTATTTTAAATTTACGGCATTATGAATAAAAATAAATAACCAAGTTCATTAATATCAAACTTCTATCACTTTCTAATGATCACAGATCATCCTGTACAATTAATCAAATCAATAGATTGTCTCCTTACTAATTTTCGCTTTGAGTGTTGTGGCTGTGGCACGTCTTTTGGGCGTTCGTTGCATTCTTCATCAAAGACAGTGGCCATGTTTAATTTCTGCTGTCCATTGTTTTATGGTTACAATCGATGGATATTGATCCCCATAAACAGATTTCAGCAAAATTTTGATTTTTTTCATATTTTCGTTCCCTAAAAATAAGAACTGATTCACTGATCAGAACCGTAAGTAGAGTTTTGAGCATTTGTGGCTAAATTTTTATTTGCGCCTCTACATATCAAAAAAATGAAAAAAAAAAACAGTTTTTGATAAAAAAATATTTTATTCCGAATTTACACACTATATATTTAATGAATATTTGAGGTATTTTCCTACACGGTATAGGGAATTTCATTAGCATTACTTTACTTTACTTTTAATTTGTTAATTTTTACTAAAAAACGTGAAATTTGTTGTATAGTAAATAGATTTAGTTGAAGTTCTGATTTAATGCGTTGATACTGATAAAAGTGAAGCCGCACTGGACTTCTAATGGGAGCCAAACCGCGTCAACACTTACGGACCGCCTTTTCCTACGTCTTGCGGATTACTACTTTGGACATTTTATTTTACTGGTCATTATGCAACGCAATACTAGAAATTTAATACAAAAAGAATGTGTGCTATCAGCGGTATTGACGGAAGATTGACTTACCGCAGGACAAAAATTTGGGGTGCCCCATATATCGGTTTTTCGAATGATGCAAAGTATAAGGAGACTAGTGGCTTTGAATCTAAAAGAAAAATTAAGAAGGACAAAACGAAATTGGCTGATTTGGAACATGCAAAAACTTTTATTAAAGATAAATTTTATTGTAAAATAAACAAAATATTTTCTCTCTTTCCAACTCGATCTCTGAACACTTTTTCAAAGTTTTTCACTTCTTTTCTTCGGTGAGTTTTTATGTTTTTGAGCTCCATTTAAATAATTTCTTAACATTTTTAAATTTGCTTCTTTGTAACCTATGAAAGTAAAAAAATATATAATACGATTTCAATTTGAATGAAAAAATAACATATGTGTAACTGTGAACCGACTCGATATGACTTGCAATTTTTCCGTGCACATAATAGCAAAAAGTTGTGAAAACATTCTAAAAATATTTTTCAAAAATAATTTAAAAACTTTAGTCCATATTTCGAGCTCAATTTAATATCGCTGTGAGGAAGCCTAATTTTACATTATTATGTTATTAGGCTAACGTCACTTAGCAAAAGCACTCATAAAAGTGCTCGGAATATGGGACTTTTTAATTCATGTAGAAAACATAAATTTGATTCGGCTTAAAAATTATGAGAAAAATATCTTATACAATTCCTTAGTATTTCAATATTTATAAAATTAATAAATGAAAATAATAATTTTATATTTTAACGTAGTATATTTTTCATAAATATGCTAATAAATTTAATTTCGACGATCAACAGATTAAAAATAAATTTACATATATATATATATATATATATATATATATATATATATATATATATATATATATATATATTGTGACGCGTCCCTGTTCGGGGGCGCCAATTTGCGACGATCACTTGGGCCTCTTGCAGGAAGTCGGGTTGTCCTCGGGCGCAATCAGCGGAACCTGTGAGGAAAGTGACGTGTGCCACGGGAGCTCTAGGTCGGTCGGGCCAAGGTTTAGCACAGACAGACAAAAGTAAGTTTAATATTTTATTGTACTAAAATTACTACACCTAGTGTTTTACTGAGCCGTAGGAAGTGAAATAGTGACAAACTAATCGCGGTTCTACTCAGCCGTCGACGGAGTTCGCGGTGGGGAACCACCAACGGGTCTTCTCCGATAACTACAGAACGTAAAGCAATGAGAAAAGAGAAAGAAAAAACTACTAAGTTAAAACGCGGATCTGCCCGACAGCCGTAGAAACACGCGGTGGTAACCACCTACGGAGTTTCCCCTTAGGCGTGGAATGCAGCAAGCTGAAGGCTCTGAGGAACGGCGGTAGAAGCTACCAACCTGTATCCTCTAACAGCAGCGGAATTCAAGAAAAAATGCAAAAATGAACAAGCAACTTACAAAAAGACTCGATTCGGAACAGAACGGTGCGGAAACGGACTGGAACTCTTCTCGGCTGACTGTTAGACGTTATAGTCGTCGTAGACTGAGTCGTGGTAGACTGAGTCCTGAGTCGTCATAGACTGAAGAAATACGGCCCCGGCGGTCGTATTTATACCCGAAATTTAATTAATCCTGTAGCTACTGATTTTAAAGTGAGACAGATTGACTTTAAGTATTGTTATTTTCGTTTAATAAATTGATTTTTATTTTAAAAATTCGCAAAATCACTTCCCTTGGCTTTACAGAGTTTTGTATTGTATTTGATCTGATTTACATATTTTATAAAAATATATTATGGGAATTCGGTCCTCCGAAGCGTTTTGTGTTTGAAGTTGGCAGTACTGCGGTCGCGCGCACGCGCTGGCGCGGCGAACAGGTGTTTTTGTGAAAATTTGAAAACTGTGAAAATAACAAGAAAAGATAAGGAAAAGTAACAGCGGTAAGTGTTAAAATGTATTTATTATTGTTTCCCCAAGTGCTGTGGTTGTAGGTTAAATATTGGTGCAAGTTTAGACCCACGTGTTCTTGAGGTTATGTCTCCGGCCATGTGCTTTTTACAAAAGTGTTTCCCGGCGACTATTCGGGAATTCGGCAGACGGTTGGAGATGTCGCACCGCCTCCTGAAGGTGTTTCCAGCGGTTGACGGCTACTGGTTTCGACGGCGGGTTCGCTTGACCTGGTGTGCGGTCCGGACCTCGTGAAGTCGGTGTTGTGACCTGGTGGAGCAACGAGGAAGGCAGGTATGTGAGCATTGTGACGAGCACTTCGTCACACCCTCCCCTTACTCCGCTTAAAGAAAATTAGAAAAAAGAAACAAGTTTCTTTCTACAGCGGTACGGTAGATTTCCGTCCCCTCCTCTTGCCACGCTTCCTGAGACGTACTGGGGGACACGCTTTGAACTGCGTGACCCACTGCACACCACCTCCTGGACGGGCCTCCAGGACTCGGTGTCGGTGACGGATCGGTGTCGGCAGGTCGCTAGGCGTGACGGCCTCGGTCGGCAACTGTGGCAGTGTGATCCCCCCAGGTGTGCCCGGTGCCGGACTCCCGGAACGGAACGGTAACAGCGGTGGAGTCGGCAGCGGCGTCACGTAGTCTGGGGCGGACCACGTCGGCGGACGGCGGGCCGGCCGAGGTTCGACCAGCGGTGTCCTAGGTTTCACGGGGCGGTCAGGTGTGGCAGGAAGCGGCGATGTCTCTATGATTAAAAGTGAGGGAGACGGCGGATGCCGGGGTGCTGTGACGGCAAGGCCAGGTGATCGGGCCTCCGGCGAAGAGTGCACAGCGGGACGCCTTGGCGGCGTCTGATGCAGCGCAGGTCGGTGCAGCCTTGGCCTCGGTGACGGTGGTGGCTTGGCTGCTGGGTGTCCTCGGAACGGCAGCGGGCCCGTCGTGACCTCACTCTCGGCGGGAACCCGAAGAGCTTGCATCACGGCGGGAAGCCGAGGACTCGGTGATGGTGCTAGATCGGCAGCGGTTTCCCCTCGGAACGGTAGCGGGCCCGTCGTGACCTTACTCTCGGTGGAAACCCGAAGAGCTCTCATCACGGCGGGAAGCCGAGGACTCGGTGATGGTACTGGATCGGCAGCGGTTCTTCCTCGGAACGGCAGCGGGCCCGTCGTGACCTTACTCTCGGCGGGAACCCGAAGAGCTTGCATCACGGCGGGAAGCCGAGGACTCGGTGATGGTGCTAGATCGGCAGCGGTTTCCCCTCGGAACGGTAGCGGGCCCGTCGTGACCTTACTCTCGGTGGAAACCCGAAGAGCTCTCATCACGGCGGGAAGCCGAGGACTCGGTGATGGTACTGGATCGGCAGCGGTTCTTCCTCGGAACGGCAGCGGGCCCGTCGTGACCTTACTCTCGGCGGGAACCCGAAGAGCTTGCATCACGGCGGGAAGCCGAGGACTCGGTGATAGTGCTAGATCGGCAGCGGTTTCCCCTCGGAACGGTAGCGGGCCCGTCGTGACCTTACTCTCGGTGGAAACCCGAAGAGCTCTCATCACGGCGGGAAGCCGAGGACTCGGTGATGGTACTGGATCGGCAGCGGTTCTTCCTCGGAACGGCAGCGGGCCCGTCGTGACCTTACTCTCGGCGGGAACCCGAAGAGCTTGCATCACGGCGGGAAGCCGAGGACTCGGTGACGGCGGTGCTGGATCGGCTGGTCGCTGGAAGTGACGGCCTCGGTCGGCAACGGTGGCTGGGTGATCCCACCAGGTGTGCCCGGTGCCGGACTCCCGGAACGGAACGGAAACAGCGGTGGAGTCGGCAGCGGCGTCACGTAATCTGGGGCGGACCACGTCGGCGGTCGGCGGGCCGGCCGAGGTTCGACCAGCGGAGGATCCACGCGGCTGCAGTCGATGGTGGCGTAATCAACACCACCGCCTTCCACGGGCCGCAGCACGTAGTGGACGGTGCTGACTACTGGCTGGATCAGCCGGGGCGGTGTTGGCGGCAGCGGTGACAGAGAGGCTGGAACAATTACCTCCCGCTGGATGGTCTACGACGATCTTGGCCGGCTGTTCGGAGTCTCCTTCCTGCGGCATGGTGTCGATGACTCTGTGCTAACAGAAAAAATGAACAAAAGAAAAAGTCCCTGCTCGGGCCGCCAATTTGTGACGCGTCCCTGTTCGGGGGCGCCAATTTGTGACGCGTCCCTGTTCGGGGGCGCCAATTTGCGACGATCACTTGGGCCGCTGCGGGATGTTGTTGGTCCGCGATGTCGTGGGTTCTCTTGCAGGAAGTCGGGTTGTCCTCGGGCGCAATCAGCGGAACCTGTGAGGAAAGTGACGTGTGCCACGGGAGCTCTAGGTCGGTCGGGCCAAGGTTTAGCACAGACAGACAAAAGTAAGTTTAATATTTTATTGTACTAAAATTACTACACCTAGTGTTTTACTGAGCCGTAGGAAGAGAAATAGTGACAAACTAATCGCGGTTCTACTCAGCCGTCGACGGAGTTCGCGGTGGGGAACCACCAACGGGTCTTCTCCGATAACTACAGAACGTAAAGCAATGAGAAAAGAGAAAGAAAAAACTACTAAGTTAAAACGCGGATCTGCCCGACAGCCGTAGAAACACGCGGTGGTAACCACCTACGGAGTTTCCCCTTAGGCGTGGAATGCAGCAAGCTGAAGGCTCTGAGGAACGGCGGTAGAAGCTACCAACCTGTATCCTCTAACAGCAGCGGAATTCAAGAAAAAATGCAAAAATGAACAAGCAACTTACAAAAAGACTCGATTCGGAACAGAACGGTGCGGAAACGGACTGGAACTCTTCTCGGCTGACTGTTAGACGTTATAGTCGTCGTAGACTGAGTCCTGAGTCGTCATAGACTGAAGAAATACGGCCCCGGTGGTCGTATTTATACCCGAAATTTAATTAATCCTGTAGCTACTGATTTTAAAGTGAGACAGATTGACTTTATGTATTGTTATTTTCGTTTAATAAATTGATTTTTATTTTAAAAATTCGCAAAATCACTTCCCTTGGCTTTACAGAGTTTTGTATTGTATTTGATCTGATTTACATATTTTATAAAAATATATCATGGGAATTCGGTCCTCCGAAGCGTTTTGTGTTTGAAGTTGGCAGTACTGCGGTCGCGCGCACGCGCTGACGCGGCGAACAGGTGTTTTTGTGAAAATTTGAAAACTGTGAAAATAACAAGAAAAGATAAGGAAAAGTAACAGCGGTAAGTGTTAAAATGTATTTATTATTGTTTCCCCAAGTGCTGTGGTTGTAGGTTAAATATTGGTGCAAGTTTAGACCCACGTGTTCTTGAGGTTATGTCTCCGGCCATGTGCTTTTTACAAAAGTGTTTCCCGGCGACTATTCGGGAATCCGGCAGACGGTTGGAGATGTCGCACCGCCTCCTGAAGGTGTTTCCAGCGGTTGGCGGCTACTGGTTTCGACGGCGGGTTCGCTTGACCTGGTGTGCGGTCCGGACCTCGTGAAGTCGGTGTTGTGACCTGGTGGAGCAACGAGGAAGGCAGGTATGTGAGCATTGTGACGAGCACTTCGTCACAATATATATATATATATATATATATATATATATATATATATATATATATATATAATGTGTGCAACGAAATGCGGAGCATAGGACTTTAATTTAAGATTTCAAAAAATTGTGGATATTTTCTCTTCTGATAGATTTAGAGCAAAACTGCAAGAGTACAAATTTATTCAAAATTAAATTCTACGTGAGGTAAGATCATAGTTGTTGTAACAGCAGATAGCCTAACTTTGTGTTCAATATTTTTTAAAATTCTATTTATACTATATTTTTAATATCGACAATAAGTATTATAATTAGTAAAATTTCTCTACACTAAACAGATAGATATTTTCTTTTATTTTCATGGCTATCTGATTTTTAACGAAAGTATTACATTTTATATTTAATAAATCTCGTATTACAGTCCTTCTGTTGCAACAATTATGATCTTAAATAATGTAGAATTTAATTTCGAACAACTTTAATAGCTTTGCTCTAAATCTATCAGAAGAGAGAGTATACGCAATTTTTTGAAATCCCATGTTAAAGTCCTGTGTTCCGCGTTTCGTTGCACACCCTATATATATATATATATATATATATATATATATATATAAATATATATATATATATATATATATATATATATATATATATATATATATAAATATATATATATATATATATATATATATATTTATATATATATATATTTATATATATATATATATATATATATATATATATAGGGTGTGCAACGAAACGCGGAACACAGGACTTTAACATGGGATTTCAAAAAATTGCGTATACTCTCTCTTCTGATAGATTTAGAGCAAAGCTATTAAAGTTGTTCGAAATTAAATTCTACATTATTTAAGATCATAATTGTTGCAACAGAAGGACTGTAATACGAGATTTATTAAATATAAAATGTAATACTTTCGTTAAAAATCAGATAGCCATGAAAATAAAAGAAAATATCTATCTGTTTAGTGTAGAGAAATTTTACTAATTATAATACTTATTGTCGATATTAAAAATATAGTATAAATAGAATTTTAAAAAATATTGAACACAAAGTTAGGCTATCTGCTGTTACAACAACTATGATCTTACCTCACGTAGAATTTAATTTTGAATAAATTTGTACTCTTGCAGTTTTGCTCTAAATCTATCAGAAGAGAAAATATCCACAATTTTTTGAAATCTTAAATTAAAGTCCTATGCTCCGCATTTCGTTGCACACATTATATATATATATATATATATATATATATATATATATATATATATATATATATATATATATATATATTGTGACGAAGTGCTCGTCACAATGCTCACATACCTGCCTTCCTCGTTGCTCCACCAGGTCACAACACCGACTTCACGAGGTCCGGACCGCACACCAGGTCAAGCGAACCCGCCGTCGAAACCAGTAGCCGCCAACCGCTGGAAACACCTTCAGGAGGCGGTGCGACATCTCCAACCGTCTGCCGGATTCCCGAATAGTCGCCGGGAAACACTTTTGTAAAAAGCACATGGCCGGAGACATAACCTCAAGAACACGTGGGTCTAAACTTGCACCAATATTTAACCTACAACCACAGCACTTGGGGAAACAATAATAAATACATTTTAACACTTACCGCTGTTACTTTTCCTTATCTTTTCTTGTTATTTTCACAGTTTTCAAATTTTCACAAAAACACCTGTTCGCCGCGTCAGCGCGTGCGCGCGACCGCAGTACTGCCAACTTCAAACACAAAACGCTTCGGAGGACCGAATTCCCATGATATATTTTTATAAAATATGTAAATCAGATCAAATACAATACAAAACTCTGTAAAGCCAAGGGAAGTGATTTTGCGAATTTTTAAAATAAAAATCAATTTATTAAACGAAAATAACAATACATAAAGTCAATCTGTCTCACTTTAAAATCAGTAGCTACAGGATTAATTAAATTTCGGGTATAAATACGACCACCGGGGCCGTATTTCTTCAGTCTATGACGACTCAGGACTCAGTCTACGACGACTATAACGTCTAACAGTCAGCCGAGAAGAGTTCCAGTCCGTTTCCGCACCGTTCTGTTCCGAATCGAGTCTTTTTGTAAGTTGCTTGTTCATTTTTGCATTTTTTCTTGAATTCCGCTGCTGTTAGAGGATACAGGTTGGTAGCTTCTACCGCCGTTCCTCAGAGCCTTCAGCTTGCTGCATTCCACGCCTAAGGGGAAACTCCGTAGGTGGTTACCACCGCGTGTTTCTACGGCTGTCGGGCAGATCCGCGTTTTAACTTAGTAGTTTTTTCTTTCTCTTTTCTCATTGCTTTACGTTCTGTAGTTATCGGAGAAGACCCGTTGGTGGTTCCCCACCGCGAACTCCGTCGACGGCTGAGTAGAACCGCGATTAGTTTGTCACTATTTCTCTTCCTACGGCTCAGTAAAACACTAGGTGTAGTAATTTTAGTACAATAAAATATTAAACTTACTTTTGTCTGTCTGTGCTAAACCTTGGCCCGACCGACCTAGAGCTCCCGTGGCACACGTCACTTTCCTCACAGGTTCCGCTGATTGCGCCCGAGGACAACCCGACTTCCTGCAAGAGAACCCACGACATCGCGGACCAACAACATCCCGCAGCGGCCCAAGTGATCGTCGCAAATTGGCGCCCCCGAACAGGGACGCGTCACAAATTGGCGCCCCCGAACAGGGACGCGTCACAAATTGGCGGCCCGAGCAGGGACTTTTTCTTTTGTTCATTTTTTCTGTTAGCACAGAGTCATCGACACCATGCCGCAGGAAGGAGACTCCGAACAGCCGGCCAAGATCGTCGTAGACCATCCAGCGGGAGGTAATTGTTCCAGCCTCTCTGTCACCGCTGCCGCCAACACCGCCCCGGCTGATCCAGCCAGTAGTCAGCACCGTCCACTACGTGCTGCGGCCCGTGGAAGGCGGTGGTGTTGATTACGCCACCATCGACTGCAGCCGCGTGGATCCTCCGCTGGTCGAACCTCGGCCGGCCCGCCGACCGCCGACGTGGTCCGCCCCAGATTACGTGACGCCGCTGCCGACTCCACCGCTGTTTCCGTTCCGTTCCGGGAGTCCGGCACCGGGCACACCTATCAGAAGAGAGAGTATACGCAATTTTTTGAAATCCCATGTTAAAGTCCTGTGTTCCGCGTTTCGTTGCACACCCTATATATATATATATATATATATATATATATATAAATATATATATATATATATATATATATATATATATATAAATATATATATATATATATATATATATATATATATATATATATATAGGCTGTTCATTTTATGTGGTAC
This sequence comes from Stenolophus ochropezus, assembly GCA_035578165.1. NCBI lineage: Eukaryota > Metazoa > Arthropoda > Insecta > Coleoptera > Carabidae > Stenolophus > Stenolophus ochropezus. Next base: position 4,499,541 of record JAQOWZ010000025.1, read on the forward strand.
ACTATTGCTTTCTCAAGGACTATAAGAGCTATAAAGTCGGTTAAATTAGCAAACAATTTGTTTTTCCACCAGTGGTTTTCAAAATACGGGGTACAACTTCCTTATTTAAATAAAACCTACTTATTCGATTCAGTATTCTGAATTCAACGATATAGGTTCATATATTACATAACTAAATTTTTAGAAAAATGCATAGTTCTTCCATAGCACTCTTTGAATAGTCATATTTAAATAAAAATGATACATACCTAATTATGCATTTTTCTCAAAAATTGTGTTAATAAAGGGTTTGTATATATATATATATATATATATATATATATATATATATATATATATATATATATACAGGGTGTTCCATTTAAGCGTGCCACCATTGCTATCTCGAGAACTATAAGAGCTACGAGGTTGGTTAAATTAGCAAAGAACCACCATTTTACAAGACTAATACAATGAGCAAAAAAATATTTTTTTTCGCCCAGCGGTTCTCAAAATATAGGACACAACTTTCTTATTTTAAATGGGAACATATGTTTATTTTTAGGTTATTCGATAGAGTATTTTTTTCTGAATTCAACGATATAAACATATCATATACTAATATAGCAAAATAACTGAGAAAAATGCATGTTAGATTTACATGTATTTTATTTATATCTGGCTAAAACAAGAGTGTTTTGGATAGAAAACAATTCATTTTCTTCTTAAAACTGACAGTTTAAGAACATAAAATTTAACAAAAAATAATCAAACAATGTTAGACAGAACAATATGTCTATGTTTTCTATCCATAGCACTCTTGTTTCAGCCAGATATAAATAAAATACATATAAATCTAACATGCATTTCTCTCCGTTATTTTGTTATGTTATTATATGATATGTGTATATCGTTGAATTCAGAAAAAAATACTCTATCGAAAAATCTGAAAATAAACATATGTTCCCATTTAAAATAAAAAAGTTGTGTCCCGTATTTTGAGAACCACTGGTGGAAAAAAAATTTTTTTTTGTTCATTGTATTAGTCTTGTAAAATGGTGGTTCTTTGCTAATTTAACCAACCACGTAGCTCTTATAGTTCTCGAGATAGCAATGGTGGCACGCTTAAATGGAACACCCTGTATATATATATATATATATATATATATATATATATATATATATATATTATAAATATGGAAATATATGTTTAACCATTTATATATTTCCATAATTATAATATTAAGAAATATTTTTTATAAATATAAAATAAAATGTATGTAAATTCCCGCCATTACCGCGCTTGGCAAATTTAGTTCTCAAAGCCGATCCTAAGGGGCGCTAAAATTTGTTTGACAGATGATAAGGTTGATATCCAATCTTCTACAAATATATTTCCTTAATCTATGGCCACCAGGTCACCTGCACTACGCTTTGAAGACTGTCAAATACCAACATTATTTTTCTAGATTTCTCTAAGAATGTTGTTGAAATTTGTTAGGATATGTTTGTTAATTTCTTTAATGTGTTGATTCATAATACAAGTCATTATAAACAACAACAATATTTTATTGCAATGAAGAAACATTTATTATTTTCAAACTAGAAACTACTTCCAGACAATACCATAATACAATACAAATATTGAACTATTAAATACAAATTTTATAATAAACTGTTATAATTTTCAAACTTAAACTTACAAGTAAAAATTTATTTGCAAAAATAAAATGAATCCTATAATTAATTTGTCGTCAAATTTATAAACTATTTATATATTTTGTAATTATAAACTTTTTACCACCCTCCTATTAATATACAGATAAAGAAAGTATTATTTTTGGTCAAATTAATATTTCGTCACCTGAGTGCAGAACTATCCTAAGTCCATATTTTAGGATTTTGAGTTATTGGTAGAAAAACTTTAATAAAGACAGATATTTTCAGTGCAGAACAAGCGTTAGTCTCTATCAATGTTTATTTCTGACTTATGATGTTTAGTGTCTAAATATGCTATGTTCGCAAGATATAATATTTTCATGAAGAACTATCCTATGTGTTCTAACGTGGAGATAGGATACTACTGATTTGATTTTTGCCGAGTTTTATTTGACAGATTGCGATATAGGCTATTGCTGTATGAGTTGTATATACATATAAGTGTTATAAAACTATTTTTAAGAGAACAAAACTGGAAATATGACAAGCAGAGGAAAGAAAATTTTAGAACTAGTGATTCAGCACTCAACAAACAATGAAGTATTGACAGAATTGGAAGGTAGGAGAAATGATATTTTCTTAAATGCATGTGAAAAATAAGGTTATCTTTGCTGAAGATACACATATGAAAGATAAATAAGTTTTAATTACTATTAAATATTAATGTGGTTAATATTTATTATTTGTAGATAATTCAAATAATAATATCAATAATGTGGACAATAAAGAAACGTTAGAGTTTCAAAATTATAATGTCAATCAAAGTTTAAATTTAATCGACGCTATAAACGCAGGTAAATTTACGCAAGAAACTATAATCGAAAAACTAATATTAAAAATTTGTAATCTGTAGATGAAGGTGATAATATCAATAATACTGACGGTACAGCGAAACTTCTAAAATGTCATCCTTGTGCAACTGAACTTATCGTTAATAGTTTGGAACATTCTCAAAACGAAGATAAAGTTAGAGTTTGTCAAATATTTTTTTTGAATGCGTTATGCATTTCTTCTCAAGTAGTAAAAACAGTTGCGAAAAAATCAATTGGGCGTACAACAGTTCAATCAGACAAACGAGGAAAAGTTCAATGTAACTCCAAACTTTCCAATAATATTAAAGATTCAGTACGGGATCACATAAAGAGTTTTGAAACTATTGAAAGTCACTACTGTCGAAAAAACTCATCAAAATTATATTTACCAGCAAATTTAAATGTTTCAAAAATGTACTACTTATATGTGAAGTATTGTGAGGATAACAATATTATAAACAAAGCGACACATGCAACATATAGAAATATATTTATGTCTGAATTTAATATGTCTTTCTTCAAACCCAAGAAGGATCAGTGCGACCTGTGCACTAAATATCAAAACTGTTCGGAAAATGAAAAAGCTGAAATGCAAGCCGTTATGGATAATCATTTGAAGAACAAAGAGTTGTCAAGGAAACAGAAAGATGAAGACAAAAAGAAAGGAAAAGAAAACTTACAGTTTTGTACAGCAGTATTTGATCTGCAACAAATATTACAGTGTCCAAAGGCTGAAGTTTCACAGCTATATTATAGAAGAAAGTTAAGTGCATATAATTTAACAGTATATGATATTAGTCAAAATCAAGGTTATTGCTACATGTGGCATGAAGCAATTGCTTCCAGAGGTGTATGTGAAATAGGAAGTTGCGTTTTATCATTTATCGAAGAAAAAGTTTGTTCAAATGTAACAGAATTTTCTTTCTATTCTGACAATTGCACTGGTCAAAATAGAAATAGGTTTATGTATTGTATGTATATGTATTGTGTAAATAAATTTAGTATAAAAATAAGCCACAATTTCTTAGAGAAAGGACACACGCAGAATGAAGGGGATTGCATTCATAGTGTAATTGAAAAAGCGTCTAAGAATATACCTATATATACACCTAGTCAGTGGTATACAGTAGCAAGGACTGCATGTAGAAAAAAGCCACTCAAAGTTAAGGAAATGTGTTCTGAAGCGATATTTGACTTAAAAGATCTACTTCAAGCAATTACAAAAAACTGGGAAAAAGACGAATATAATAAATGCAGTGAAATGGCAGAAAATTAAAGTTGTACGTATAGAACCAGAAAATCCCTATGTAATTAATATAAAATATAATTACGAGGATTCATTTATTAAAGTAAATACAAAGGAAAGGTGCAGACAACAACTAATAAATTTGAGTGAGTATCATTTGAAAAGTTTGCGACAACATCAGTTACCCATTGCGGCATTAAAATATAAAGATTTAATGTACTTATGTGACTCTAAAGTAATCCCTTCAGAATACCATGCATTCTACAAGGACCTTAAATATTCAAATAACCAAAAGGACAGTGACAGTGACTAATTAGATTCAAGAAAATGCTCCTATATATAACTACAAAATTGTTTTCTATGATCTCAGAGTTGTTTTTTATTTTTCTTTATATTGCAGCAATATTATACTATTTTTTGTTCTGTTTTAAGTTAAATAAATAAATATTTTCATTTACTAGATCATACTATCTCACTTAAATTACTATGTAAGTAAAATAATTTTTATGCAAAACAAACCTATGTCCAAAATTTACATATATCATTATTCTGCATTAAAAAAAAATAATTCCAAAGTATCCTAAGTCCTTTATTTTAACAACAAACAATCAAAATAATAAAATTTACGAATATTCACTCTTCAAGTACGTTATTATACGTGTAGATAAATTTTCATTATATAGTTTCAATAAATAAACATACAACAGCAAAATTAAAATTTTATACCTATTTATTTCAAAACTATTAAAATGGACTTAGGATAGTTCTGCATTAAGGTGACGATTTGGTATTTGAGAATTAAATTTAATTATCATGAACTGATTAGATTTTGTCTACAATTGGTTAACCAGATCTAGTACCTTACATACTTATAATTATAATAATATTGAGACAAATTTAAAAATTTTATTGCATAAATAATACATTACCCAATAATTATTTCATAATTTTTAAAAAGGTACATCATTTTTGTCTTTTATAGAAATCATATAAATAGCTTTAATTAATTTGAAATTTACTGCTGTGCATCGAGACCAATAATTAAGAAATTTAACTAATAAATGCAGAATTTTATGCCCTAAAACTATTGTTTGACGAGTTTTTACATAAAATAGTTAGCAGAGCAGGGAATTGCGAAAAACTGATTTCCTATGTTAATCTCTATGTACACCTTTGCGACAGACACACGGAATAAAGTAGATGAAAAATATATTTGTTCATAAAATAAAAATGCTGTATAGTATGTATTTCCCTTTGGAAATGTTTAAATTGTAATAAAATAACATGTGTTATGAATTTTTATTAGCAAATATATTACAAATAAAGTGTCGCCATTTTGAAATGGTTGAAGTAAAACAATGATATTTTGATATCATTGTAGAGCTAATTTTATGTACATTCCGAAAAAAAATATAATAATACCGATTCCCTATGCTAGAATCAAAGTTGTACACACTTCCGCTGAAACCGGAAGTGACACAAAATTCTTACTAAGATCATTTTATGAGTCCCTATAACTAGTTTAATTTTGTTTCGTAACATTTTTCTGTATCTCTCATAATAAACGAAATATTCTGGGTGTCACCCTGTATAAGACGATTTCAATTTAAATTTAAAAATAATATATTATATGTGTAACAACAAATCGACTCGATATGAATTATTCCGTGTCTGTAATAGTAAAAAAAGTTGTAAAAATATTTTGCTGAAATAATTTAAAAGCTTTAGCCTGTATTCCGAGCTCACTTTAATAATTAAATTTAAGGAAGCCAGATTTTACATTATAATCTTATTAGGCTAAACTTTACTTAGCAAAAGCACTCATAAAAGTAAGCTCGGAATATGTCTTTTTTGTTTTTGTATGATTTAAGTCATGTAAAACACATTAATTTGATTCGACTTTAAAATTATGAGAAAGAATATCATATACAATTCGTTAGTATTTCAAAATTAATAATTTTAATAAATGAAAATAATGATTTTATCTTTTAATATAATTCATTTTCCATTAATTTGCTGAGAAATTTAATTTCGACAATAAACAGATTAAAAATATGAATCAAATATAAATTTAAAGTAAACTGAAAAATTAATTTTTGGAAGCTGGGGCACCCCATTTGCCCCTAAGCAATTGCTTTGTTAGCTTAGCCGTTAATCCAGAACTGCGTTTGACTTGATAACACTAGTTTTGAAAATAACTGTCAACTTAGCACTAAGAAGAAAATTATAGCAATACAATTGCTAAATTTTATATTATTTGCTCTAACAAGTGATTTTATATAAATATATATATTAGGCAATTAAGTGTAATATAATCTCCAATTTACTATTTTAGCATTAAGGTGCTGCCACGAGCAAGTACATTCTTATAAAATCTTGTAAATTCTTTTTCCTGAAATCGGCCAGTAATCTATCAAATGGCTGCCGCAAAATAAATTTGGATTTCCCTGCCTAGGCAGTGATAAAATGCAATGTTGCCAACTCTATTTTGACAAGTAGGTATATTTATATTTCAATACGAAACACTGTTTACGTGATTAATAAATAAAATTCAAATGTTTATAACATGTAGTATTTATACTAAATAAACTAAATTTAGAAGATCAATGCATTTAACAAATTATAATAAAAAAAATAATTTCTTAATTTGTGATCTGGCAACCATGAGCTTGCCCTGCGTGCCATGTGCTAGCTAAACAAACAACAGCGAGTTGACACATAACCTCAGTAGCCTAGTATGTAAGTATTAGTTCAGTTCGAAATATTAAATTTTATATTTTTAATAATTAATTTTAGTTGAAAAGCCAGCAATAAATAATAACATGGAAAGTGAAAACGAGAATACTCTCAGGAGAGATATCATCGACGTCCACATCGGATATAGTGTTAACCAGTAAACAGGCACCGATCAATATCAGTAACAATACAAATTGTAAAGTAATTATTAATATTAATAAAACTAATTAATTAAAACTAAAATAAATTATGTTCAAAATTCAATTGTTTTTAATGACAGTTACTCGTAAAATACATATAGGTTATGTATAAATACATATATTATTCGTTGATTTTAAAATTTTGTACGATTTCAGAAAAAATATAATACATATCTCGTTAGGGAGGTACCTTTTCATGACTCATTCATGGTTATTTGCCTCGGCCTGCGCCTCGGCAAACAATCTCCATATTCGTCATGAAAAGATTAACCTCCCTGCCATGATATGTAAATAACTATTTCAGACGACCACCTACGAAAGTAGCAATAACAACACTGTAAATAACAACGGAAAGTGCAACTTAACACACTAGTGCTGTTATGACTATAACACACTAGTGCTGTTATAACTTTTAGTTCCGTTAAATGACTTCAGATGGCATTTCGACAAAAAAATAAATAAAATATTTGCTAATTTACTATAACCGTCAAGTTGAATATTAATAATTATTATATTTGTTAATATTTTTCTATTATTTAGTATTATTTATATAACGTAGTTTTAGATTAGGCGCGTTTAACGAATTGAGTTGCGCTGAACGCTGAACGCCATTGGTAGAACCTAACCTCAAATGTCAGCCGACAGTCGTTTTGTGTTTAACAGTGAAAGAAGAAATTTTGTGTTCGAATATTACATTTAATCATTTTTTCAACGTCAATCATGGACGCAAGTGACGAAGATACCATTGATTGTACACCGCCTACAATTTTACAGGCTGCAAGAGAAACTACATTAAATCTTTTGCCGCCTAAATCTAAAGAACGCTATGAATTGACTTACAACCAGTTTATGGCTTGGCGTAAAGAAAATAAAATAGATAAATCATTCTCGGAACATGTTTTATTAGCTTATGTAAGTGAACAATCTAAAAAAACTGTCTCCAAACTCTCTGTGGACAATATATTCTATGCTGAATATTATATTTTTATATTGGTGTTAACACTTTTTTATGAATTTTTTTGTGGTCGTCTGAAAAATAGTGTACATAACTCGCTCGAAAGTGTCTAACATGCTCGTGTATTAAATCACTCGGCGCTATGCGCCTCGTTCTTCAATGTCGACACTCGCAAGTTATTTACCACTTTCCACGCTCGTTATGTAATATACTATTGTACGCTTCTTTCTTGTTGGTGATCTCCTCGTGAAACATGCAAGCTATTTTGTGGAAGTAAATTTTGGTTATTGGAATTTTTGAATTAAATATTTTGGATCATTGCTAACGTTTTACTTATTGTAAAGAAAATTAGTAAAAAGTCACATTTCAACTACTTTTAAGCCGCCTTCTAACTCAGGTATCTATATAGATTTGTTTAAATTTTGGTTTGCTTAAAAATTTGGTTTTAAATAAAATTTATAAATAGTAATTTGTTATTGAAGATTTTATATTCTGTTTGAAACTTAAGTCTAGAATATCATATATTTTCAATTTAAAACTTGATAAGACCATAAGGTCAGTGACGTATCAAAATATTTTTTTCTCTTTTCGAAAAAACCTTTTTCAGGTTTATTTTGTTATTTTGTTTTACCCTATTATCATATAATCCTAAGTCTAAGTGGTTTGAATTTAACCTGGGGTTTCAATTGGATTCAAGATCCAATCACCTCGATTATTTTATTAAATCGTAAAGTTATACCTGACCAAATTCTGCCCTGGATATTTCTGAGGGAGCCAGGTAGCTGCTTATCGCCATCGTCAGCCGCTACTTGGACGATCTTACGAGTCTCCACTAGTTCCAACCCTCCGGTACCAGTTCAGGACAGTAATTCCTATGAGAGGCGTAAGCTAAAATATTTTATTATTTGCGTTTATGAGTAACTCGTTATATTTGAATATGATTGTAAATCTATTTCCTTATATTGTAATGTTATTTTAAAATTTTATTGATATTATATTTGTACAAATCTTTTAAGGTATAAGCTGTTAGCTATGAGCACCTTTTCAGTTTAGTTTCTTTTTTTTCATTTTTATTGTATGTGGCGTACTGATCAGCGTGTTGTGCGCCTGTTGCAGCAACTAGGACAGGCTATTCTATTTATTCATTTATCGTTCTACGATATGGTTGCGTCGATAAAACTGAAGTGAAACGATGGTATACCAACGGTCAACGCGGTTTGTTGTATTTAATTAGCATTTTCCGTCCTATACGCTCGACTAGTGCCGACGGGCTAGTGCCTTACTATAGTTTTTTTCCTTTTATATCGATCTTTATGATATATGTTTTTTTGAACAGAATTTGATCGGATTTCCTGACCAAAGATTTATCAGTTGTTTATATATTTGACTTTGAATGTATATTGTTATTACAAAAAAAAAATTGTAATTTTTCGTATAAATTAATATAGTGCCAACTTAAACTGCATTTACTGAGTCTAATCATTTACTTTGGAACCATCTTTACCGCAGGCTTGTTGACCAGTCTAGGTTGAGTATATTTTTTTTTAAACTTTGCAGAATCTTTCCACCCACACTCCCTCCACTATGGTTTAGTCGTACACAACCTTACGCAGATTTTCCACCACTAAAGGTGTAGCAATATATATATATATATATATATATATATATATATATATATATATATATATAAATGAATTTGATCGAAATTCTGTCGAAATAGACAAACTGTTTAATAATAAACAACAAATATTTTTTTTACCTTAATAAAATTAACTTTAGTAAATCTAATTTAGAATTTATAAAGCCTCATGTATATTATCATTGTATAATATCTGAAACATTAAAATTAAACTTTATTCCTGTTGCACAAACCTATTTCAAAGCTGGATTTTACAAATTCATAGAATGTACAAACTTACTAGTTGATGTCCAAGATAGAGATAAACAATTAATGATAATAAGAAATTACCACGAAAGAAAATCTATTCATGAAGGAATTTCCGAAACATATTCCAAATTGAATGCAATTTAATTATAGATTATAGATTACTTTCTCGTTTAAAGCCAAAGATTTGACATTTAGTTTATTTTTTAAAATTTGAAAACTTTCAATTAGAGAGCTATGTAATCGTTCTATATTTTCATTTGCTTTCAGTTTACTGGTACTAGTAAAATGCAATGTTATATTTCTAGTAAGTGAAAATTCTCTCAATAATTTATTATAAATTTCTGTTCCTTTATCGGTTATTACTTTAAGCCAAAATGAGAGAATATATTAATTAATTTAAACGTGATAGTAATTGAATTTTGATCTTTAATTTTGCTTGCGGTTTATCTGCTGTTGGATTCAAAATATTATGAAGTTGGATAGTTCTTCTATCATATTTATTTTTTAAGCAAGTTTCACATTTATTTATTAAGTATTTGATTAATTTTATCATGTTAGGGAAGTGGTAAGTTGATTTCAATTTGGAATATGTTTCGGAAATTCCTTCATGAATAGATTTTCTTTCGTAGTAATTTCTTATTATCATTACTTGTTTATCTCTATCTTGGACATCAACTAGTAAGTTTGTACATTCTATGAATTTGTAAAATCCAGCTTTGAAATAGGTTTGTGCAACAGGAATAAAGTTTATTTTTAATGTTTCAGATATTATACAATGATAATATACATGAGGCGTTATAAATTCTAAATTAGATTTACTAAAGTTAATATAATAAATAATAGGGTAAAACTAAATAACAAAAAAAAACCCTGAAAACGGTATTTAAAAAAAATAAAAATAATATTATGGTACGCCACTGACCTTATGATCTTATCAAGTTTTAAATTGAAAATATATGATATTCTAGACTTAAGTTTCAAACAGAATATAAAGTCTTTACTAGCAAATTACTATTTATAATTTTATTTAAAACCAAATTCTTAAGCATATCAAAATTTAAACAAATGTACATAGATACTTAAGTTGGAAGGCGGCTTAAAAAGTAGTTGAAATGTGACTTTCCAAAAATTTTCTTTACAATAAGTGAAACGTTAGCAATAATCCAAAATATTTGATTCAAAAATTCCAATAACCAAAATTTACTTCCACAAAATAGCTTACATGTTTCACGAGGAGATCACCAACAAGAAGGAAGCGTACAAAGGAATTTACAAGATGTTATAAGAATGTACCCGCTCGTGGCAGCACCTTAATACCGATATAGTAAATTGGAGATTATATTACTTGAATGAATAAAAAGAAATGCGTGAAGTATTACAAAAGGGGTAATAAATTTATAAAAAGTGTGTAAAAGTGGTGCCAACTATAATTTAAATATATATATATATATATATATATATATATATATATATATATATATATATATATATATATATATATTTATATAAAATCACATCATAGAGCAAATAATGGAAAATTTAGCAACTGTATTGCTATAAAAGTATCTGATATCAACTTTCAAATTTCAAATGGCACATACTACTTTGTTTTATATTGTTGAAAAGTACACAAAATTTTGTTTACAATGGGGGTAAATAAGTAGTATGTTATGTTACTAAAAAATAAAATGACGGGCGTATATATACATATATATACATATATATATATATATATATATATATATATATATATATATATACAGGATGACCCAATGAAAATTATCAGCGCAATTTTTGGCCACTTAACATCAATTTTGTAAAAAACGCTTGAGCACGTCATTTTTCGTATAAAGGGGGACACCCGAATTAATTAGTAACAATGGCATAATTTCAACCCTAAAATGTGGGTGGACTGCACCTTAAAAATTTTAAATGGAATTCGAAAGACTTTCCAATTTTCTTTTCAACAGTTTTTTTTATTTTTCAAATCCGATCATTAGTTCCAGAGAAATATCGTTTAAAACAAGTTTTATCAGGTATGCAAAATTTTAATCAAGTAGGCTTAAACAAATGACGCCTTTCGAATTGTCATGTTTGACACACTTTTCCATTTAAAATTTTTGAGGTGCAGTCCACCCCTATTTTAGGGTTGAAGTTATGCCATTGGTACTAATTCATTCCGGCGTCCTCTTTTATACTAAAATTGACATGTTCGAGCGTTTTTTGCAAAATTGATGTTAAGTGACCAAAAATTGCGCTGATAATTTTTATTGTGCCAGCCTGTATGTGTCACAATAAAAATAACACAATTTAATAATATTTTAATTTATAATCTAATTTAAGATAAAATATATTAAATTGTTTCTTTAAAATAAAACAAAATAAGGTAATTGTGATCCAGATCACTGAATACGCTATAATTGTTTTCATGAAGTCATGTAATCTTATAAATAGCATCCATCAAAATGAATTTGATTTATTAAATATGTCAATAAAAAAGCTCGTAATACAGAATATTTTATATTGGCACTTAGTAGATTAAAATTATATAATGAGCCAACGGTACCACCTATCCTTATCAATTCAGCGGAACAGACGATAACAGCAAAAATTATTTTCTCTTTGTCAAGGTTTCTACTAGTCACTCTATTTATCTTTTGATACGTAGGAGCGGAAAATTGCTAAACGCGGCTTTGAATCAACAATTCGTAAGGTATTCACATTCTGCTTCGCCATTCTATACATTTACACGGCAAACATAATTTAAAAAATATTAAACAAACAGATTAAATGTAACATCACAAAATATTACAATACTACAATAAAATAAAACTTGTAGTAATAATCCAGTGGTGTTTATATTTAGAAAAGCGAGAAGAAAATGATAGTAATAGTTAATTAATAATAATAGACTATGAGTCGGGTGCCAAAAAAAATTCATGAAATTCAATTTTACAAATCATATTCATTTTAAACGTTAATATTTCTCAAATAACAATACAAAAAAGATAATAGTTTAAGACACACAAGTGTAATGGAAGTCTTTTTACAAATGTATCTCAGGTTTTGAACACGAAATGTTAAATTATATATTAGCATATATATATATATATATATATATATATATATATATATATATATATATATATATATATATATATATATATATAGTTATTAAAGTGTTGAAAATTCTTAAAGTTTAACTCTAACTTCCCACGCAGTATATAGTTATATATATTTCCCTTTATTATAATTATAATTATTTATAATATAAGCATTACCTAGGTTAATTATGTTGATTCCGGAATTTCGGTTACGTTAAGGAAGTGTTTCGTCCATGACCCTTCGATATTCAAATATCTGAAATTATACGATGTTTCTCTAGTTGATCCATTTTAGTTTTTACATTTTTAGTTCTTATAATTTTTCCGCGTTCAAGAATTATTTCATTTAGAGTTGGTTTTTTATATTTTAGCTTCTCTACCTTTCCGCCATTTGTTTTATGTTGTTTAATATATAGACACTTTGAGGGATTTCTACGTTCATTTTGATGAGCCCACAATACGTTTCCTTTTTATTTAAAATGTTTTGTTATACTTGTTTGAACAATTCCCCCATTACTTGAAAATGTTTCGTTAATGTTTATATGTCTCAAAAGAATCTGGAAGGGTGAATATTTTGCTGAAGAATGTATAATGTTGTATGCAATTAAACTATAGATTTCTTTCTCCTTTAAAGGCAAAGATTTTACATTTGGATCATTGTTTAAAAATTAAATAGTTTCAATTAGAGAGCTATTTAATCGTTCTATATTTCCATTTGCTTTTAGTTTATTGGTACTAGTAATATGTAATGTTATATTTCTAGTAAGTAAAAATTTACTAAATAATTTATTATTAACTTCTGTTCCTTTATCGGTTATTACTTTATGCCAAAATAAAAGAATATATTGATTAATTTAAATGTGATAGTAATTGAATTTTGATCTTTAATTTTGCATGCGGTTTATCTGCTGTTTCAAAATATTAGGAACTTAGATCGGTCTTCTTTCATATTTATTTTTTAAACAAGTATTTAATTTCTTTTATCATGTTAAGGAAGTAGTAAGTACATTTCAATTTGGAATATGTTTTGGAAATTTCTTCATAAATAGACTTTCTGTCGTGGTAATTTCTTATTATCATTAATTGTTCATCTCTATCTTGGACATCAACTAGTAAGTTTGTACATTGTATAAATTTGTAAAATCCAGCTTTGAAATAGGTTTGTGCAACAGGATTAAAGTTTAATTTCAATGTTTCATATATTATACAATGATAACATACATGAGGCTTTATAAATTCTAAATTAGATTTACTTGAGTTAATTTTATTAATGTATAGAAAAATATATTCGTTGTTTATTATCACACAGTTTTTCTATTTCGACGGAATTTCGATCAAATCCATTTACAATAATTTGGTTATAACCGTAGTTTAAATATGAGAGTCCATTTATGGCCTGAATGAATTGAAACTGAGTCCGTATCTGAGTGTTCTACTTGGAGTGACTGGTTATTATTTTTCGTTAATATTAATTTTGATGTGAGAATTTTCAAAGAATTTTGTTTATAATTTTGTATTTTTGGTTATTTTTTTATCATGTTATCATTTTCAATAAGATACTCTTGTAATTTATTTAGACAATTTTTTATTTTTGGTTAAGATGGCTTAGAATTATAATTACCTTTCGTTATTAAATGAATTATGATTTAATTATTATAATTTTGAATAGCTATATTACTATCAATAATTATAATTTTGTCCTACAACTGTTTTGTTTTTTATAAGTTATATACCTGTAAGGCAAATTATTGCGTCATGTGAAAATCCTTTGAAAAAAAATCTGGTTTTAATTTGGAAAGCGCATCAAGCAACACAATTTTATTTTCCCTGTTTATACAATCATATTCTTTTAATTTCAATTTCCAGCTGATTTGGTTCCTTTAATGATTCTAACCAAATTAAGGGTTTGTGATCGGTGACAATTTTGAATTTTCTGCAAATAGGTCGTTCAGACTATAGCTAATAATTCTTTTTCTATCGCGGCATAATTTCTTCATGGTTGTTTAGAGTCCGAGAAGCGTATGCAATTGGAAAGTCTTTGCCGTTTATATAAAACCACTCAGTGCGTAATCACTCGCATTTGTGGTTAATATAAAGTCTTGATCAAAATTTGGCTATTGAAGAATAGGGCTTTTAATAAAAAGGAATTTACATTTTTCAAAGCATTGCTTATACTCTGTTTGCTATTTTTCTTTAGACAATTTGTGAACCGTTTTATTATTCTGGCAAAGACTTGTATAAATCGTCTATAATACTCTAATAATCCTAAAAATTACTTTATTTGCTTAATGGTTTTGGACAGTGGATAATTTTGACCAGCACTTATTTTTTCTGAATTTGGCTTAATGTTGTTCGTTGTTTTGATATGCCCTAAATGCGCTACTTATTTCAGCAGGAATTCACATTTATTTAATTGAATTGTTAGATTTGCCTCACGCAATTTATTAAATATTGTTGTTACATTTTGCATGTACTCTTGAAGTGACGAATCTAATACGAAAATATAATTCAAGATCTTATTTACATTGGTTTATTTTGAGGATATTTTACCAAGGGAGATGTGTACTGTCTGTGTTGAGTGTTTGTAGCGTTAGAATTCTGTTGATTTGTGTATATTTTATAATATTGAAAATCGTTTGAAATTAAGTCATTAATTCATCTAAAATGGACGAATTTCTTGTAGTTAATTGAGATTTAAAAGGTTTCTTGCAATTTCTAATAAAACAAATTTATGTCCGAACTTAATACTTATTTTCAATATTCTAAGAATTGTTATAAATTATAATCGATTATGCGCTCTACCTTACCGATCGTGTTGTGATACTTATGCGCTGAACTGTACTTCCATGATTGAATGGATGGACAGGTACTTAAATATTCGCTAGCTTTTCCAGTTATTTTCGTTTTAATAGTAATAAGGGTTAGCGATTTGGTTATTTCCGAGGTACTGGTTTGATTTATAATTTCAACATTTGCTCTGCTTTATTTACAAAATAAGATAATCACGTTTATATTCACGAATTAAATCTACTATTCTTAATGGACTTGTTTCCAGATTACCTAGAACACCTGATTAACTTGGCGCGGAAGTCATTCTAGTTTTATTCTTAATACTTAAAGTATTTAATGAATTAATTAGTTGGTCAATTTTGACAGCATTAATTATATAATATTTTTGTACAATAAATAAGATTTTACTTACAGTAATAGTAAGGGTAAAATTTTTACTATTTTCTTTTTTTTGCATTTCAGTGTAGCAAACCTCTTTACAATCCTATCGAACGCGCCAGATAAGTTTATGAAATCAACAAACAAGTTTTAAAGAAATATTTTATTTCAAAGTTGGTTACAACTGTTTTGGTTGGATGTCATATGTATTCTAATTCTAAACTTGACTTCTAAAGTACAAATTTTCTCTGTTTCTCATGAGGGAAGCTAATAGTATATATATATATATATATATATATATATATATATATATATATATATACCAAATGTAACAAGAAAAGCAAGCCATTGGCGATTAACATGAGAAAATAGTTTATCTTTGTGCAAAAGTGGTCTATTAATTTTACACAAAAATGCTTTAATTAAAAATTGTAAAGAAATAAATTCTGCAACTAATTCAATAATTACATTTTATTTTGCTCGTTTTATAACCCAGGATATCGAATTTGAAAATTAAATCATGTTACTTCCTCATAGTGTCAGCCTTAGAATTGAAACAAAATCTGAATGTTTTAACCTATCAGAGTTTGAAGTACTATTATTGAAAATAGAAAATAATTCCTATAAAAAGAAGTCTACATTTTAAGGTACATGGTGTTTTAGATCATCGGAAAGAGAATAAAAATCTCTATTTAAACGTACTAAAGACAAATTTTAGCCCCTTGTAAAGATTGAAGGTTAATGTGAATTTCTTGAAAAATGGTCGAACTATAGAAATTATGAGAGCCCTGTCAATTCCTCGTAAGATAGTGTCTGTAAAATGTGCACTCTAGAAACTTGTATAAATATAAATGAAAACATACTATACGTAGCTTTCGACGTGGTCACTGGTCATAGCGAACATGGCGTACCTAGCGAACATAGCGCTCTATGTAGCTTAGACAGTACATGAAAGATTTTTTTTGTACTTATGGAGTTTCTGATTCAATTGATAAAAATTTTGCGAAAAAAAGCCGAAAACAATATGAGTTATAATTCAAGAATTTATGCAAAGTATTGAAATATAGTAATTCAAAGTAATATTCTTAAATGTTTTACAAAAAGTGACGGCTCGTTATATTATATGATTTTCAGTTTAAATAGGCTCTTTTATAATGAAAATATAATATATTTTGTAATAAATAAGCATATTTTAATGAGTTGTAGATATATATGTCAATAAAAACGCATTTTATATAAAAAAAATTAATTCCATTTTGACGTTTGAGAATTGCATACCGCCATTACAGGGGTACATTTTAAAATGATAAATCTTGAGAAATAAGATGATTACAAGGTAATGTTTGTTTTATTATGTCTATTACTATTATACTTAATTTATCTATACATTTTTGTTTTATTTTAAACACTTTAAATGACAAAGTTTAGCATGAATGTCATTGTTGACACATGCTTCCTGGGCACATGAAGTGTCGAACACCTGCGTGAAAAACACTATTTTTGCTAAAATTACAGTGAGATATTATTATATGAGAATTATCTCAATTCATCCTTAATACATGTTCTTTACAGTATCATATAAATATTTGCATATTATTAATAAATTATATTAACTTAACTCCTATTCGATATGTACTCTTTCCGATATGGAATTTAAAATAAATTAAAGCAATTATTTAGATAGTATTATAATATTTCATAAAAATGGCGCATTTTACACTTCAGTTGGAGACACGATAGAGTGAGCTTAGTGAAAAATGTCATTTCTGCTGAAATGTACAGTGATATATTGTACGAAATTTTATTGAAATCATCTCTAATATGATGACTAATATGACTATGATATGACTAATATCACCTTAAAGTAGAATCGAAATATTTGCATATTAGTAGTAATTTTTGTTCATTTTTGTTAGTCATCCTAACCTACATGTACTCATACTAAGATGAAATTTTAAATATATTAAAACAATTCATTGAGCAATTATTGTTAAAATAAGTGACAATATAACGTATTCTTTAAAATACAACCAGAAGATTATTCCAGAACGGATTATATAATCAAGAAAACTGATTTACAATCAGATGTTTAAAAGTTGTTATTTTATTACAATTGAAACACTTCTAAAGGTAAATACATACTGTATAGCATTTTTCTTTTATGAGCAAATACATTTTTCATCTACTTTATACCGTGTGTCTGTCGTAAAGGTGTACATAGGAGATTAACATAGGAAATCAGTTTTTCGCTCTTTCCTGCTCTCCTAATTATTTTATGCAAAAACTAGTAAAATAAAAGTTTTAGGGCATAAAATTCTGCATCTAAATCAGTAAATACAATTATTTTCACATTCTTTGTTACTATTATCTTTAAATTATAATTGTTATTCATTTACTAATTATAAAACTTTTCTTACTTGAGACTATTTTGTTACGAAATATTTAATTTTAATAAATTTATATTATTTAAACAAAACGGTATTTTTTAAATTTATTTATTAATATAATATTTTTATTATTTTCATAATTAATGATATTTGTGCAAATAAAATTGCAAGAAATTTCAAATAAGTTAACTTACATTGTAATAGACAAAACCTTAAGCATTTATTTATTTTTTGTTTAATTCCACGGTTGTCGTTATTCTCAACATAATTTTCGACATTTTCATATTTAAATTCTCTAGTTAGAAAGCATGTAAAAGTAGTTCTATTCATTGATTTAGCTGCAGAATTTTTTGCCTTAAAACTTTTATTTATGCCTTTTTGCTTAAAACAATTATGAGAACAGGGAATTGCAAAAGCTAATTTCTCATGTTAATCCCCTATATACACCGTTACGACAGACACACGGTATATGTTTTAGACACTTAGACAATAGATTTTATGAGATTACGTTGAAAAACTGACAAGACATTGCTTCATACCCTTTTAGATGAAATGTTTAACAATAATTATATGAAATTATGCATCTGGATTATATTAAACTGTAAGTTATTGCATTTTACACATTCTTTACGCATTTCATAACATTTCTGATGAAATTACTTTACTACAACCGTTGATTGAATTTGAAAAAAATCCGTGTTATTTTTTATTGAAAAGAGATCATTCTTCATATAATTAGTTAAATTTCATAATTATAGGTCTGGATGTACTGGAGTGAATTTAAAATAATTTAAAGCTATTTATATAAAAGAAAATAATTATTAGAATTACAGGTATGTAAAATTATAATTTATATAAACTACTACTTCCGGTTAACCAATTGTAGTCAAAATATAATCAGTTCATCATATTTGAATGTAATTCTCAAATACCAAATATTAATTTGACCAAATATAATACTTTATTTCTCTATTTTTTAATAGGCGGGGGTTAAAAAGACTATAATTACAAAATATATTAATAATTTATAAATTTGACGAGAAATGAATTACTAGCATACATTTTATTTTTGCGACTAATTTTTTCACTTGTAATTTTAAGTTTGAAAATTATAACAGTTTATTACAAAATTTGTGTTTAATATTTCATTTAATTTTTGTATTGTATTATAGTATTGTCAAAAAGCAGTTTCTAGTTTAAAAAATAATGAATATTTCTTCATTACAATAATATATTAAATGTATCTTAAAACATTTCTCTTATTATATTTAATTTATATTTAGGGTAATTTGTTCATAATGATTTGCATTATGAATAAACATATTTAAACAAATTAATAAACGTATCATAACAAATTTCAACAACATTCTTAGGAAAAACTAGAAAAATAATGTTGGTATTTGACAGTCTCTAGAGCGTAGTGCAGGTGACCTGGTGGCCTTTTGAGTATCATTATTTAATTACTCAATCAATCATCATGTGACCAAAATAAACATTGCTCGAATGAAATAGAAATAAAAATAGATTAATTAGATTAATAATAAAGGACGATGGTAACCTCATTCAACTGTCGTCAATAAATAATAAATAATATTGTATTATTAAATTTATGGTAATCATTTACGTGTGCTATGTATACAATAATATTGGTAAATAGTGATGATTTATTGTGTAATTAAGTGTATTTTATAATACAGTTGCATATGACAAGTGCTTTGCGACCACAGCATAGATAAGTAATGAAGTGATAAATAGTTAAATATAATTTGAACCAGTTAAAGACACTGGAAACATCGAAATCGAAGAGTTCAGCCAGATATAATTATGCCTAACACTTGTCTTCATTTATAAAAACATGAAAATATATTTTAGAGATATTTGGCATATCACAGAAAAACAACATATCATTACAAGTTGCCACCTCAATAATAAACAGAAATGATTAATTTGAGAAAAATATTTTGGAGTTTAGGTTGCGGTCGCGTAGTGAAGTAAACAGGAGAACCATAGCTGGGGAGCCCTAGCAGCAGCGCGTATAAGTAGCCGGTCCTAACAACTAATTTCACAGTGAGCCATGAGGTGTCTGGAGACCGCGCTGGGCCTGGCGCTGCTAGCGCTGGGCGCGACCGCCTGGAGTCCTTCTTGCGAACCCTGCGAGTGTGGCCTAAGTGGGGGCTTACGGACTGCACACTGCCGGAACACAGCTTTAACTTCCATACCGCCTTTTCCAGTTGAGTCGCAGCGTATTTTAATTTGGGGTAAGAAAGTAAACCAAGATACAGAACAGCCGCAATAGAACCATCACTACTTGTATTTCGCTACAAAACTACATTAAAATGTAACCGAGCACGAAGATGTGTAGACGTCATCCTCGTGTATTACATGGACATCATTCACTGCTGGTATGATAACGTGCTGATTCTTTTGTTTCAGGGGGAAACAACATATCCTCCCTGCAGGGGGGAGAATTCAATGGATATACAAATCTGACTCACATAGAGTTAACATATAACACTTTAACGGAGCTGCCTGGCGGAATATTTTCTAAAACAGTAAATGTGATTACAATTGATTTACGGGGTAATAAACTAAAAATATTAAAATCACATATATTTTCAAATTTGATGTATTTACAAAAAGTTTGGTTTTATGGAAATCAAATCTCAGTACTGGAGGAAAATTGTTTTTTAAATGTTCCTCGATTAAATTACATTGACTTGAGATCAAATCGTCTTAGTAAAATAAACCAGAGTTTTATTAATGACTACAGTAGCTTACAAAGATTGTATATCTACGACAACCCCGTGTATTGCGAGGACGGTATATGCGAGCTGATGAACCGTGTGGTGCAACGAAAATTGTACGGGGAGGATCGTCGGATGCCGAGGTGCGCGGAGCCCCCCAGCGTGCAGGACAAGACGTGGGCGGAGGCCGTGGAGGCCCTGTGGGGCGCGGGCCCGGAGCGCTGCCCCGCGGGTAGGTGCAGCCTCGCCTTAGCGGCTGGGCCCCACACGATGTGTCACCACTAACCAACGCCGTGTTCCTTTCCAGAACGCCGTGGGCCTGGCAGTGCGGGGCCGCCGGAGCCGACTCGGGGGGCGGAGGCCGAGCTGAAGGACACCGGGCTGCAGCTCCTCGTAACAGGTGAGTGTCCTGCCCTACAACTTCTCAGCCGTAACAGTTCCGTGCTTTCACTTTTTACCAAAATTTTTGCTGGTTTCATAAGAAAATTTATTTTTAATACGGAATTATAAATAAATAAATTAATGATTTTAATTACGAAATAATAAATCTGAAATATTGTCAAAATCAAATATTTTACCTTTTGTTTTACCTAAAAGTAGGTTACACAAAAAATGTTTTTGAAATTTTGTAATAATTTTAGTGAATAATTAAACATTGTTCATTGCTTCATTGTTATAATACTCTATTCATCTAATTTTAACTGTGACTACAAATTGCTAAGCGCAGTAAAATTAGAAGGCTCTAGTTACCTGAAAACATCATTTCCAGAGAATAAAAGTAAGGCACTAAAAAAGGGGAGTATTCGCAGTCGCCATTTTGTGTCTTTGGTTGACAGTTGTAGTATGGCAAAGCAGCGTTAAACGTAATATTTTCAGACCTTTGTTTTAGATATAAATATAAAAGATTTTACTGTTTTGTTTAAAAAATATTTTAAAATGTGCAAATTTGATAGAAAAGAGTCAAATTTCTAAATTTCTGCGGACAAGACGGTACAAACGTTTATAAATAAAATGAGCGATTGGGGTTATAATTTTAACATTGTAATAACCAAGTAATTACTATTAAAAAAAATTATAAGATGGTATATTGTTCCATGACACGAGTGCAACAATACGTCGTTGTCAGAATCTACAGGCTTTAACATAATTTTTAATGTGCTACAAATTTATCATTATTATATTTTTTTATATAAAGACTTACTAAAAGACACTGAAACAACTCCGTGTCGCTATATACTAGGGCTATCATAAAGATCCAAAATGGCGGGTGCGAATACCTATCTATTGAGAGCACTAATAAAAGTGGACATGTTTTTCTAATTTATATTATAAGTTTATAAACTGCGATAATTATATGTATTATTAAAATCAGTGAGGTTTAATTTAAATTTGTCTTCCAGTTAAAATATTTGGCTTTTATTTTAATTTTATTAAGTTTGTCATAACTCGGAAATGTACCTAATAAAAAAATTATACTTTAGTACATTGTTATACAAATAACTATTGTGTAATGCAATGGCCCCATAAACCATTTTTATTATATTTTTATTTTTTATGAAACTTCATTGTAAATTATCTCAATAATTGAAAATCCGATGTGAAAATTCCTTATATTAAGAGAAGTATGTATTTTTAAACTTTGAGTTTAGATCGTGATGTGAGGTGCCCTCAATCAGTGGCAGTGAAATAGTAATGTCTCATGAGAGCAATTTTTATATGTTTTAATATAAAAACATTATTTTCCTTATTATAAATCTTACTTCGTAAATACATATTTAACTTAATTAACGAAAATTATATTCTTTTGTCAATTTTACAATATTTTATATTTGAGGTTTCAAAAAAACGTTTGAGAAAACAATAGCGCTGTGCGGAACTGAAAGACAACCCTAAGCTATCTTTCTTGTATCATCCACACTTGTATGTTCAAATTAGCGCTAGCATTGTTTGCAAGGAACATTTTTGTATGTTTTAAATTAGTTGCTGTTAAGTTTGGTATCAATTTTTCAATATCAACAAATATGAAATGTGTCAATTTCTTATTTCTACTTTTCTCCGCAATGGGCGCTATTCGCGGGAAGGTCAACCTTCAAATTTCTGGCTAATAAAATCATTCTGAGGGTACGTGACGTAACTAAATATGAAATTCGTTATAACTCTTTATTAAAAAATATTTTTAAACAAAAATTGTCTACTGATTAATTATGAGTTCTGAAAGCTTCTTTCAATATTTAAATGTTGCTTTGTTATTCATTAAACAGTAAGTGTTTTATAATTTTAATATAAATTTGTAATATTTCGTTTATGGTTTATGGGCTCATTGGAATAGAGATAAACATTTTAACAAAATTTTCAAAACATTTGAAAGAGAAGTTAGAATATATGAAAAGAATAAGGTCCCGATTTTTCATTTTTAGCTTTAATCGATAGAATCGTGAAGAATTTTAGACCCGTATTTTTAATTTTTCTTCCAATTTATTTTTACTAATGATACCCTTGAAAACGAGTCTGAATTAGCCCACTTCGCCCCTTGTCTAGTGACGTATCTGGGTTCTTTCCCAAATTAACCTCCTTTCAAACGTCAAATATAATGTATTAATATCCAAACCGACGAATTGAAAAATCTTCTGCAAATATAGTTGTACCCAAATTCCTCACAAGGCTTTAAATCACATTACAAACTATCCAATGCGCCTAACCACAATGTAACAAATAACTTTTTAAACGTTTTATATTTCGAAACGATAAAATATAACATGAAATATGAATAAAACAGAATTACATCATATACAGCAACAAATTAATTATTGTAGGTTTGATTTAAACCAAAAAATTATTCACTAAATTTCTTGCATGACTTCATTAAAGATGAAGAAGGATTACCTGTAGAATGATCTCACTTTCAAGTGAAATAATTTTAAATGAAGTGCAACAAAACATGAGCATAACAAATAAACTATTGTACAATAAATGCAAGCTCCTTTCATCTGTAAAAATTGATTTATGTTGCTAATACTGTAAAATACTATTACTATGTTTTATTTTAAAAATGAAGGCCTCGATATATTGCTTCCACGTTTGTAACCATGAATATGACAAATTGGATGTTTCTCGTGAAAATAAACTCATCGTATAAGACTTACCAATATGCAAAATTTAAAGAACATAATAACGCAGACTTCTTTATTAGAAAATTAGATTTTTAAAAAATTATATTTAAATGTTTTTTTTTTACTTTTGTTTTTGTAATACTTTTATTGTGATTTCTTACGGAACTGCCGGCATCTGAGAGTGGGAACATCAACCTTAACAACAAGCATCTCCATTTACAGAAATGAACAAGACTAGGATTGAGGTGCAGCAAAGCTTGAGGCAGGTCCAGCATGCTCAGAATGCCACCAAGGAGGGTGAGTAAATCATTGTTGTTTCATATTTCCACTACCATCCTCTGTTATATTCATCTCATTTTCTTTTTGTGCTTATTTCCTGTAATGGCTCTATAAGACAGTGGCGCCGAATTTTTATATTTCTGTCGGGTGCTCAAAACCTAAAATTTATATTCTATATACAGTCAAAAAATCAGAAATGCAATAAAATGTAAATGGAGAAGTAAAACAAATGGAAAATTAAATGTATTCATTAAATTTAGTTAAAAAAATTAATTACTGTCACAGTATAGATGTAGTATCTAAAATTATAATAAGTAAGTAACAACGGTGTATCTGATAAAAATTCCACCTCTGTCCCCAAATTGTAATATCTATATGAAATTATATAAGTTAAAGTTTTTTTTTATTATTATTATGTTTAATTGAGTAAAAAGATTAGTTTATACTTACTTGAAGTATGACAAATTTAATTAATTTATTTATTATTAATAATTAAATTAATTTATCAACTCTACACACTAAGTTGTTCTTACAAATTACAATAAAATGATTAATAACAATTTTATATATATACTTACAATTCAATCTTCTGGAAAATGTAGGTCTGACATTTGAGAATATTTTAATAAATTTTAAATCTAAATTTTGATATGTCTTAAGACCATCAAACCAAACGAGAGAGAGTCCCCTGTATTAATATGGAATTTTGACAGGTCTTTACTCTGGAACCGCCTCATGGCGAATGCCTCTTCTGATCGCGAGTGCAAGAAGTGTGAAAAAAAAACATTTGCTTATTATTTTTGCCTAACTATTAATAAATAATCTCTCAATAAATTATTTTGAATTTTGGGCAATTCGTTACACTTATGATGTGCGTAAATATGACCACATTTCTGGGTATAGTTTACTAGCTAAAATGCAATACATTGACGTTAGATTTCAAAAAGCTTTCCTCATGTAAACTTATAAGATTAAAACCACAGGTATTCCTCGCTATTTATCAGACAAGTTAAGTTTAAAAACGAAATGAATTAAAATCTCTGAATATACTGTATTTTAAAGTAAAATAAATTCTTTATTATCTTATTGATATGACTGTTTTATATTGCATATTTGTGTTGTAGTTCATAATTATTGTTGTTGTATTACGTAACATTTAAATTGTATGGGTCTTTTCTGATTTGTATTGTACTCTATTAGGATTTGATTTCAAATCCTGCCATTGACTCAAGTTAATAAAGTTATATTATTATAATTTTATTGACAGGCCGAGTTGAAAGCGAGGCCCGTAAATCAAGATCACGCAAGAGTTTCTGGGTGTGTGATACACAAGACATTTTGCGCCGATGACATCTATAAATTATGATTTATGATTATTACTACCATGGTACACTCTGTGTGTCGTGATTACTACTTACAATTTTACACACTATAAGTTTTTATGTTAGTAACATAGTTCTAACCTAAAAAATAAAACGAATATGCATTGATATTTTTTAACAATTATCGTAATTGTAATTAATGAATGAATAATAGATCAAACATAGGGTTTATTAACGTTGTGCATTTTCAATAAAATAAAATTTAAAAATTTGGTAATATCAAATCTTTAAAGCTGACAAACAAAAAGTTTTTGAATGATTTTGACTTCTGTAATACTAGTCATATTATATAAAATAAAATATAAAAAGCCAAATATAGCCTATAAATATTTTAGAAAAATTTATTAGGAGGTCAATATCTCAGCCCTAACACACATTTACATTCGCTTTCATTTACAGAATTGAATAAATCCAGCAAAGTGCTAAAAGAACTTCATACCGAGAATCTGGGATTAAAGACCGAACAAGAAAAGCTGAAAGGCGTAGTGGAGGCTGCCTACGGCTTCTTCAAGACAGGTGAGTTGATTCTGTAACATTCTGAGACATTTCAGTTTAGAGACTGTATATATATATATATATATATATATATATATATATATATATATATATATATATATATATATACATATGTATATCAGTGGAAGGTAATTGTGACTGCAATTAGTTAAGGAAACTGTTCTTTATAGCAGCGTAGCGTTATTAAACTAAAGCGTTGTTATGTCTATTTCTAGTGTGATTTGTAATTGTGTGGTATATAATAGTGTTGTCGTCTTAGGATACATTTATTACCCGTATTTTTTTATTACAAAATTACATATACAACAGAATTTTTTGCATTGCACGAGCCGGCCTCAACTGCTGGATACAAAGTAAAATTTTAATTTAATCAATTAAACATTCTTTTATAAATATTTTGAAATCTCCCTTTATTCAAATATTTTTACATATTCTACTTTTAAACTAATTTGCATAGAATTTTTTGTTGTTAATATGTAGTACAACTTTAGAATTGCCCTTTTTTCTTCATTTATAATCACTATTTTGACTTGGGTTTCTTCTTAATTACTCAACACATTACCATTCTTCATCTCCGCTTTCAGATATGAATAAAACCAGGAGCGAGCTGCAGCTTGTAAAGAAGGATCTTCACAGCGAGTTTCAGGCCCTGAGGGAAGACGTACGAACCTTGCTCGAGCAGACCAAGCAGAGCAAGGACGTCGCCAACATCCTATTTAAGAAAGGTGAGGTGGAGAGTGTGCGACCCGCACATGCAAATATTACATTTCCATTACATGCGCATCTGTAACGTTTGACAGAGAACCAAGATATGGAAGTAATAACATTTACGTTTTATTTATTTAAAATCAATAAACTCACCGAATTTAGTCATGTATTCTATTTGCCACGTGGATAGGATCTATCTACGATCCGGATCACATTTCATTTGACTTCCCTCGCCGAGGAAGATTAGATAAGTCATATTTAACTCAATGAAACTGATTTTAGTAGTCTGATTTAATCTGAGTACCAAAAGAAATACCACTAATCTCAATAATCGGCCAAATTTGTCACTTCGGGCGGAATAAATAAAATCTATGTAGTATTATACAGGTTTGTTAAAGTACATGAGACACACGAACGCTGTCTATTATTTCAATAACGATATAATAAATCTAAAATATTATGAAAATTGAATATTTTATGTTTTATTTTACTTGAAAGTATGATACACAAATTTTTTTTGGAATTAAATAATAGTTTTTGTTAAGAATTAAATATTGTTTATTACTTCATTGTTATAATAATTTATTCTTCCTAATTTAACAATTCGTTAGATGCGCGGACGTCCATTAGATTCCCGTCGTATTATTATTTTTTTATTTTAAAAACTAATAAAAATAAAGAGATATGATTTTATGACATCTCAGACACATTTTTTTTCTACGCTTTCTCGAAGTCCCATTGTTACAAAGACATATGTTTGCAAAAAATTTAAAAGTAATTGCGGCAGGTGTAGGTCGATAGTTCACCGGGCCAAAATATAAAACACCGCAAATCTGTAGAACATGCGATATCTACTTGTGTCTAAATTTACATGCTGTTGAAATTTGCCAGATTTGTTTCGAAAATATTGGAGAAGTTGATGAAACAGATTTGGAATTTTAATTTTATTAAAATTAACTATATAAATGTTTTGTAGTTTTTAGAAATTTGCAATACATATAACCATAGTTAAATTAATTATTTGCAATAAATTGACGAAACAGGATTAGTAAAATATTACTATGCATATATTAAAGAGTGTGCTAATAAAAACATCGATAAATTATGCGATAATCAGCCGAGAGTCTACCAGACTCCTAGCGACTACTCGCGTTCCATCAAGGTGCGCGCCTAACGCAGTGCTGAATACAAATTACTGACATTTTAGTTCTTCTAATTTATATTTCAAAATGTATACGTAATAACTATATACTGCTGATGAAGAAGATTTAGCGATCACTAGGAAGGGAGAAACAATATATTTTTCTCTCGCTTCCTTCTGGCACCTTCAAGTTAGGCGCATGCCAAATTTCTGTAATTTGGTTGGCTAAAGTTGTATGCCGCCGTCAACTATTTGAACTTTGAAAGATGTTTCTTTACAATCCCCATCTTTTTATTATTTTATTCTTTGTACTTCTATTTGTTTTATATTTATTTTAATTTAAAAAATTATTTCGTATTATAATTTTAACATGCATAATTATTATTTTATACAATTTTTATTATTTAACAACAAATAACTATTTAATTTTTATTTTTCATTATATTTGGATGTACTGAACATTCAGATTTTAAATGATATTATTTTTATTATTACTACTGATTTTAATATAATTCTATTTTATAAATATTACTATTTCTTAAATAAAGTTCTAATGAATTATTTTTTTTAAATATAATTATTTTTTTAATTTTCGTCATATTTAACATAGGTATATTACTTTACAGTATATTCAGTTTTTCTTTATTTGTGAAAAATTAAAGTTTTTTTAATATTATAATTTTGACATATGTAATTAGTATTAATCAATTATTTTCATTTACTAAAATGTGTAAATATTTTTTTTTTATCTCCTAATAGGATATTAAAATTTTATAACCATGTGTAAAATATTATTTTTTTATAGCAGATTTTAAAAAGTACTTCTATTAAATAAAAGATCGATTCTCAAGAGTTTTAACTAATTTAGAATTTATTTATTTTTATACGACACTTCGAACAGTACGTAATTAATGATTTATATAAAATGTTACATTTAAATGCATTAAATGCAATGTATCAATTTCATAAATTTTATTAAATAAGAATTGCAGCATAATAGACACCCCTAAAAAAATTGCGCACATGAAAAAATATATTAAAAACGTCTATGAGTTAATAAGTTTGCAACGTGCCATAGAAAAAATATTCAGTACGCTTATTTATCCACGCCTGCGCATAAATATGCTCTTACACTAGGAAGAGAGATGAACATATATTCCATCTCCCTTCATCGTGGTCGCTGTTCTGTATAGTAAAATACGAGTATCAGCAGTATGTAGATAGTAAGTATATTATAATATACGAGGGCTGCCTAAAAAGTATTTGACCTTCATTTTTCCCAAGCAATATAGTGAAAATAGGGAACGGTGCACTTTCTACTAAGGCGGAGAACATTTTCATGTACATACCTTCGCCATCGAGTACATCAGTTGCTGCTTGATAACTGTTTTGTGAGATGTTGCACCAAGTGTTCGTCGGATTTCCGATTCGTTCGAAATTACTGAACGTGCTGAACAAAAATGCTACATAATGAATTATCTTCAGTTATCACGGTCTCAAAAAACATGAATGTAGACAGACTCCTGTGAAACGCCAAGATGAAGTTATTTTTGTTCTTGGCAAGTGACGATCCGGTGTACATATATACATATATATATATATATATATATATATATATATATATATATATATATATGTCATAATAATTATGTTTATGAATTAAGTTTAATATCGATTTCAGTTAGTTAAAAGTATGGCATTTTTAAGATTTACCACAAAAAAAAAATAAAACAATGTGTAATGTGTATTTAAATATAAATTATTATTTCAAATATACATATTGTCTCATATTTGAATTAGACTTCATTATTCCGGCCTATTGGGTATTCCAAGACTAGAAAAATTGACTTTTTAGAGAGTCCTCGTATAACATTCCTGCCAACAAATATGTATAACATCGAGTATTACAATGTACGAGTATGCAATCCATCCTTCAGGATATACAACCTGGAGAAAACGAGTTTGTTTATGTATGTGCATATATTGATTATGTAATTGTTACATTTGCAGTATACCATTCAGAGGGAGAGGGGGTCCTAGTGCTGCGGTACTCCGTGCTGCCCAGTCCGGACAACACCAGCCTGCCTGCGCCCTGACCTCATCGCACTCTGCTACATCTTACTTATATCTTATAATGTATTGCTCATTATAGAAAATAAAGATTGGCAACATTGCTTTGTTCATGTAAACAAACAAAAAAGTTAAACTTAAATATAAAATTCTAAAACTGAAAATATTTTTCCTTATTCTACAAGGCAAAGTATTTGCTAGAATTAAAAGTTTATAGTGAATTTATTTAAATTGAAATTACTAGCAATATCTCCATCAGGTGAAAAATAAACATTATTGTTTCAAAATAACCTCAAAAAAAACACGTGCAAAAAATATGGAATACAAAATAGATGAAGTTTTACAAAAACTACAAATTCTAGACGATATTAAAGAAGATGTGAAGAAAACCAACACGGATCTTCTGTCATACGGTGGCACAATAAATACAAATTCAGAGAAAATTGAAAACCTGGAGTTAAAATTTGAAGAACAACAAAAACGTATAAATGTTTTAGAAAAAGGAGCAAAGAGAAAAATTTTAATTATCTTTGGTATAGAAGAATCGGAAACAAGTCTTTCAGAACTTATTAGTTACGTAATAAAATTCATAACTGAAAATCTGAAGGTAAATGTTTCAAACCACGATCTAGAAAATATTTTCAGACTGGGTCAAAAACATGGGAAATGTAGACCGGTTCTAATTCAATTTTGCTTCGCAAAAACTAGAAACATGATATTTAATAATAAAAAGTTACTAAAGGGTACGAAATGGTTTCTAAATGCTGATCTAACATCACAAGAGCAATTGTCCCGTAAATCTTCACTAGCGGAAAAGAAAAGACTGGAAGCGAAAGGCCGCAAAGTCACTATTATACGGGATAAACTGAATATTTCTTCTCCAAACGGCACCCAAGTGACCCAGAGCACTAAAAGAAACCGGGAACCCTCCGAAGACTCGCCTACAAAGTCATCTCAAAGATTGAAAATCAGTCGTCAATGCAGCCAGCAGATAGGCAACCAAAATTCCATTAGTGTAGTCCAGTGCCAAAATTCTTTTTTAGATTAACAGCTGCACCATTTCCGGATGACTTTTTTGGTTCGTCGGGCAACGGTGATACAACCCTAAGAGACGCAAATATGTAAAGACTTACAAAATCAAATAAAAATAAAAGTAAGGTAGTTTTGAAAACAGTTAATAATAAAAATATAAGTGTCAATTCTACATATCACATCTGTCTAATATTTTGGAATGTTAATGGAATAAATCATTTTCTTAATTTAGATAATGAAACCAAAGACAAAATTGAACGGAGATGTGATACGTTTATGCGAAACTTGGATGAAAAATGCGTTAGCTTATCTACCAACATTTATGAATGATTATATTATCGTTGGTCACTGTAATGCAGTTCAAGATAAAAGTGTTGGCAGAGCCAATGGAGGTCTCCTGATTCATACAAAGAAAAATAAGCATTTTACGACATTACTAATTGATAATTCAAATCTATGCTTAATTATAGAATTATTAACAGGTGAATCAAAATATATAATTTTTTTCTCTTATTTAAAGCCAAGTCTAGACATTTTATACATAGAATTAGTAGCAGAAATGCTGTTTTTTATTTTAAAAACTTATAGATTCCATGTTATTATAGTTGCAGGTGATTTCAATGCTCACGTAGGGAAGCTAAATCAAATTTCATATATTCCTGTCGCCAAATGTGCAAGTACTTCGAGAGCCATCACATGTTGCTACAAATACAAGAGGCATAAAATTGGTCACATCTATGGAAAAATTAGGTTTTTACTTGCTAAATGCTCGTACAAAAGGGGATATACCAGGTAAATATACTTTTCTGAGTGTAAATGGGAAAAGCACGATTGACTTGCGTGGGTAAATATAGACAATTTAAATAGGGTAGAATCATTCTATATTAAGCCAACATTGTCTTACTCTAATCACAGCATGTGAACTATAAATATTAGAGACTTAAGTCGTCCATTAAAAATTAACTATAGCATGGAGAATTCACATAGTACAAGTCCAGTATATGAAACCTGTTTCAAATTTAATTTGAACCTTATTGAATCGTACCATTACAATTTAAATTCGCTTAATAATATTTATTTAATAGCAGTGACACAAATGATCTATCAAACAATCTTATTGATGCTATCAAAGAATCCGCGTGTAAATCAAGACTGGTTAAATTGAAAAGAAAATCTGCAAATTCAATAACAAATCTACGTGATCACAAACCGTGGTACAACAATGATTGTCTTCGCTTAAAAAGAATATGCAAAAATAGTTTAAAACAATATCAAAGGGAACTATCTGATTAAAATCTCATAACATATATATATATATATATATATATATATATATATATATATATATATATATATATATATATATATATACCGGGTGTCCCAGCTCGACCGACACATGGGAGTTTTACATGGGAAATCAGTTAATTATGAATAGTATCTCCCCAGTGCAACATATTCACTTCAAATTTTGTATATTTATAGGAGAATATTAATTCTATGGATCACACTTATTGGAAATATGCAATTTCGTCTGCAGGGCGAGCTTTATTAAATTTAAAATCTAATATTTTCGTTGAAAATCAGTCAGCCATGGAAATAAAAGAAAATATCTATGTGACAGTTCTAAAAGTGAATGACATGCCATTGTAGATATTTATATTTTTGTAATATTGGTATATTATTTAACAAAAAGAAACTAAATTCAACTTAAATAATATTAAAATACAGGGAATAAGAATTAAAATCAGTGATACTTCACTAAATTGTCAGATAAATATTTTCTTTTATTTCCATGGCTGTCTCATTTTGAACGAAAATATTAGATTTTAAATTTAATAAATCTCGCCCTGCAGACGAAATTGCATATTTCAAATAAGTGTGATTCATAGAATTAATATTCTCCGATAAGTATACAAAATTTCAAGTTAATATCTTGCACTGGGGAGATACTATTCATAATTAACTGATTTCCCATGTAAAACTCCCATGTTTTGGTCGAGCTGGGACACCCGGTATATAGACATAAGCATTTGGGAATCATTCTACAAAAACTTATTTAAAGTAGACACCCGTTCTTTTATTTAATTTTCAGATTGCTTACACCCCTATCTAGATGGAAATATATCTCTGGACGAACTAGAGTTCAGCTTGTACAAACTAAAACTAAATAAGGCTCCAGGCTGTGATGGGCTAGCAAATGAATTTTATAAATATCTTACACCGGAATGGCACCACTATTTGCTAAATTTATTTAATAATGTTTTATCATCTGAAAACATTCCCTCAGCCTGGAATAGCATAAATACTTTTTTTGATGTTTAAGAAAGGAGATAAAATTGATCCAACAAATTACCGCGGCATTGCGCTTGTAAATACTATTTGTAAGGCTTTCACGCAAATATTATATTCTAGAGTGCAACATTGGTGCGAATCAAATAATATTTTAAACGAATGTCAGGCGGGTTTTAGACAAAATTTTCGTGGACTTTAAAAGAGCATTTGATTCCGTAAACCACAATACTCTGTGGCATAAACTCTATAGTAACGGCTTTTCTACGAAACTAATAAGAATATTACAAAATTTATACAATAATGCCTCTATGCAGATCAAATTAAATAACTTATTATCTAATCCAATTCGGATTAACAGACGAGTCTTACAAGGTGAAATTCTTTCGCCGCTATTGTTTGCTGTATTTCTCAATGATATTTGGGATTATTTTACCAAGGCAGGGGCTAAGGGTTTAAATATAGATGGTCACAATGGCGTTCTTATTTTGGCATATGCTGATGATTTAGCTATTTTATGTGATTCCCCTGTTGATGTGAGGAGAAATTTAAAATTATTGGAAAGTTATTGTGAACGTAATAGTTTGGAGGTAAATACCACAAAAACAAAAATTCTTCATGTGTTTAAAGGCAGGCCTAAAAAAATCTCCAGTCCTTTTATCTACAACAATGCAACAATGGAAGTTATAAGCACATATAATTACCTAGGACTAATGTTATCTTCTTCCGGTAAGTTCAATATTGCGGCAAATGAGAACTATAAAATATCAATACGTGCAATTTACACTGCCAAAAACCTGCTCTGCAAAGGTAAAACAGAGAGCTGGAATGAAAAAATTGTATTACTTCATTTAATAGTAAACGCTACTGTCTTGTATATGGCAGAAATTTGGGGCCCTCAACAAACTTAAATTGTGGAAAAAACGCAAATACAATATCTAAAAAGTATCCTCCACTTACCAATTAATACGCTTAACCTAATTAGACTAGAAACTGTCATAATTCATTTGGAGGCAGAAGTATGGAAACGAATTTTGAAATGGCGCGCAACAATTTGCGTATGTCTGATGATAAGCTCCCAAAGTTAATTTACAATAGACTAGTTGCACTATATAAATCAACTCATAATAACATGGACTTTAACTGGTTCAGTCAAATTAATATTTTTATGAATAAGATGGGTTTTGAGCTAACTTTTTCTAATCAGTATATTTCTAAAAATGATATTGAAATTATAATTAATTCTTTTAAAAATAGTCTCATTCAAAATGATCTCGACAGGCTAGCTGACTCATCCTTCAATTCTTTATATAAATTGATCAAATCTGACTTTGGAATAGAAGATTACTTGTTATTAAACATGTCAATAATAATACAACAAATTGTATGTCAAATTAGATTGTGTAGTGATAAAGGGCTCAAGATATTTTATCGAAACAATAAATACGAACTTGTAGCACCCGAAGTTTGTTCCATTTGCAACCTTCACGAAAGCGAAGATTTATTCCATTTTTTTGTTCATTGCCCTATTTACCAAAGTTTAAGAAATACTTATGTAAGTAACTATAACATCCAAAAAATTACGCAGTATAATATAACATACCTGTTTAAAGATTTAGATTACAATAAAATAAATTATATATTTTTCTATACTGTTGCTGCATTTAAACTACGTAGTTTTTGTCTAAATGAATAAGATACAAAGGTAACTGTTGTTTAATTATTACTTATTTTTCTATAAAGAATTTCGTACTTTTCACTTAGCATGTTTGTTTATTTAAATGTTTATATAACTTTATTATTTAGAGCTACTTATTTTATGGTATTTGAAATTAAATTTAGTTTTATAGTCAACAGACACTCTGTTGTATTGATATATACATATATTACTGTTATTATTTATTTATTCGCTATTATGTAATATGTTTGTTAAAGATACTTATTTTGAATTATAAAATGTGTTGTCAATCATTTGTATAGGAGTACTCCTGAAAGCAAATAAACTTATTATTATTATTATTATTATTATAGAAAATATAATATAATGTAACGGTTGAACCTTAGGGCCATTATTAATTAGTATATTTGTTTATATTGTTAATTATTGTTTTGTATTGTTAATTTAAAATTTGAAGATGTTATCTGGTTATTCGGTTGTATTCCAAATTCTGATCATATGAGTCATGGGCAATGAGAAGTCTTCGTGGTAAACACAGTTAGTTTGCTTTCCCAGGGGTTATTATCAACTGGAAAAATATGGAGACGAATGTCTGTGTTTATTTCGAGATTTTTCTAGCCAATCAGAAACAGAATTTGTAATGTCATCGGATAGCAAGAGAACCATGAATAACCAAATGTTAGAAAGTTAAGGAAGTTAAGTTGGGGTAGTCCGATGAAGAAGTCAGGGTAGAGTGAAGTCAAACAATAGTCATGTAAGTAAGATTGTGTGTAAGGAAATGTAAGTAGTATTTAAGTAATTTTATTATATAGAATTTTTTACTCATTACATGTAAACTTGTCGTGCTCAGTTATTTTTATATTATTATTGTCATAGTATGTAAGTTGTTTTGCAAACCTTTATATATTCTATATCCATATTTATTTAACATAATTCATTGTTAAGTTTCCCCTTTGATTTTTATTACTTGAAACCCTCACATTTAAAGTAGTTTTGGTTATTTTTACTTAAAAAATAACCTGGTGGCAGCAATAAATAAAATTTATATTAACAAACTATCGACATTCAATTCAAAATACAATTAAACTCACAGACAGACACATCCCACCGCTTTTGGTACAATAATAAAAATAATTAAATGTTCTTTATTTCATTTTGAAATCATAAACTTGTTTGTATGTTCTCAAATGATATATGTAATTTCGCTTTTATCGCCCGAGGGCATATAAAGTTGCTAAGCAATAGTTACTTAAAATTAAAATTGTGGTTAATGTATAAATGCCAAACAATACAATACATTTTTATTTTGATTAAATAAGTGTTTAGCATTTCTAGAAGTATTTAAATTCCTCTTTGTATAAATCTTTTGAATTTCTAGAAAGCAACTTGGTTTGTTCAACCTCATTTTCCAATAATATTTCGCCAGAATAATCAGTATATGGCGCTACATATATATATTTGACAGTAACAGCAAAACTTCGATTATATTTAATTTGTTTAAGAACCAACAATTAAACAATCCCAACTATCTATAAAGAAACCATAGCATGGAATATACAGGGTGTTCGAAAAATAGGGGACCAAATTTGGAAAATATATTAATCAACCCAAAACAAGAAAATAATCCTAATATACCCATGTCCGGAAACGAACCATTTTGGAATAAAACACTCTTTTGTTTGAATTTTGAATTTATTTTTAGTAATGTTTTTACTCTCAAAATTACAATAGTTGTTCAAAATGTCCTCCTTGAAGTTGCATGCAACATTCTAGAAGTCTTTTCATTGATTGTCGGACACGTTCGAATATTCCTGGTTTAAGTCTTTTACTATTGAAACAGTCTATGATTCTTTGCCGCAAATTCTCTACGTTATTAATGGGTGTCGAATAAACTAAGCTCTTTAAATGAACCCAAAAATAAAAATCAAACGGATTCAGTCTAGTGAACGTGGAAGCCACGTAGTTGGACCACCTCTGCCTATCCACCGATCAAGAAATAAATTTTGAAGATATTGTCTTACTTAGAAACTAAAATGTGGAGGCGTGCATAAACCACATATGATGCCGTGTGAATAGTGAAACATTCTCCAATAAATTTGGTAAATTATTTTTCAGATAATGTAGATACAAATTTCCTGTTAATCTGTTATGCAAAAAATAAAACCCTATCAACTCATCTCCAACAATACAATATTAATAGAAAAGCTTCAAAACAATATCAAAATAATTTAATTACGGTGACAACAAATTTTGACAGTTACTAAGGAAATGTAAATAAACAAATTACAAGTATTAACGTAACTATTTTAATTTTGACAGTAAAAACATTACTAAAAATAAAATTCAAAATTCAAACAAAAGAGTGTTTTATTCAAATATGGTTTGTTTCCGGACATGGGTATATTAGGATTATTTTCTTGTTTTGGGTTGATTAATATATTTTCCAAATTTGGTCCCCTATTTTTCGAACACCCTGTATACCTGCAGATTTAATCATGTCATATACCGATGGCCTGTATCCTGGTTTTGATTATTTTTACAATTATTTCTGTGTCCACTAATTCCACTTTTTACCTCCCGCCTATCAATATATAGATAAGAGAGATATTGTTTTTGGTCATAGTTCTCGATTCCGGTTTTATCATTTTAACAGTGATGTCTGTAAGTTTATGTCTGGGACGATAACTCGAATACGATAAATACTGGGTGGCCCAGCGAAAATTATCAGCGCAATTTTTGGCCACTTAACATCAATTTTGCAAAAAACCCTCGAACACGTCCATTTTTAGTATAAAGGGGGACACCTGAATGGATTAGTACCAATGGCATAACTTCAACCCTAAAATGGGTGTGGACTGCACTTCAAAATTTTAAATGGAAAAGGGTGTCAAACATGACACAGTTCGAAAGGCCTTTCAATTCTCTTTTCAACCGTTTTTTTATTTTTTTCAAATCCGATCATTAGTTCCAGAGAAATATCGTTTAAAACAAATTTTATCAGGTGTTTAAAATTGCCATCAAGTAGGCTTAAACAAATGACGTTTTTTGCAAAATTAATGT
This sequence comes from Stenolophus ochropezus, assembly GCA_035578165.1. NCBI lineage: Eukaryota > Metazoa > Arthropoda > Insecta > Coleoptera > Carabidae > Stenolophus > Stenolophus ochropezus. The sequence goes on from JAQOWZ010000025.1 coordinate 4,537,744, forward strand.
TAAGTGGCCAAAAATTGCGCTGATAATTTTCGCTGGGTCACCCTGTATAAAAAATAATATTTGGTGTTTAAGAGTTGTAAACAAATATGATGAACTGATTAGACTTTGATTATAAGTGGTTCATCGAAAGTAGTACTTTACTGGAAACTTTAAAATGTTTTTCCTAAAAATACTATTTTTTTTTGTAAAATGTGATGTCATTAATTATGTATGTTTTTTATTTTCCACCGATTTGTATAAATACTTTTGTACATAACTTCCGGCTAAAAAGTAAAATTATATAAATTATATTAATTTTACATATCGTTGAGTCTGAGGAATATCCATAAAACAGATGAGTTATTCGTATTGTAACGTATATTTGAAATTGAAGTACGGATATTTATATAATTAAATTTAATGAACGAATAATAAATAATAAAAATAAGTAACACTTTAAATGAACAAATATAAACACTAATTTACTTAAACACTTAATACAACGCACTATTTATTTACACGATAAATAGAATTTATGTTCTCCACTCGTATTAAAATTAGTCTGTATTCGCGGACTTTTCTACTCAGGTTAAATACTAGAGCAATTTAATTCTGAAATTTCTCGCACATTTGATGGGACAGAACAATAGAAGCGTTGCTAAGAGAATGGTGTCTAAAACTCGTCTGGACCTGTCGCCCGCCGCGTGACCTTGGGACCGCTACAATATGTTCACAAAATTTGACATATGCTGACATCAGATTTGACGTAAGTAATTTTAAAAAATGAAATAAGAAACTATGAAGAAGTTTTATTATATAGTTTACAAAAGTGGAAGAAATACGTAAGCAATATATTTGCATGCGCGAATCAAGCTTAGTTCGGTTCTAGTTTTAGTAACGCCAAAAATAGATGTTTTAGATATTTTAGAACATATTACTATACTGGCGGGAGGTAATGTGTTGGACACATCAGATTTTTTTATATTTTAAAGTTTTGGGTAAATGTGTGAAACAATGAAACAACGTTGAAACCAAAGATGTTTAATCCGTAAGGATTAAATTATGGATGATACAACCAAAGAATGTTTATTGGTTTATTTTCATTATTATTTGTAATTAATTTATTTTCAAAAAACTAAAGAGTTTTATTTAAGTTTTTTAATTTAAAATTAATTTATGTAATATTGTGCACTTGAACAGTAATTTCTAATAATAATAAAAATAAAGTAACGCAGCAGAGTTGCCCCGATTCGAATCTCTCAGGGGAACGACATCACTAGTAACCCATTGTATTCGGCTCAAAGACGCAACACCTTTAAAACAGCGCTACCAACCCCGTAACCCAAAAATGCAGGCCATCATTAACGAAGAAGTCGAGAAAATGTTGTCCGATGGCGTCATCGAGCCCTCACAGAGTGCATGGAGCTCTCCAGCCGTGATAGTGCGAAAAAAAGATGGTAAACCACGCTTCTGCATGGACTTTCGACGGCTGAACGAGGTCACACTCGACCTAAAGCAAGGATACTGGCAGATACTGCTATCAGAGGACAGCAAACCTCTTACCGCGTTAACCGTACCTGGGAGGGGGTTATTTCAGTTTCGTGTAATGCCATTCGGCCTGCACGCCACCCCTGCCACCTTCCAGCGCTTGTTAGACTCCGTCATCGGACCGGAAATGGATCCGTACGCAATTCCCTACTTAGATGACATTATCGTAGCCAGCCGCACCGTAGAGGAACACGTGGAACACTTGAAAAAAGTGTTCAAACGACTTCAAGCAGCCAATCTCCGTCTTAACCCCGAAAAATGTGAGTTCGGAAAAACCCACATACGGTACCTCGGTCATATCATCGGTCCAGACGGAATTCACACAGACCCGGACAAGGTCGAGGCTATCCAGGCCATGACCACCCCCCAGAACCTTCGACAACTCCGCCAATTTTTAGGGGCTGCTTCTTGGTATCGCCGGTTTATTCCCGGTTTTACCCGAATCACGCAACCGCTAACAAAACTACTCCGAAAACAGGAGAAATGGGTCTGGGGAGAGAACCAAGCCCAGGCATTTCTTCAACTCAAACAGGCCCTATTCACCGCCCCCACGTTAGGGTGTCCTGACTTCAAACGCCGCTTTTACCTCCAAACCGACGCCGCCAACGAAGGACTAGGAGCGGTCTTGGTACAACACACCAAAAATGGTGAGCAGGTGATCGCCTACGCCAGCCGCACCTTACACGGAGCCGAATTGAAATACTCTGTCACGGAAAAAGAGTGCCTCGCTATCGTTTGGGGAATCCAAAAAATGCGGCACTACCTTGAGGGTTACCCATTCACCGTCGTTACAGACCACCAGGCTCTGCGACGGCTAAATAAACTAAAGAATCCACCTGGCAGACTAGCACGTTGGGCGATGTTTCTCCAACAATTCGACTTTGAGGTGCAGTATCGGAAAGGAGCGTTGAACCGCGTAGCGGATACTCTGTCCCGTCAACCGCTAACCAAAGTCGAACCCAGTAAGCCTCTGGCCCGACTACTGTATTCGTGATAACAACCTGTACCGGCGGATAGCGGCAGCCCACGACTACGAGGGGGCCGAGTGGAAACTCTGCGTACCACGCACCGGTCGATCCAGGGTACTCAATGAGAACCATGACCAACCCACCGGAGGACACGCAGGGATCACAAAAACCGCCGCCCGCATAGCCGTCCGATACCACTGGCCCGGAATGTTCCGTGATATTGCTCGATATGTCCGCCAATGCCCGGTGTGCCAAAAATTCAAAACGAGTCAGCTCGGATCAGCAGGTAGGATGCAGCCCCCCAAAATCTACCAGCCCTGGGACACCGTAGCCGCGGACATTATGGGACCATTACCCACCTCATAAAGGAGTAATAACTACCTGCTAGTAATACAGGATAGAATGACTAAGTGGGTAGAGTGCCGAGCCCTTCGACGAGCCACCGCGGCCACCATCACACGAGCGTTCCAGGAGCTGATACTTTTTCGATACGGTTGCCCACGTGCGGTTATCACGGACAACGGCACAGAGTTTGCTAACCAAACGTTGAGGGAGACTAGTGGCGCTAGGTATACGTCATCTCCAAACGCCTCCATATACCCCGCAGTGCAACCCCGTAGAGCGCGTTAACCGGGTTCTGAAGACAATGATAGCCCAATATTGCCAGGAGGACCAAAAGTCATGGGATGAGCATCTACCTGAGCTAACCATGGCTATCAACACCAGCCAGCACGACTCCACCGGTTATTCCCCGGCGTTCCTTAATTATGGCCGCGAACCACTGATGACCGGTCTTTTCTATGAAGCCACCTAAAATGGAGAAGACGAAGCAGCACCAACGGAGAAAAATCACATCCCGGAGGAACTGAAGACACGCCTAGAGAGATTAAAGGATCTCCGCGAACTCGCTAGGATCAAACTAACTCGGGCTGCAAACATACAGGCCCACTACTATAACCGGCGTCGTAGAGCTTGGCAGCCACAGCAGGGAGAGTCAGTTATGAGGCGGGAGCACCCCCTCTCCTCCGCTGTCCGAGGCTTCGCCGCAAAACTCGCCCCTCGATATTCAGGGCCTTGGACGATTGCCAAACGTCATTCAGCGAACGTGTATGACTTACGTGGAGCTCATGGTCGCCTACTAAGGAGAATCCACGTGAAGGACCTGAAACAGGTTCCCGCTAACCAACCCATCCCGTTTCAGGATGTCAGATACCGCCGCTCCATGGGTGAGGAAACCAACCCGTCCCACTAGGGTGGGAGGTAGGGCCGGCAGCAAGCCCATCATGCTGCCAATACAGGGACGGGTCGCCCGCAGGATCCGCCCCTACCAAAAACCAGTGATACTGGCTAACCAGGTCATCCGACCTGCGTCCAACGTAACATCGGAAATTTCCGCCAGACGAAAAATCCCGGTGCCTACCTGGAAACCCGGCGATGGTGACGAGGCCTTACACAAGGCCCTAGTGGCACGATTTGGGCCCTACCCTGCGCAACTACAGGTACCACCCATTATCCGGCCGTTCCGGTCACCGTCACCCGAAGGTGATGTTATCGACCTGACTACGTCTTCCATACCGTCCGACACCGAAGCCGAAGGAGACGTAGTTCCGGTCGAACAACGGCTCGGAGGTAGCCAAACACTACCTGCAGAGGCAACAGATAGACAACAATAGATCACCCCCTCCATGCACACCGCCACCGTCGAGCAACACTGCCGCAGGAACCACAGAGGACGCCGTCGCGGAACTCTGGGATATTTTGGCGTCGCTGAGTCCCGAAGCGCCGCAACATCCCGCACCAGAGGTTCCCCAACCGAAACCGCCCGTTCCGACCGAGGTTCCAACACGTCCCGAGGACTACAGCGCCTGGGTTCAATCGCTGCGTCCACCTGGAGTGCCGCTGAGAAAAAGGATGCGCATCCGGCTGCCCTCTGGCCAGCGCATTACTATTCCGCCGGTCCGACGTTAGGTGTTTTAGTGCGCAAGTGCAGTGTCTCCTCCTACAAATATTGCCCAGGCTCTGAACATTGCAAATGCTACCTGTGGACAACTTTCCTCTCTATAGTTAAGTATAGTTAAGTTTCAAGGTTCCTCTAATTTCGTTCACCTAGGCTTAAGGTTTCACTAGTCGTTCAGTTTTTTTGTCACAACATGTGATATATACCTAGATTAAGTTTAGTTTTAAGCGTTAAGTTTGTTTATTTAAAAATTGTTGAGTATAATTATGTTATGACATACTTCCGGTACCTTCCTTACGTTTTCCTTTTTTTTCTCTCCCGAAGTAACTCGGGGATGTGACGAAATAGAACGTCACAAAATATATCTCTAAGATACGAACCATCTCGTCTAAACGCGAATTCTAACCCGGCTACTGAGTTAACCAGTAGCTACCCGTTTAATTAAACTAAAACGTATAAAAACCAGGGCCGAAAGGCTGTTGGGACAGTGTTAGATGGCGATTACTAGTGTGTAGACCTAGTAGCATTTCCGAGACAAATTCACCAAGTGAGCATTTCCGTCTTTTTACCGTATAACCGTCTATTCCGTGAGTTCTCCACGTAAGTCACTACCTCAAGAGTTTGACTCCATTGTTTTGGCTATCATCTCCTTCGTCGTGGCTCGTTGTGAGTTAACCACCTCTAAGTCTAGACGCCGCCGGTGTGTAAACCCGGGCGTCGACAACCACGAGGTAGCGTGTCAATCCAGAGCCACCACGAACGAGCCGCGTCTTACAAATAGTGTAACTGTTCACAAAACAACCGGGCCGTAAGTTTAGCCGTTACTGTATTGCCCGTCGTCGTGTCTTATTGTGAGTTTAACCGCCTCCACGTCTAGACGCCGCCGGTGTGTACACCCGGGCGTCGACAACCACAAGTTTGCTTGTCAATCCAAAGCCACCACGACGAGTTCGTTGCTTCACCCTCGCGTGCGCATCACCTGGTGCCCGGCGAACCGTTGCAAGTGTTACCGTTTCAAACGTCTCTATACTGCCGGCGTGTATACCCGGGTATCGGAGACCACGAGGCTGCGTACATATCCAGGTCACTCCCAAAGACACTTGCCGCGAACCTCAAACTCCCTCACGATACATCAAGTTCGCTGTAGGGACCCGTTGTTAGCTAACCGTCTCGAAGACGCGGTTCCGCCGGTGTGTTCACCCGGGTGCCGACGTCTACGAGACTGTGTGTATCCAAGGCCCGTACACCTGACCTGGTGACATCACCGTCGGTTCACCACGTCCCTCGTGTCGCCGTCGGGACGTCCCGCGTCGATTGTAACTGACCCCACTAAAGTGAATTACGCAAACTGCCCGTACTTGCCGCCTATTTTTAGGCCATCGCTATCAGTGTTGCCGCCCCGACGCTCGGCGTCGTTGCTACATAAACCCGTTCCCCAGGTTCCCTTTACTTCCCAAGTCGCCTCCTCTTACAGCCCCCCTCCCTACAGAACCACAGTTCAAACTCTAATAAAAGGACGTCCTTTTTTACATCTAAGACTGGTGTTTTATTTAATAAAAACGACCCGAATTTCTCCGTCCTGCTATCCGGACCGTTGGCGCCCGAGCATTCCTCGCCAACATTCCTGTGACGTGTTCACCAAAACACGTTACAATACTGACTAAACCGTATTTATCCCACGTAATGTTCTCATCTGATTTAAGTATATTTAAAAAAATATTCGCTTTTTTGCGGATTGTTTTCGGTAGAGTATTTAAAATTATATCGTCAGCTAATTGCTCTTTAATTTTAATATATGGCAACTGTTCTTTTGTTTCAATAGAAGCGGCTGCGGTGCTGGTGGTGTCGTCAATTAAAGGAATTTTGACAGGTTCGCGTAGTTGTTTTTGAAAATGGAGATATCGTTGAAGATTTTTTTGATATAAAGCCCATTTTTCATAATCAGAAATTTTTAAATTTAATACTTTTTTCATATCTTTATCAGGTTGCGTGGTTATATTATTATTATCAGTTACGGTATTTTCACGAAGTTGGTGTAACGTTTCCGGCGTAATTAAAACATATTTTTTAGCATGTTCCATTTTAACTCTTATTAAATATACTACTTAAAATTCCGGAGATAAGCGGTGCTATTAACAATGGGACGAACGCCCCTCCTGACTGAACTAAAATCTTTTTCTTTTGTTTCCAATTATCTCCTCGTTTCACAAGTTTACGTAAAATTTGTTTATGACGCTCAAGATTATGACGTTGTTTTTTATTTAGAGGGACTATACCACGTAGAATATTGTGTGCACATTCACAGATACAACGAACGTTATTACTGTCTGCGTTTTTCAACAAAACAGCACGCTGGTTTGGTTTCAATGAATGTAACGCACGCAGGAAGTTTGCGTTATTGGTTAACGTTTTAGACATAATTACATAATAACCTCTGGCAACTTCGTATTATCGTATTTATACTTTTTCTTCGGTATATAGACGTAAACTTGTTCGTTGCGCACGGTTCTAAATCTACTCCAATCCGGTGTAGATTGTTTTAAATCGAAAATAAGGTAAGTATGGGGTTCTGAAGTAGCATCGTTGTATGCATCTTGAATAAATTTAGTATTCTCAGGGCAAACCTGTCGTGATAAATGTAAAATTTGTGCTTTATCTCGTGGATTCTTGAAATAAATTATGTAATGAGCATTCAATGATATATCACGCTGACCCTTGCCCTGATTAAATATATTCTGAGTAATGAAAAATACAGATAAATTTTTATGATGACTGCCCTTTGTAAAATATCAACCACACGTGAATCTGTTTCACGCATAAGATCATCTATTATTATTAAGTGCGGGTTATTTCCGTCAAAATTGTCCATATCTGGCAAACCTTGTTGAAAATTCAAATTAGGTATTGTATTATATAAACTCTGCCATGTGCTGTAAAACCAGGTAACTTTTGAAAAAACTGTATCGCACATGTTGATCAGATTTTTTAAGAAGTTAACGACAAAATAAGATTTACCACTGCCCGAGGGACCGGCCACAATGGCGTTAAAAGGATGTTTGAATTTGATAGGATCTGACATTTCGCCATAAAACAAAAGTCGGAAATGACAAAAAATTTACTGGACAATTCATTTATAATCTCAAATGAAAATAAAAACTCCCATAAACCTTTTTATTAAACGGTCAAAATAACAGGAAAACAGAAAGAACAACAATAAAGGTTTAATTATAATTTATTCTAGGTTTCTTAAAGTCATAAGGTACAGAAAAATGGTTATCCAAGAAACGACGTTTCATACATTTAACATTAAATATTTTACTCTCTGTACGCGTAATTACATCATGATCGAGAGTATTTCTTATATTATTAGATACAATAACAGGAGGATTACAATTTTCGTCGTTTTCTTTTAGTATCATTCTTTTTAAACAATCAAAGTTAATTATTTGTGAGTTTTTATAATTTAAAGTGAAACCTTTAACTTTACATATTTGTTTAGTTTCACGACTAACAGGATTATACACTTTATAGGTATAAGTTTTTGGTCCACCGGAAACAAATTCAGTGATATAACTCCCGGGACCATAACTGCTTAATTCATCGCTCAAGTCTCCTAGAAAATTACCTGTAGGAGGTTCATACATATCTGGTAAATGATAATAGATAATAGAGTCTGTATCATAATATAAAACTCGAGAATCTAGCTGGTGGAGGTACTTATGTAGATGTAATCTAGCTTGGGCTGTCGTGTATGCGGCAATAACAATATTTACTGTTTTGAGCTGCTCGAAAGCTTCTGTTTCATTCTCTCAGTTCACATATATCATACGTTCGCCTGCTGGAATAATCCTGTTAACGACGACCGAAGGGTTAGCTAGTAGATCACATAATTCCTCAGATGATGATAGGACTGTAGTACGTGGTCTATTCTCTGTTTGAGCGAATTTCCCTATTTCAAAATAAAAATTAGTTAGTTAACAATAATAATAATAATAAATTAATAATTACCCCAGAATGAATTTAGCATTAATTTAGCCATTGATCTTTTCCCAGAGTTTTCTTCGATATTTTTAGGATCCAGTGAAATTCCTTCTTTTTGTAAATAGTTTTCAATATAACGGGTTTTACTGACGTCGTCAATACAATCTGGAGGATATCCTGTAGCTTCCTGTTTCACTTTCATGAAATTATCTATATATTTTGCAAATAATACACCAGATTTAGTATCTTTGTTGTATACTGTTATATTATACTGCCAAATTTCGTATACATGTAATATTTTGTAACCATGTTTTACAGCCTGCTGAAGTTCATCTGACACCCATGTACCATTAAATTGTCTTTCTTTAATTGTATGTGAACAATTGTTCTGATTTAGAGTATCACAACATGTACGACACAACGAAAACATTAGTTTACCATGAACTTTACGCGGTAATACCGGATGAAATAAATTATCGGGCGGTAAAACTTTACATTTAATTAGACCCTCTATTTTATCAATATTATTATCAGAACCTAATATCTCGTGACACTCGTCGCCTACAAATATTTTCGGATGACCTATGGAATATTTCCCGTATTTGCAGATATATGGATAGAGACTACATACGTCGACATATTTAATTATTTCTCCATTTTCAATTTTTCGATAGAGAGAAACACAACCTGTCCGTCCTCCAAAAAATGAATCACGCGGTTTTAATGGTAAATAATTTATTAAAGGATGATTTTCTAACAATAGACGCTCCTCTTTATTCATAGCTTTTAATTGAATCCTAAACTGACATTCCCAAATTTCAATCACATTATAACGTAACTCCCTTAATTTTCGTAATTTTTCTTCAGTCCTCTGAAAACGTGCATTTAAGCTTTCTTTAGAATTGTTATAAATTTTTTCACTATCGCGATTTGTTTTGTAACACAATGTACACCCGTGATAAAAACAACCCATAAATTCAAATACTAAACGATCTGGAGCATAATACCCGTCAATTTTCAAATAATTTCCTAAAATAACTTCTTTCCCATAACCCGCATGTTCTATACGTATTTTTCGTAAAGTCTCCTCTCTAATAAGCCATTGTAATGCAATTTTTGATTGGTTTTCCGTAAGTCTGTAACCATTTGAAGGAATTATGGCTATGGTGTTAGCTTGTAAAAATTGTCTTCGGAATACACGATTGCAAGACGCAGCTATTGTTACGGCTTCCGTGAAAGGACATACGTCACAGTTTTCAATAAATGTTTTTCTAAATTTTTCACATGCTTGACGTAAGATATCAACATCTGAAATACAATATTCAACTATCTCATGTTCCATACTAAAAACAACATTATCACGAATCTGACTTGCATGCCATTTTAGAAAATCTTTCCTTGTATTCGTACTCATATTATCTGCATCATAATTGTCAATAGCTGGAACAGGACCTACGTAAAATTGATTCTCGTCCGTATTAAACAAATGCGGAAAGAATACTTTTCTCAAAGAAACTGGTAAATCCAATTGCTTTAGACAAAACAGACAAAGACATCGGTAAATAATTAATTGAATCGATAAATCGTATTTTGGAATTAATATCTATTAATAAAATTTTTGTACCAGTTAAAATTAATTTGGGTTTGAAATTATATATTTCAATTAAATATTTAAGAATAAATTGAGCATCAAAACTTTTTGCATTATGTGCAATACATGTTATTTTCTTAAACGATTTTTGTACTTTGCAAACGTATCGTACAAAGGATGCGAGAGGATCTGTTTTGAATATATGTTGACGAATACCGCATATACTACATGGTAAATTTAAATCCAGAATATCAAAACATTTGCTACATAACTGTTGTGCCACACATAAGTTCACTTCGTGAATCTTATAATTATTCTTGGTTTTCTCTTGCTTAGTTTCAAAATCATAATAAATAAATAACGAACCTTTATCTCTTTTCGTTTTTTTGTCTATTTTCATGTAACACTGGTGTCCTGGCGGCATAAACTCCATACATAATTTGGAATATATTTCGCCACATATATGTACTCTCTGACCTCAATGCTTATATAGTTTTAAACATTTCCTACATCTCTTGATATTATTACATATAGTTCCCACATGATTATTGAGACATTGTTTTCCGCGGAATCGTCTGTTACACTTAGTACATAAGAGAGATTCATTAGTAGGTAAACATGCAGGAGTACGACAACAGTAAGCACATGTATTAGCACAACGATGTTTACCGTGATATTTATACGGTTTATGACATGGTTCACAGAAGTATGAGACGGAAAAAGCTGCAGTTAAGCTTTTAATCACATTGTAGTGATTATTATGATAGAGTAAATTAAGTCTCGGTAGGTTTGTGTCCTTCAATCCTTCATAAATAACGTTGCCTACCCCTCCATATTCGTGCACGACTATATTATAATCCGATAAACATCTTTGGAATTCTATAAGTTCCAGTAGACTGCATCCCTCGACAAGTATATTTACACCTGCTTTTACAATAAGTGCCTGAGCTCTTGCCGTCTGTATACATGATTGGTTTTTTGATATAGTTTTAAAATCTTCTTCCTTTTTCACCTATGATTCGGCAACAACTAATGCCCTTGGTAAACATAAATTATCAAAGTTTGTTATTTCAATTATACCATGTTTACGTTTGGATAATTCAGCAAAGGTTAATCCACGGTCATTCAGATTCCTACCTCTTCCCACTGGTACAGACACTCTTGTCAATTCTACCTTGAACTCTCCGTGAACAAATATATTTGCATTGCTCTGCATAACGTTACTTATTGCACTCCAGATGACATCGACATGTAACTGACTCACAAGTCTAAAGCTTACCCATATCGGTCCATTCTCAAGAGCAGGAGTATGCATAATTAAACCAAGAAAATCAGAGTCTGGAATTGATTTAATAATATATTTTACTAGATTTTTCAAACTATTTTTAAACCACTTTACAGGATTTATATCTACCGGAGGATCAATAAAACGAAACATTGTTCGTTTTCCTGTTAAATTAAACCTTCGCACATGGTTTTCAGTATTTGAAATTATGGAAAAATATTTTTTATAATCATCTTCGATGATGTTATTTTCGGGGTTTAAAGCTCCACTTCCACCTTGTAATGATATCGAATGTTGTGATTGAATCTGAGGTTTGCACGAATCGTCGATTATACTTTCACAAATATTGAAAAAATGTTTGAAATTTGTGTCTTCATTTGGTTTTTGCTTATTTCGTAAATCTTCTTCTTCTCCTTGAATTATTTCATCACAAATATTTTGTATGGATATTAGATTATTAATTTCATTATTTATATTATTATTATTATTAAACATTTTTATTTCACAAGGCTTTTAAATCACACGTGTTTGTCTTATAGTAAACAAATAAACAAAATGTACTACTGTATCCAGCGTACATGTCTTATAAAGAACGGTTCCCCCACTTTCTTTGTTTGATAATGAATTATGGATTCCGAAGCTGAGCGATACCTTTTTGTCAGGTAGCCAGCACCTGTGTCGGATAATGCCCTTCAGTGGCGTACACTGCAGGCATGCTTCGTACCTATCCCTTGTATTTTACTAATATGAATTGTTTTTTTCTCACCGCACGCCGCTGCTGGGTAGGGGTATTGAATATTAATCAAACCTAAGGATGTATTAAATAGTTTCCATTAAACGAAATAATACACAGTTAATAAGGTTTAAGTACATATGCTTTATTATTATTATAATTCGTTACAATTGAACAAATTCTACAAGGTTTGCTTTCTTATTTTTTCCGAATTCTTTAACGCCCATATACTTTAAACTTATATTAGTAATAGATTTCCTTAAATTCGATATTTCTTCATCCGAGATGTCGTCAAATCGTGCCGGAAGATAGGTGAGAAAATCTTGACATACTGCAAGTATTTTCCTCCCAAAGCTAGTATTGACACTTCGTAAATCAACAAGTTTATACGGTTTATTGATTTCTAATTCAGTGATTCGTTTGATTGTTTTGTCATTTTTCAACATTCCTTGTTCATTCAACAAGGAGAAATCCATTTCTGTAATATAAAATAATAATATTAGATACAGATAGGATAAGCTAATACACAGATATACGTACTCAATTTGATGTTTCCAGGGCAAACACTTCAGTTACAATGCTTATACCTCCAGATACCATCTTTCTTTTTATACAGTAAAAAAAAAATATATAATAATAAATAAAAAAGTTACAATAATCTACTCATATAGTAACAATAACCCAGAGAATCGTCAAAGTACGAACAAATATAAAAATTCCCAGTAATAAATTTGACTAAGCGACAGAGATCTCTACCTGGCGGTAAGGGACCTGAACATCATCCTCTAACTAAAAATTTACAAAGAAAATTTTTTCTCACGTCCATAAAACTCATAAAATTCACACACCTGCAAACTCAAATTAATCAACCCCTAACCATTTCCAGAATACTTGAAGCCAAATCAAAAGATTCATACATAACAAAAGAAACACCTGGCAACAAAAAGCCAAAAAAACTAATAAATGTCATACAAGTAGCAACCCTAATAAATCTACCCACACCGCCCCCCTCGGACAAAGGAAGCCTACCTTTCAAAATCGCCTCCCTTATCTTCTTTTATGTTTTTAATTATATTGTCCAAAAATATTATAAATAGTAGTGGACTTAGTGCTCCTCCTTGTCTTAAACCTTGCGTTCTTATAAATTCTTCCGTTGTTTCATTCCCTGTTCTTACATAAATGGATGTCTTTCTGTAAAGGCTTTTTACTTGTCATCACATTCACAATACACCTCTGGATTGGAACAAATTTAAATTTATGACAATAAAGAAAAATTAAGCAAACTTTAATACCTAATATATAAGGCATATAAAAATTTTAGGAAGTTATTAGGAGGTGGATATTTTGACCCTAACACACATTTACATTCGTTGCCATTTGCAGAACTGAATAAATCCAGCATTTCATTTTAAAAATTGTTTAAATAAATTAAGTACGTGACGCCAGATTTAGTTGCATCTGGCGTAATAAAAGAAAATTTTTCAGAAATATAGTACTGCTAATCATATTTTTGTAAGGTTTTAAGATTGTCTTAGTGACATTAGGTGATCTTTGGGTTTTGAAGCCGTCGCCATCCGAATCTAAACCAAACTTAATTATTTTTCTTATTTTATTCGTTTAATGTAGTATAGATGTAATATCTGAATTGCAATATCTATATGAAATTATATAAATTACAGTTTTTTTAATATTATTATGTATAATTAAGTAAAAAGATTAATTATTACTTACTTGAAGTATGACTAAGGAATTAAAAAGGCTGAAAGGTTCGTAGCCTTAGTAACTACGGACTTTATCAACTCTACACATTAATTTATTCTTACAAACTACAATATAATGATTAATAATATATATATATATATATATATATATATATATATATATATATATACTTTCAATTTATTCTTCTGGAAAATGCAGGTCTGACACTTGAGGTTATTTTAATAATTTTTAAATCTAAATTTTTATATGTCTTACGACCGTCAAACCAAACGAGAGAGAGTCCCCTGTATTAATATCGAATTTTGACAGGTCTTAACTCTGGAAACGATTCATGGCGAATGCCTCTTCTGATCGCGAGAGCAAGAAAATTGAAAATAACCACTTGCTCATCTTTTTTGCCTAACTAATAATAAATAATCTCTCAGCATTTTGGCGGTTTGTTTTATGGATATAAGCAGTAGCGACACTCTGCTTACATTTGGGTCGGCACACGCGTGAAAAGTCACCTCGGAGAATATGGGAACTGACGGCCTGGGCACGTGCAACAACTGTTATCTGACATTTTGATAATCTTATTATATTTTCGTTTGATTACGATTAGTTCTATTTTCTACATTTTATATATTTTTATTTTCTAATATTTTGGTAATCTTAAATTGATTATAATTTTGTTTAATTGTGATAAATACTATTTTCTATATCTTGTTTTTTTATATTCGAGTTTCTTTGCAATATTTGCATTTTATTTTTGCAACAACAGTCATCTGACATTTTGGTAAATTTATATTCATTATAATTTCGTTTGATTGTGATTAGTTATATTTTCTATATTTTATTTGTTTCTTATTCTCAACTTTATTTGTAATATATGCATTTGAATAGCTATTTTTATTGAAATGGAAAATATTATTGTTTTGTAGAATGATATTGATTCATTGATAATAATTATAAATAGATATTTTAAGAGTAAAACAAATTGTAGGAAAATTATCAGATATTTACACCGCTGAAAAGACGTCTATTTAACTATATGAACTCTAGCTGAAAGTTTAAAAATAATTTTTATATTTGAATATTATTTCAAAAATGAGGCAGAATAGGTAGGGCCAGAAGTCCCCGATTTTTAAAATTTATTCTCTAAACTACTCAAACTAGTTGAAATAGCGCTATTCCAATGTAATCTCGAAGAACGAGACTCGAAATATAATTTTATTTAAGATGATCCTTTCCGCTGACTTCAGTCTGAACAGATCTGAGTAATATTCTTGTGACAGTCTTGCTTTTCTAAATTTTGGAAACTAAACTGTCATAGTGACATTAGATGATCTTTGTGTCATGTCTTGAAGCCGTCGCCATTCGAGTCTAAATCGAACTTTATTAATTTTCTTATTTTATTCGCTTAATATTATTAACTGTCGAATCTTGTAACGTAAACTAATAAAGTTCTTCATCCGAGGCTCGTCAGTGATGGATAGTAAGTAGAATTATTACATCACATTTGTAGTAGTAGTGTAAGGTGTTAAACCTAAGCTGATAGTACAGCAACTCTTAAGTCGCCCTATTTTTGTATTATTAATTGTTAAGAGTCCAACTTGCTAGTACCGGTCTCCCATGTCACAAATGTTAGTTAAGTACTAATAAACTCATTGTTATTTCCTGTGTGTAAATAAATTGTTATGTTGAGCAATTCTGCTTGAATTTAGAAACCCATAGTTATTCCTATTGCGAATTAAAGTATTCGTAGCAAATACCCATACGTTTAAATTTTGTAGGAATACATTGTAAAGCTTATTTATTTAGGTGAAGTTTAATAAACGAAATATGAATAATAAAAGAAATTAAAATAAGTAACACAATGAATAAACAAATATAAATATTAATCGGACAGAAGCGCGAAAAACTATATTTACGTTGAAATACAAAAAACAAAATTTTTCGCGATTACAATATTTTATCGCCATTAAGGCAATAGTCGTATATTCAATATTGTAAAATTATTTCTGATTTATAATATCATTTTTGTCGAAATAGTTATTATGGGTACAACCCCATATCATATATATTATTCCTTTTTAAATGAAGCCCTTTTTTCTGGCCATTTTTGTATGTAACATTTTTCTTTAACGTCATTTTGCACAAAAAAACGCTGATTCATCTGAGCTCTCCTTGTAGCAGTGTATCTTTAAATTAAACTGAAGTGATATTCCGTCTGTTTCTAGTGTGATAAGTAATTGTGTGGTATATAATAGTCTTGTCGTCTTACGATGCATTTTCTTACCGGTATTTTTTTTAATACAAAATTATACATACAACACAATTTTCTGCATTGCACGTTATCAACTAAACATTCTTTTATAAATACTTTGAAATCTCCCTTTATTAAAATATTTTTACATATTCCACTTTTTATCTTTTTTTGCATAATATGTTTTGTTGTTATTATATCGTACGCCTTTAAAATTCTATGTTTTTCTTTATTTATAATCACTATTTTGACTCGGGTTCCTTCTTCATTGCTCAACTGTAAACCAGTATAAGAAATTGTCACTGTATGAGAGTGGGTCCATTTATAACACAATAACATCCTTATTCCTTCATCTCTGCTTTCAGATATGAATAAAACTAGGAGCGAGCTTCTGGCCCTTAAGGAAGACGTACGGACCTTGGTCGAGCAGACCAAGCAGGGCAAGGACGTCGCCAACATCCTATTTAAGAAAGGTGAGGTGGAGAGTGTGCGACCCGCACATGCAAATATTACATTTCCATAAGATGCGCATCTGTAAGATTTGACAGAGTGCCAAGATATGGACATACGAAACATTTACGTTTTATTTATTCAAAATGAATAAACTCAACGAATTTAATCATGTATTCCATTTGCCACTTGGATCGGATCTGTCTACGATCCAGATCACATTTTTCATTTCATTTGACTCCTCTCGCCGAGGTAGATCAGAAAAGTCATATTTAACGCAACGGAACTGATTTTCGTAGTATAATTTATTCTGAGTACCAAAAGCAATACCACTAATCTCAATTAACCTGCCAAATTTGTTATTTCGGGAAGAATAAATAAAATCTATGTAGTATTCTACAGCTTTATTAAACTACATGATACACACGAACGAAATAATAAATCTTAAATATTACGGATATCGAAAATTTTATGTTTTATTTTACCAGAAAATAGATTACACAAAAATATTTGGAATTTAATAATAGTTTTGGTTAAGAATTTAAGATTGATTTTACTTCATTGTTATACGAATTTATTTTTCCTAATTTTAACACTTCGTTAGTTGCGCGGTGGCCAGTAGATAAAGAGATGATTTTATAACATCTCAGATACATTACTTTTCTAGGCATTCTCAAGGTCCCATTATTACAAGGACATTATGTTTGCAAATAATTTAAAAGTAGTCGCGGCAGTCTACCAGGTAATATAAAAATCTGTACACAATGCGATATCTACCTGTGCCTAAATTTACCTGCAGTTAAAATTAGCTAGATTTGTTTCGAAGATATTGGAGGAAGTACTGAATCAGATTCAGAATTTTAATTTTATTAAAATTAACTATATAAATGTAACCATTACTAAATTACTTGCAATAAATTGACAAAATAGGGGTAGTAAAAAACTACTATGCATATATTAAAAAGTGAACCAATAAAAACATCGATATATTATGCGATAATCAGTTGAGAGTCTACCAGACTCTTAGCGACTACCAGCGTACCATCAAGGTGCGCGCATAACGGAATGTTAAATACAATAACGGACATTTTAGTTCTTCTAATTTATATTTCGAAATGTATTTTATAATTTTAAATATACGAGGGCAGCCTAAAAAGTATTTCCACCCCCACTTTCTACTAAGGCGGAGAACATTTTCATAAACATACCTTCGCCATCGAGTGCTTCACTCGCTGCTTGATAACTGTTTTGTGAGATGTTGTACCAAGTGTTTGTCTGATTTCCGATTTGTTCGATATTACTGAACATGCTGAACAAAGATACTACATCATGAATCACGGTGTCAAAAAACTTAAGATGAGCATTGACAGACTCCTGTGAAACGCCAAGATGAAGTTATTTTTGTTCTTGGCAAGTGACGATCCGATATACATATATATCATAATAATTATCTCTATGAATTAAATTAAATATTGATTTCAGTTTATTCATTCTATGAAACAAAAATAACTTATTTTTGATATGAAAAACATCATGTTAGTTAAAAGTATGGCATTTTTAAGATTTACCACAAATAATTTTTTAAAACAATGTGTAAAGTGTATTTAAATATAAATTATTATTTCAAATATACATTTTGTCTCATATTTGAATCAGACTTCATTACTCCGGCCTATTGGGTAATCCAAGACTAGGGAAAATGACTTTTTAGAGAGCCCTCGTGTAACTTCCTCTTCAACAAATAAGTATGACATCGAATATTGCATTGTATGCAACCCATTCTTCAGGATATGCGATTTGGAGAAAACGGATTTGTTCATATTGATTATGTAATTGTAACATTTGCAGTATACCACTCAGAGGGAAAGGGGGTCCTAGTACTTCGGTACTCCGTGCTGCCCAGACCGGACAACACCAGCCTGCCCGCGCCCTGACCACATCACACTTTGCTACTTCTTACTAGATCTTACAAATAATATATTGCTCATTATTATATCTAAATCCAATTCGATTATGGTTGTATTGCATAAAAGTAAAAAATAAAATGTGGGAAAGCAAATAACTAAATAGATTTCTTTATATCTCATCTGCATATAACAGACATGAGATTTTCGTTGGGTCTGTATGCTATTGTTGTTGGTTTATTTTTGCTGTTTTTGTCCATTACTATTATAAAGAGTAACATTTAAGTCTCTTAGACATTTCCATATTACCTTTCTTTCAATATTATCCAACGTGGAATTTTAATCTATAATTAAATTTTCTCTCCATCATCATCGCCGCTTGTTCGTCATCTAACCTAACTTGTTTCCTATCTGGTTCCTCAGTTTCGTTCTATTATATTTGTATTCACTTTGAAAGTTACTGATGAGAGACATATAGCTCTATAACTTTCATAACTCATGTGATCTCCTTTCTTGTAAAATGGTAGTATGAAGTTCATCTGCCAATCTTCAGGAATTTTTGGAGTATTCCATGCTTCTTTGAGTATTAAATGTAACCGTATTTTTCCTTCCTCTCCTAACAACTTTATTATTTTATGTTTTATTTTGTCCTCCCCACTTGCCTCTCCAGTTTTAATTTTTCTTAGAGCTTCTTCAACTACACTCATTTCTATTTCTTCCATTAAAACGTCTTGCTGGCTTTAAACCCGTATTCTATTCTCTCTTCGTGTATTTGTTCTTCTTTGAACATCTCTACATAGTAATTTTCCATATTTTCAGTACTTCTATTTTTTTCGTTATCATTTCTCTCTGTCTGTTTTTCATTGCTCTTATTACTTTCTTCTTCATGCCTTTCATTTTTCTAATGCGGTTCAAAAATTTTCTGTTATTGTTTAAATAGTTTTCATTTAGTTCTTCATCATATTTTTCCCAGCTTCTCCTTTAAGCATTTCTAACTTCTGTTTTTACTTTGTCTCTTAATTTTATGTAATATGTTAAGTTTTGTTCATTCATACATTTTTTTTTAATGAAACACAGTATTTTTCCAGACTACCTTTTTTTAAATTTTACTTTTGAGATTGTCTGACCACCAGCTCGTTTGTTGTAGGTTAGAGTTTACACAATTTTTTCCGCATACTGTTTCTGTAGTTATATAAAATATTTGTTTTAATTTCTTCCATGTTTCATTCACTCTGGACTCTTTCTTGCATTATAATCTGATTGTCGGTTTCTTCTTGATATTTACTCCTTATATTTTCTTCTTTAAATTTATGTAACTTGATTTTATAGTATTCTACTTTCTTTTGTCTTTCTAGTTCTTCAGTTTTTATATTTCTAAATCATCCGAATGAGTAATAGCCATTCCATGCGGACTGAATACTATACTTTATAGACAACTATAACATGAAAAATATATATTTATTATAACAAAATATGTTATTATACTTTGTCAGATAAATAACAATAACTCTCGGCACTGCTTCCAGTGTTTCTTAGTTACAGTTTAAGCTTAAATAAAAAGGAAAAGTGTGAAAAATTACAAAACTAGTGTAAAATTGGCTTTTTATGAAGAAACACTTACTTAAAAGTAACTTGATTTTTACTCTTTTCATAGGTAAAATTTAAATTAAACAACGATTGAATAATGTTATGCCATCGATCTGTCAATATTATTTAATTAGCAACACTACCAAAGGTCATTAATTCATAAAAAAAACGATTGAATTTTAGGTATATTTTTGACAGTTGTGGATAAAGTATTTTTAATCATGAGAAATTTTGTTTAATTGCGCAATATAGTTTATTGAACCCCGAACTAAATAGCTCTATCAAATCCGTTATTAAATCAGCGGTACGCAAAAATGTAGTCTTCCTATCTATATATTTTTCAGTCAACGATATTATGTAAAATTATTTCTTGATCTTAATATTAATAACCTATATAAAAAAAAATTAATTCAAATATAAAATCATAAAAAACATTATTTTTTTTATAAATTTATAATAAATTTACGGGGGTTCTCATTTTTTTAGTGTGTACTGTTTTCAAGTTATCGGTGTCATATTTTATTTTACATATAGAACTTGTAGTAGGTTATAATAATTTTGAATAAAGCTTTTTTTGCTATTCAACTTTATTAAAAAGTCTTATTTTATTTTAATAAATGATATAAAAAATGAATAAACAAGTGTTTTTGTCTTACAAAAATAATCACTATATACGATTATAGCAGAGAGTGTTGAGTCATACTATTCAAAGAGCAGAAAAATGTAGTGGAGAATTATTTGAGCACATAGTGTATTTTTTTTATTTTCGTTAATTGTATTCAATTATTTTTTTGTGAAAATGTTTTTTCTAGCATCTAGTCTAATAAAATGGTTATACAATAAGCTTTAATTTAATTTTTTGCTTTAATTATGATACTGTGAATAGATAGACAAAAAACGGTTCTTTTTTAATTTTTCATAGTATTAATTAAAATAAAGTAGGACCTTTTTATATGATTGAATAGCAAAAAAGGTAACTTCATTGTTATCATAATCTAATGTAAGTTCTATATGAAAAATTAAAGGTGGCACAGGTCACATGAAAACGGTACACGATAAAAAAGTTGAGAACCCCCGTAAATTTACTATAAAGAAAGTAATGCGGGAACTTTGGTCTCATTTAACCGACCTCGTATCTTATTGTTCTTGAGTTCCCAAGCAGTGGCGACTCGTGCTACCTAATTGTGGGTGTGCTGCATTAAGCAAAAAGGTAATAAAATATTAATCAAAATAATTCAGTTTTCACTATATAGTTAAATTTTAAAGTCTTTTTTCAGTTTATTGTAGTTTCGTGGCAATAAATTTTCAGGTTTCTTTATATTCTCAGTCAAATGTAACAAATATCTCACTCTGCTTTCAGTTAATATTTTTCCACCACGTTCGTCCGCAAACAGTAAACACGGTAAACAAAACTAAGCATTCTTGTCGATACAATCACAAATCCAGTTGCTTTTTAAATATATGTCTTTGTTACATTGTCTTTTATAAGATTTTCCGCGACTTTTACCCAAAATTTCTATGTTTAGTTCAGATTTAACTGCCAATTGTTGTTGATAATTAAGGTTTGGAAAAGTAATTTTTATATAAATGACCAATTACATTCATTTTACCATATGTTTGAAGTAAATTTTAATTTGTAAATACTCGTATTGCAACCGTTGTGTGATAATCAATTTTAACAAATAAGATTTAAGTTTATATGTTTTTGTAGGTGTATTACTAAATTTTTAAATTGTTTGTACTGTTTTCATTTTTAAGTCTATGTATGAAAGTATTTCTTATGTAGCAGCAGCATTTAGTATTGTCCTTTGAATTAAATATTATAACTCTTTAAAAAATATATTTAAATTAAATTAATTTGAACTATATATTTCGTATTACATTAAAATATTTTATTTATTTTATCTGTCATTTACCACAAACAGTGACGTCGCCAGCCAATTTTAATGAATGGGTACAGGCCGGTCCAAAATTTTTTTAGGTGGGCACCCAAAAAACCTATATTTTTTAATAAATAAATGTTATTTCTCAAAAAATAAAACAAAATGACATAAGCAAATCTAAGGGCCGGTTTTTTTTCACCTTTGCTTAAAATGCCGGTTACTTTAACCATCGATTAATAGAAAATTATCACATCGAAAAACTGTCGTAAATTGTCAAAAAAAATCAAGAAAAAAATATACTTTATTGCAAGGTCGTAGAAAAAGTATAGTATGTAACACATGTGTGAAGCCTATTTTGATGCAGTAGAGGTCTATTAAATAAACTACTTTGCTATTTATTAACCAGGAATTATATTTGTGAACGTTTTAAGATAGTAAATGACATGAATACACACAATACATTTATTTATATTATATTGACATCACCTAGGTAATTATTGACATTTATAAATTGCATTCCAACACCCCCTCTCAATTTAATAATCATCAATAATCTTCTTTAATCCCAGGTTTCATTTTTCTCCAAAGCTTTCATTTCTTCATTTATTGCTTTCTCCCAATTTTCTCTGTCTGGACTGTTTCTTACTTCATCTAATGTTTGTGGAGTATTTTCAATGAAAGTTTCAGCAGATAAAATTAGATTAGAAGAAAAATCGTAATCTTTATGCCATATGGGTTTCTCTTTTATTCGATCACTCTTCCTTATTTCTGTTTCTTCTTCTAATATTTCCTGTTCAACTATCTCATTATCTCTTTGTTGTTGATCAGCTTCAATGCCGTTCTCTTCTGTTGGTTCTAAGTCGTTTTCTCCTGTTTGTTCTAAATTAATGTCAATTATTTCAGAGTGTTCAATAAAATTAACATCTCGTGAAATTATTACTTTTCGTTTGAAGGGATCCCATAGTCTGTAACTGTGAAGTATGTATCCAATCATAAAACAAGGAAAGGCTTTAGCATCAATTTTATTTCTAAGCTCTTTTGGAATATGACAGAAAGCACGACATCCAAAAATTCTTAATTTATCGACATTAAGTTTCCTTTCGTACCAGATCTCAGCAGAAGTTACGAAGTCTTTCAGACCTGAGGTTGGACTACGATTGATAAGATATGTACAAATAATTTTTACATGGTCTTATAGGAAATTTTCCGACGGATCTATAGGTATTGAGCACGACATTCCATCTCATTGCGAACATTAAAAAATCTACATTTTTCCAAAAAATCATACATTTTCTTGATATTCACATTTTTAACTTTAACTTGTTTTATCTCGGAAGTTACTTGGAATATTTTGATTATTTTTGTAGGAAAATATGTCTGTATGTATTATGAATGTATTTAAAATATAAAAATACAATGGTTTTGTTAAATACATACTTAAAAAAATTAAAACTAACTGGAGAACAAGCAAATTTTGCATTTTGTAGTGCAATTTTCAGTGATCAAGCAACGTTTCGGTCTGAAGAGATAGACCCCTATATACTGTTCCAAACGTTCAGAAAAGGTACCACTTTTTATTAGTTACTGTTTGTTATGTTTTTCATACCTACTAAAATACAATGAAATGATATAATTTATTATTAGAACATACAGGAGAAAATTGGGTACATCATTTTCTTGTCAAATTAATTATTCTAAACATTGTTTATTGTTTGTTTTCCTCAAATAAGTTCAGATTTGTGCAATTCTACATACGTATTAAAATTAATCGTTTTGAAAAAAAATCTGGTAAATAATAATGATTTTATTGTTGTTAATTTAAGATATATATTGTTAAGATGAAGTTAATATTTTTCCGTGAATAAAGAATACGATTTTTAATTATGGAATAATATCATTTAAAATATCTCTCAATGTTGTTATTGTTGGAATGTTTGTAGGACTAATTTTACATAATGAAATACACGTTTTGCATAAAATCATTATATCCGACTAATGTTGTTATGAAATAGTTATTTTTTTTTTGTAACTCAATAATATTATTTAATTCTCTTATATAAGTTTTACCATTTTATCATCACTTTGAAATTTTTCTTTTAACTGTGATAACTGTTTATTATTATAAATCTTTAAAATTATATAATATTCTATAAAGATTTTTTATCAAAAACAGTTTAAAAAATTTACCATTTAAAAACGAATTTCTGAATTATAAACCCATTAGTGACTTATGACGTATTTTCTTTATCTAAAAATATCATTACATTGTAATACAGAGTGTTGGATAAATATTTTAAAAAATAATTTAATACTCGACGTTATAATAATGATATTTTCAAACGTCATAAATGTGGAATTAATTTCTACCTTTTGAATCAAGGCACAAAAACTGTCCCTTTTATGAATTTTAAAGAAAAGAAATTTTTCTTGTTTTGGCGGCTGCGAATACACGGGTTACATAGTCGCTTGAGTAGGCCTTGTATAGCTCTATCTCTGTCTACTCGACTAAAAATCCCGAAAATCTCATCATCACTAGATGTGAAAGTTTTGAAAGTTGATGGTATCAGCATTTGTTAGCGAATAAGTGTTTCGGCAATCCGTTTATATTCTAATAATTACATGATAAACAAGAAAAATAATACTTATTTTGTGTTAATTAAAGATCAATTTATGCCGAAATAGTAATAGTTTTTTGAAAATTTCTTCTAATATTAAGGAATTTTGCTCAGAAAAGTGGCGTTTTTTACCATGTTTAATAATTAATTATTAATTAAAGAAAGCAACAAATTAAAAAAATAATACCGTTTCGGCTTAGATTTGTTCTTACTCTATAAATTACAATTTATTTATTTACCAAAAGTTTAACGATAGCAAAGATATGACGGGATTACAAAATCACTTTTTCGCATATTTCCAAGGGGGTGCATCATACTCTTAAAGAGCATGTAAGTAACAAGCTGTATAAAATGCTGATCATTTTAAATATTTATTTATGTTACTAAAAATTACAGTCAGTAACATATCTTTGTTTTTACATATATCAAAGAGGAATGTGCAGGCTTTAATGTGATGTATGAATTATAAATATCTAGCGCCTACTGTAAATTATATTGATTGATAATCTCCGACTGAATATAATTATTTCGAAAAGATGATCCACGAATGGAAGTTGAAGAATGATTAGCCGTAGAATAATTTTTTAGTCATTCGTTTTTTTTTGCGTACTAAGCGACTGTTGTGACAATCATGGTAGGTACTTACAACGACTTGATCCTAAATATATAAAAATTTGTTCAGAAAATAAATTATAACAAATATCGCAAAATATTTTGTTCATATTATATGTATCTTTATTATTATCAAGTGATAAAATTCGTTGAGAACAAAAGTTATAATTTCATTTCAAACATGTACTTCAAAGAAACTAGTGTAAATATAAGGAACTATAAATACAATCACTTCCGTGCGGTATTCGAATCTTAATTAATTAAACTTTAAAACAACTCCCAAAAAGAATATATATCGTTCGCTATAAAGTCTAATTAATAACTATAACAAATATATTAGATGAACCAACATGATTAATTAGTAGGGCCGTATTGTCGTATTAAAGAGAGACAACGGTATTGTTTATCTGCATTTTATACATTGTTATGACTAATTCTTGTCTACTTTATAAAAATATATATGGAACAAATGCACTTTTTTTAATGTTGTTTAAAATAATTTCTAGATTTTCGAACATTGTGTTACCTAATGTTAAGATTTCGGAATAAAAAGCTAAAATCTAAGATACAGTTCTAAAAATACCACAAGATAACAAAAATCATTGGATTTGTCATTAAAAAAACCTAAGAATATTAGAAAAAACCTTTCATAACTCATAATTATTCATGAGACAAAGATGTTAGTGCACTAAGTACAAGAAGATATGCTTACTTATTGTGATCTATATAATGTTACTTTATGTATAGAATGTTTTGCTTCGTATCACAAATACTCTTTTCTGGATTTATAATTTGTATCTATTATATTTTATTATTAATTCCCTTTTAATACATTAAAACACACACACTAATTCATGACAGGTATATTATTATTTTTTATTTTTACATGACTACTTCATTTTATTTTATTTTTGATTGACACTGACATCACTGACAAAGTGTCAAATAAAACTCATACATTAATTCTAACAGTATCTATGAATAAAACACCTTTTTTACACGAAAATAAGCATATATTATAAACTTCAATTAATTTCTAGCACAAATTATTGGCTTAGTACTTAATGGGTTAATGATTGGTATTTATACATTTTTACATAATTTTAATATTACTAAAATCAAAAAGTAGTGAGCTTAGCCAAGAAAACAAAAACTTATTGCCAAAAATTTATTCTATTTTCAAGATAATATCCTTGTAACTCAATACATTTATCCATCGATATTCGAATTTACTTACTCCTTCAGTTTTATCAAACTGTTGATTTTTTTTGTCTTTTTCATTGATCATCTTCTTATTTGACCCACTAAGCCAAGTGTTTATACTGGGACCTAGGAAAATGTCGGAGGAGGAACAAATATGGGAAATATGGTGAATGAGTAAGCAGTTCGAAATGCAATTAATTTATTTTTGCCATTGAAAGAACCCTAGTACGAACGCAAGTATACCCTAAAGAAACAGAAATATTTTCTGTTTTCATTGTGCCCATTTGCTGCTTATTGCATCGTACGGTTTATCTAAAATGGATGCACAGTGTTCTACTGTTATCAGGGGTGAAGTGGTGTTAAAGCCCACCAGGGCATCGCCTTGGCACTTTTGAAGATACCATAGGGCGACGCTCAGACATTTGTCTTTCCTTTTTTTGGAACTACATTCCTGACGGTTATTATTTTACCTTTTTGGAAATAATCGAGAAGTAGAATAATCTTTTCGGTTGAGAATATGGTTTTCTTTCTTCAGAGTACTTGCACTTATGTTTTATTTCGTATCCAGGTTTCATCAACCGTTATTATTCGATGCCAAATAGAGTGCCGAAAGTCGTTCCCGTTTACGTTAGTCACAGTCAACAAATGCGACACTCGTCTTGCACATAATTTTGTCATCTTTAATTCATTCATATCGAATTCATTGATCAATATGATATAAGTAAAGCCTCTGGTATTATCCGTACTTTTATTCGACGGTCATCTAGTACCATATCATGAACTTTTTTTAACAATATCTGGAGTACGCACATCTTTTAGACGCCCATTGCAATCTCCATCAAATACAGTGGTCCGGCCAAATTTAAATTCTGCTGTCCATCGTTTTATGGTTACAATCGATGGAGGTTGTTCCCTATGAACAGATTCCAGCACATTTTTGATTTCTTTCATATTATCGTTCTTTAAAGATAAATACGGATTCATTGATCTATATTCCAGAGCCGTAAGTAAGGTTTTGAGCGCCTTTGTTTAAATTTTTTATTGCGCCTCTACAGATCAAGAAAATAAAACTTCTGATAAATAAATATTTTATTTTGAATATACGCTCCAGATATTAAAATTTAAAATTCTAAGGTACGTGAAGATAGCGTATACATTATAAAAAAACAATATTTTTATTATTTATTATAAATTTGCTCATTTTTTGCTAAAGTTTGCTGTAATTTTCAAATTTTTTCTCTACTGGGGTTTACCAGTTATTAAAAATATAAAAAATACACGCCAACTTCACATAGCGTGTACATAGTGCAAAATGGAAACTTTTCTAATCCTATAATTTTTTGCTCATTTTTTGCTAAAGTTTGCTGTAACTTTCAAATTTTTTGCTACTATAGTTTTCCAGTTATTAAAAATACAAAAAATACACGCCAACTTCACATAGCATGTACAAAGTGCAAAATGGAAACTTTTCTAATCCTATATTTTTTTGCTCATTTTTTGCTAAAGTTTGCTGTAACTTTCAAATTTTTTGCTAGTGTAGTTTTCCTATAATTAAAAATACAAAAAATACACGCTAACTTCACATAGCGTGTACATAGTGCAAAATGGAAACTTTTCTAATTCTATAATTTTTTGCTGATTTTTTGCTATTTATTGCTATATGAACTATATTTTTTGCTCTTCTTCTATTTTTAGTTGTAAACAAAAGGCATTAGTATTTGTGTTAAATGTAACCTAAAAAGGTTACTAATGCTATGCTAAAATGTTTTACAATTTGGTCTGCATTTTTGCCCTTTTCCTTTTATAATTATAAACAATATCATTATTATCTATAGTATAAAATAAAAGGTTCTTAAATGGTATAATTTTTGCTATATTAACAGAATGTTTAAGTCTTCTCTTTTCTTATTCATAAACAAATAGTTTTTTGTTTTATTAGGACTAATAATTTGAATTTTCGGGTCGAGTAATATAGATTGCAGGAGGCACGTCGAGGAATATGGCAAAGATCGAATCTAACCTAGGCAAAGCTTATTGAAGGTGGCAGCAGCTATAACTGGCTCAAAATAGCGGGAAAATTCAATTACGTTTACATTTATTCTATTTTGACAACATACTATAACTTTCGTATATTATCTTAAAAATTAATCCAAAAAATTAAATTTAGTAACAGGGAAGGACGAACGACAGATTGAACGTTATTCGTAACTGGAAATACGTGACCTCTTAAATTTTAATAAGTGTAACAAAATGGAAATTTATATAAAATATATCTGGATTTCTATATATTATGTACTTATTATATATTTATGTATAAACATAGTAATACAACATTACGTAAAATTCAAATTTATTATTACCTAATAACTAGCGAGTTATGGCCATGTAAATAAGAGTATTTCTATTCTCTGGATTGAAAAAATTTGACCTAATTATTACGTTCATAATGTGAAAATATTTTCAAATAAATGTTTATTGTACATGAAATATTTTCTGTTTCAATCTAATTAAATTTATAATATATATGCAAGTCCAATAACTACATACATATGTACGTATAAACGACGTGCACATTTTTAGCATCAGCGCCTCTAGCGGCAATACTTTAATAAGTGTTATTAAAACAAACGTAAGGTGTATATGGGTTTAACGCAAATGATTCGCGAAATGATGGGTTTTATATAAAAATTTTAAAACGAAAGAAGTTTAAAAACACTATATTTTCTTCACATTTAATACCTGGAACTCCCTTGTCTGCAAGAACTATATCTCCGCCTGTAATAAGTCTAAAATTCCATAGTTATTTCGGTACAGTCTATATTAACTCTGCATTTTGGTAATGCATTTTAGATGAATGCAAAAGTGCATCAATAGCTTTGCGTTCTAGTCAAAACACTACAGTTTTATGTTTTAATGAGCTAATTCAATAAATTAAAAAAAATTCTGTAGGCTGATGATCTACAATTCTACATTCCCTGGCCATATTATTAGTCGCATCATAATTTTTGATTTTCGAGGACTACTTTAAAATTTTAATTAATTTATAAATGTTATAATTGTTTTTATTATGTGAAGTAACTATTTGTCCAAAATATTTTTTTTATTATGACTTGAAATGAAACATTAGTGACAATACGTATGAGGTAGCTTAAAAACCTGTAGACAGTCGTATTTTATATTACTTTTGGAATGAACGTGTTTTGAGCTTGTGATATCGAAATTAAAATGTTTCTGTTCATATAGGTATAATTTTGAACATTATACCCAACATACAGCAATATTTACAGAACAGGTTGATATTGTTTACTGCTGTACTGTAGTACAAAACCATGTTGAAATTTATTTAATGGTGGTAATTTATGGTATAAAAGAATACAAAGAAAAAACTAATCCATTAAAAATTATTTATTTGGACAACTGTAATTGTATAGTATTTAACTGGTCGAGTAGACTGTTTCAGCTGATTTCGACATGTCATTATGGCTCAAAATCGCTCTGATGATTTTGAATTCCTTCTTACGGCGACTTACACAGCATGCCCTGTCTCCTCACTATTCCTAGTCTAAGGCACCATCTAGTGCATTTTAGGCTAGGCTAAAGACTGTCTAGGTTTATATACTTGTCAATTATTCTCCCATAGTGGATATTGGAATAAATACATTTGTAACCGTGGTAAAAATTTATTAATATCATTCCTTTTTCAAAAGTAAATTTTGTTCATTTGTTACTTTATTTTTATGCAAGTTCATAAATAATAATTTGTATTATTGGTTTTATAATTATTGTGTTAACTATTCTTTGGTTTGGTTTTGACAACATGACAGGGCGCAAGGTAAAAGATGTTTCTTTGAAAATTAATGATATTTTGAAAAAAATGCCTGAAAGCTACACGTGCAATAATAAAGTATTGCCTCCCTCGGCAAAAATATGGATTGAACTTATTACTAAAAATAATTTGGATATATCTCCAAAAAACTTATATACTCGTGCATTGACTTATTGGAAAACTGTAGAACCATCTTCTAATACAATAAACATTAGTGATATTCATGAAAATATAAAAGGAGATCCACAAACATCTGATGACGATTTAATGTCTGAAGAAAGTTATCATACTACTAGCTCCGAAGATGCAGCTTTAAGTGAATTACACTTTAAAATATTTATTAATGTAACAGATTGGAATAAAATAAAACCAACTTTAAAAACATACCAAGGAAAAAAATTGGGAGCAAGTAAAAAAATATTTAAATTCACACCTAAATTATGGACAACTATATTTGCAAAAGAAATTTGGAATACTTCTAAGTTACCATGTGCCTGGATTTTTAAATCACATGTGATCAATTCAAGCAATACTAGAAAAAAATATTTTAAAACGAAAGCACATTGTGCTGAATGTCAAAGTACAATTTTATGTTACACAAAAAATGTTGATATTCACAATCCTGATACCAATGGACTTTTTGTTAATTGCTATGTATTAGGAAAGCCTCACGATTTTACACACAATAGAAAACGATTACTTATTGGTGCACTTAGAAATGAAATAGGAAAAGATATGATAGATAAGAACCTAACTGCATCTTTAACACGAAAAAGAATGTTCGGATCTTCCACGATCTTATTTCATAAAAATCGATCCATATTACCATCTTTAGAAGTACTACGTAAAGTAAAATCAGAAATCCGGACTAAAAATCATTTACATCAAGATCCTATAAAGTCGCTGGAAATAATGGCACAAAGAAACCCCATGCAAAATACTATTCATGAAATTGGTTGTCTAAGATTTTTTATACACTACTGGACACCAGAGCAATTGCGTGTATACAATGCTTATTGCCATAAGGAAAATTATTCTAAAATTTGTATAGATGCAACTGGAAGAGTGGTACGTAAACTAAACCGAGTAGATAATGAATTATCAGGGCATATATTTTTATATGCTATAGTTATAAGTTTGCCTGGTGAACATGAAGGTCAAATATCTGTATCTCAGATGTTATCTGAGCGACAAAATAGTAATGCAATCCATTACTGGCTTAGTGAGTGGCGACGTTTAGGAGCTAAGAATCCAAAGAAAGCAGTATGCGATTTCTCAGTAGCCTTAATAAGTGCAATGTGTAGAGCATTTGCCAGTAGCTCTGATATGTGTAGTTATATTGAAGAATGCACAAAAATTTTAACAAAACAGACAGGTGCAAAGCTTCCTACATGTTTCATACGCGTAGATGTAGCTCACTTAATTAAAAATGTAACTAGATGGAAGGAAATACATCCATCTACCTCTACGCGCAAAAAAGTTCGCCAGTTTTATATTAGAGCAATTGGACAATTTATCCTAGCAACTAATTTCGACGAAATAAAACAACTATTATTTTCAGTATTCATATCGGCTATGTCTCAAACAGAAGGATTCAAATCTAATAAAACTCCAACAATATGTGAAACAGAAAAAAACAAACTAATACAGAAACTCGCGTATGGTATACAACAAAGCAAAATAAATGATATTATTGAAATAGAAACAAACATGCATGATGAAACAGACACATTTGAGGAGGAACCAGTAGATCAGAATTCAATGAAATCTATTGTAGACGATATTTTTGAACAAGCTCAAAGATCTGTTGAAAATGATGAAGATGGTGACCGAGACAATATAATGTACATGCCAGAAATTGTCCACCGCATTAAAAATTGTGTTATCGGTACTATGGGAGTAATTAAAGAAATGTATTATTTTTTAATTTATATTTTATTAGGTTACCATTATGGTCTGGAGTTATGACAAAATATTTCAAATATAGCAAGACAATTGCATCGTCAGTGCCAGTAGAAAGTTACTTTAATGACATGAAAACAAGATGTTTCAACAATTTACCAATGAGAATCGACGACTTTGTTATAGAACATTGTAGAATCCTAGAGGGTATGAAATACTAACATTCTTCAATATTTTGCGATATTTCCCTTTGGTGATCCAAAAATGGTTTGTAGTAATTATCGGTTTATATTGTAGACACAATGCACTTAGCATCAAATTTAAATTATTTTACTAAATCCAAAGATGAGACTGAACTGCAGTTTCCAAATGACTCTGAAGAAGTTCCAGAATCTGTTGTAGAATCTGCATCATCCGTAGAAGTTGAAAATAAACAAACGCAGGTAAACATAAGGTACATGGTACATTCACAAATGAAATTAGTTCTTGTTTTAAGTTTTTCGTCCTGAAGCCCTCTCCTAAAGTCATTCACAAATCGAGTTTAGTTGTTCGTTTTAGTTAGTAGCCACATCTAGTAGGAAACTAACATAATAATCAAAACTAATGAGTTTTTATTACTGAGCTGTCAAAAATTGTTCTTGCTAAAGTAAATATAGTACAAGAAATATATAATATATAAACATATTTTCCTAGTTTTCTAACTTTTATAATAAAACTAAAACTAAACACAGAATTTTGAATGGCCCCATATGTTAACATAGCAACAAACTGACGTAAAACCTAAATAGAAAACTAAAACATATAACTAATTCCATTTGTTAATAAGCCTATATAGTTCATACAAATAAATTAATAAATATTCAAGACATGTGACAAAAGTTACATTATAAAACTTGCGTAATATATGCATGTATATATTTTATAAATAATTCTGCGATTTATCAATAATTTTAAATCAGCTGTGGCCAACACAGGACCGGATATGTATGTACGTTATAAGATAGAAATATCATTAGATATATATTTTTTTAAAGGCCATTACTCGTATATTTGACTGTATCTCTTATTAAATATTGTTTTTCAAAATATTTATGTTTTTTGATATTAATTACAGCTTAAATTATTTTACTAAAATTTATATTTTTAAGTTACCTGGTAATTTATATTAAATAATAATAAAAAATGGTAAATTATTCATAGTAATGTACCGATAAAAAAAATTACATCCCTGCGTTGACCGATTTTTACTAAAATCGACTTGTGCCATTGATGATAGTTTATAAATATAAACTTTCATTAAATTTTTTTTTTGTTTTACATGTGTACACTTGCATCTAAACATCCAGACTGAGAGGTCGGACTGTAGTCAAAACATATTATAAAGATCTCAATTCGAGAACATACGTTAAAAACTTGACATGTCAAAATAGGTATGATTATTTATAAAAGGTACCTTGTTTGTTCTCTTAGTATGCGGTATGCAACAAGTTCTTCGCAAGACAGTGAATAACTATATTTATATTGTTATGTATTTTTATGGCTACTTTTTTGACTTTTAACCAAGATTATTTTAAATGTATATGAACTGAAATATATATATTTTAACATAATTTTTATTCCAATAATTTCTTTACTAAAGATTAATAGCTTATTAATTTTTATTATACTTCCGAACTTGGTTCCTAGGTTTCCATAACTGGTGATTCGCATACCCAGGAATTAAATAAAAATGAGATGTGGTCCAAACGACATGTTGAAAGAAACATCAAAAAAACCAAATGTAGTATATACCTAAACCCGAAAAGTGAGTGGGCAACTCTGGGTGTCACACCGGACAACAAAACACCAAAAATAATTTTACTGAAAAATGGTGGCAGTATTAAGACATCCATTACCAGACAACATAAGCAGCAAGTCAGCTTGTCAAATACTTGTTCCTTTGACTCTATTGTGCAAAGTTTAGCTACTATTTACTGTGACAGCAAGAAAATAAGGACATTATTGGACCAAGAAGAAATTTTACCAGATATTTACCAACTAGCTATCAAAATGGGAAACAAAATATCTCCTGCTGAGGCCTATAATATTAGATCGAAAATTTTGATTTCAGCGTTTCCTTCTTCAAGTTCAGGAAATATATTAACTAGAGTAGACTGTGCTGCAACAGCTACAGAAATGATTGCGAAATTAAATTTAGAAAGAAACTCAAACTTGTATCACCTGTGATAAAACAATTTCCAATGTTTATAGTATGATTCCAACAAATTCGCATGTTTTGAATGCAGGAGTTCAAAATTTAGAATCAGCAATAGAAAACAACCGGGTCAAATATATCAATAATAAACCATGTACTGATAAAAGTTGCGATGGTATAGTTTTCGTTGAAGTATCATACGAAAAAATATTATTTATAGATTATTTTTCCGATATAAGTAATTTAGTTCCCTTGAAAAATATTCCGAATATATTAAATTTAAATAAAATAACTTATTTTTTAAGAGCAGCTATTGAGTTTCAGCCCACACTATCCGGTGCACTAGGTCATTTCGTAACATATTGTAAAAGAAATGATTGGAATTGGGAGATATATAATGACCTAGCAGATAAAGTTGTAGCAGCATCACCAACCACTATTATTAATGTTGCGATATTAATTTATAGTATGTAAATAGCATTAGAAATATATATTTTCTTTGTTTAAAATGCCTTATATTTTTTCACGTTTTGTTTTGTTAATTAATTAAAGAATAAGTGTTATTTTTTTGTAGTTTATGAAATAAATATTTTATTTGAATTATTGTTCAATTTATTTTCGACATGCATGCGAATGAATTTAGAGCCTATAAGAAGTTAACTTGATAAAAATGTTTCTTCTTATACATAAGTAGAAGGGAAGAAAAACAAAATATATACCATTAGACAATTTTTATCTCCCGCTTACCTTAGTCAGAGATTTTAATGAATAAGCACGTTTCAAGGTCACTACAATCCGGTAATAACATTTTTAAGATGATGTTTGTGTTTAGCAAAAATGAGCAATAAACTTTTTTTTAACGATTTTTATTCAAAATTTTGATAATATACATAGTTTGCAAAAATTTATATTACAAGTTCCGATATTTAACTATTTTCCTTGTATGTAAATATATTATATTATTTAAAAAATTAATTTTATAACAGACAACTTTCATTGATTTTTAATTTATAATTATGTATATTATAAACTTATATTAAAGTTAATAATTTTAAGAAATTAATTTAAAAAGATAAAATATATACATGACATAAAAAACAAAATTAACAATGATGTATATAAAATCTAACAATAATAAACAGAAAAATAATAATAATGAAACTATGCTACTTCCAATCTAAATCGTATGGTTGCTCAAAAATGTTTAAAAGTGATAAGGAAATTTATGTTTCATTTGAAATTATGTATAACCTGAACGAATTTTTGTTATATTTTTTATTATATTACTGTCGGTGTTCTAGAACTGTTTGGTATAAAATTTGTTAGCTATTGTTTTCATGCAGTCTGTAATGTACGGTATTTTTGTATCTTCATGTAGTTCTGCAATAAACTTTAGGATTATAAATGTTTTCATTTTGCACTATGTACACGCTACGTGAAGTTGGCGTGAATTTTTTTTATTTTTAATAACTTAAATACTACACTAGCAAAAAAATTGAAAATTGCTGCAAACTTTAGCAAAAAATGAGCAAAAAATTATAGGATTAGAAAAGTTTTGCACTATGTACACGCCATTTAAGAAACTTTTATTTTACACTATGGATAATAATGATATTGTTTATAATTATGCAAGGAAAAGAGCAAAAATGCAGACCAAATTGTAAAACATTATAGCATAGCATTAGTAACCTTTTTAGGTTACATTTAACACAAATACTAATGCCTTTTGTTTACAACTAAAAATAGAAGAAGAGCAAAAAATATAGTTCATATAGCAATAAATAGCAAAAAATCAGCAAAAAATTATTAAATTCGAAAAGTTACCGTTTTGTACTAAATACTAATGTACACGCTATGTGAAGTTGGCGTGTATTTTTTGTATTTTTAATAACTGGAAAACTATAGTAGCAAAAAATTTGAAAGTTACAGCAAACTTTAGCAAAAATTCAGCAAAAAAATATTGGATTAGAAAAGTTTCCATTTTGAACTATGTACACGCTATGTGAAGATGGCGTGTATTTTTTATATTTTTAATAACTGGTAAACCCCAGTAGCAAAAAATTTGAAAGTTACAGCATACTTTACCAAAAAATGAGCAAAAATTATAGGATTAGAAAAGTTTCCATTTTGCACTATGTACACGCTATGTGAAGTTGGCGTGTATTTTTTGTATTTTTAATTATAGGAAAAATACAGTAGCAAAAAATTTGAAAGTTACAGCAAACTTTAGCAAAAATTGAGCAAAAAAATATAGGATTAGAAAAGTTTCCATTTTGCACTATGTACACGCTATGTGAAGATGGCGTGTATTTTTTATATTTTTAATAACTGGTAAACCCCAGTAGCAAAAACTTTGAAAGTTACAGATACTTTAGCAAAAATTATAGGATTACAAAAGTTTCCATTTTGCACTATGTACTCGCTATGTGAAGTTGGCGTGTATTTTTTGTATTTTTAATTATAGGAAAAATACAGTAGCAAAAAATTTGAAAGTTACAGCAAACTTTAGCAAAAAATGAGCAAAAAAATATAGGATTAGAAAAGTTTACATTTTGCACTATGTACACGCTATGTGAAGTTGGCGTGTATTTTTTATATTTTTAATAACTGGTAAACCCCAGTAGCAAAAAATTTGAAAATTACAGCAAACTTTAGCAAAAAATTAGAAAATTTATAATAACTAATAAAAATATTGTTTTTTTATAATGTATACGCTA
The DNA here is from genome assembly GCA_035578165.1 of Stenolophus ochropezus. Taxonomy (NCBI): domain Eukaryota; kingdom Metazoa; phylum Arthropoda; class Insecta; order Coleoptera; family Carabidae; genus Stenolophus; species Stenolophus ochropezus. The sequence goes on from JAQOWZ010000025.1 coordinate 4,574,646, forward strand.
TCTTCACGCACCTGAAATTCTAGATTATAAGATATATGGTGTTCTTACATGGTATATGGAATCTAATTTGCATTGCTGTGTTTTACATTTAATTTGTTAATTTTTACTAAAAAAACGCGAAATTTGTTGTATAGTAAATAGATTTAGTTGAAGTTCTGATTTAATGCGTTTATACTAATAGAAGTGCCAAACCGCGTCAACCCTTTTCCTACATCTTGCGAATAACTATTTTGGACGTTTTATTTTTTATTGATCATTATGCTACGCAATACTAGGAATTTAATACAAAATTAATGTGTGCAACCAGCAGTATTGATGGAAAAAGATTCACATTATCGCAGGACAGAAATTTGGCGTGCCTCATACATCGCTTTTTCGAATTCCTAAATAATTGGACAAAGTCAAAATCATGCAAAAACTTTGAATCAAATTGTTTCTTCAAAGATTCCGCAGTAAGGCAATGTGCTATATTCTGAAGGCTACATTTACAAAATAGCATCAACCTAATTTAATTTGTTAGAAATACCTTTTCCTACTGATATTGTAGCCGTTTTTGTTAGTCTTTCTTCTTCAAGAAAAATAAGTATAATTCTTATGCCCGTACTCATAAAACGTTCCTTACAATTTTAACGTTTTGTTAACATTTTTGACAAATTATAAAACAGTAGAGAGACAAATTTTTTTATTTTTCTTTAAAAACGAATTGTGTTATTGGAAAATGTA